>JALJVW010003588.1:3512500-3937707 GCA_024865655.1 Emberiza elegans | reverse complement strand
ATGTCTTCCGAGGCACCTCATGAGAAGCAGTTCTGAGGCTGAGGTAGTAACTGAGGTTTCTCAAGCTTCATATTCCATCATCCTCTCTCCACTTACTGGACACTCTCTGGCGTATATATAAATAATTAATCTTCCACTGGCAATGCCAATATGGTTTGGGAATCACAATCTGGTCAACAAACTCGTGGGACAAGGGCATTAGCTTTCAGTGCTTTACACAAATCTGGTGAGGAGCAGCTGAAGGAGCTTGGGGGTCTCACCCTGAAGAAAAGGAGGCTCAGGGGGGACCTTCTGGCTCTGGAAAGCTCCCTGACAGGAGGGGGCAGCCAGGGGGCAGGGGTTGGGTTCTGCTTCCAGGGAACAGGGATAGGATGAGGGAAATGGCCTCAAGTTGCACCAGGAGAGGTTTAGATTGGATATTAGGGAAAATGTTTTCACTGAGAGGGCTATCAATAATTTTGAAGAGGCCACCCAGAGAAGTGGTGGAAATGCCATCCCTGGAAGTTCTCAAAAAAACATGTGCATGTAGTACATGAGGACCTGGTTTAGTGGTGGACGTGGCTGTGTTATGTTAATGGTTGGACTCAATGATCTTAGAGGTCTTTTCCAACCCAAAGTGTTTTATAATTCTGTGAGTTGCTACAGAAAATGCTAGTGTCACCATGGAGAAAAAAAAAGTGTCAGAGATGGGAACCTGGCAGCACTATGTGAACAAAGCTGCAAGGAAATGGGGTATGGTGTTACTAACATTGCTCTGATAAAAATGCAAAAAGCAAAGTTCACAGAAATAAAATATTTTGACATTGTGATGGTGCTAAAGCAATACTATGAAGAAACAGGTGAATCGGGAAAGTTTTATACAGACTGGAATGTCTTGAGAAACTCAAAGCTCTGGGCAACAACAATCTCACTTCAGAGAACTAAAGGACAGACAATTAAAATTTACCTTAAAATCCTGATATAGATGAGATGACTATAATGCAGGTATCTCAGAGTGATCATTCTCACCTGTCATAAGCTCCTGCTTAGATAAACCATTATCTGAAAGTGTTTACAATTATTAACTGAGCCTGGGTGACCAGGATAAAGTCTGATTTCCAATATGAATTTTTAGTTAAGTTGTACAAAATAAATGCTACCATAACAGTTGATTTTAGTTAGTCACATTAAGGCAGCTTCTCACTTTTTTCCCCCCCATCACATGTGAATATGTGCTGCAGACAGCTATAAAACATGACACAGGATCTGCAGAAACCCTGCTCTCCCCTGAAGCATCAGCTGGAGGCCAGGCAGGATGACAGTCATCATCCCAAATGGCACCAGACATCCTTGTGGGGCAACGGAACTGAGCTTCAAGTGTCACTGTGCTTGACAGATTCTGCATTATGGTTATTGTGTTTTCCAGCCAAGCGTTGCAGTTTGCTGCTAGAAAAAATAGCAAGCTTTTGCAGATATTTTTAAAACGTGAATTTCCAAGCTTGCAAGATGGCAGGAAGTTAAGGCCAGACTTTGAAGCTTTACTTTTCTACTTAGATAAAGAGTCACTGCCCTGAGCAATTTGACAGAAAGAGGGAGGAAGACAAGCTGGACAAGTCTTCAGAGGTTAATGCTGTGCTGTTAAATTTATGTATGGAGCTTTGGTAGTTGTTTTAGTGGACTGGATAGCCCTCTTAAGGCCAGAAACTCATAGAGCTGGTGACGTGGCATCTAAATAAAGCAGATAGAATTTCCTCTTTCAGTTCTCAGGGGCAAAAGATACTCAGCTTAGTGTCAATTCGGTATTAACCTCCTAAAGAAGAATAGAGATGACTTCAGAGGTTATATTCCTGGATCAGCTACAGTTTCAGTTTCTGATTTAGCTTCTCTCTTCTTGCAATTTCCTGTGATGTGCATGTAGATAAAAATACTTAACTATTTCCCAGGTCTGTTTTGAAGCTAAATTACTAGATATTTGTTAAGAGCTTTGAGGCATTTATGATCATAAACTGAAAATTACATTCTCCTACCTTGCTGCTATTAAGGCTTATTATTTTCTTATAGCTCTACAGCATGTTTTCTTTTCAGAATATTGAATAGTATCCTAATAAAAGCAATATAAATGAAAGTCAGACTAGTGCCATGCTTCTTCAGTAACATTTACAAAGAAACTGCAATTCATGCTGGTTGAGAAAAAAAAATCTTGCCATTCTTGTTCAAAGATAAAAGCTATCTTTAAATCAAGCTTCTGTCTTTATATGAAAGTCAGGTATTTCTGCAACAGATCACCCAGACAAACTCTGGGTGACCCCATCCCTGGACATGTTAAAGTCATGTTTGCTGGAGCTCTAATATCAACCTGGTCTAGTGGAAGGTCTCCCTGCCTCCCTCCCTGCACAGGGTAGGAAATTCATGATCTTTAAAGCCCCTTCCAACCTAAACCATTCTATGATCTGCTTTTGTCCCTCAAGAAGAGATTTGCTTTTACATACCTTCTCTCTTTCAATCCCTCCCTTGCTTCTTGTCCCTCTCCACCTTTCCCTTCCCCTCCTCTCTCTCCCCTACAGAGCCATGAAAATTCACTGTCTTGGGAAAAAAATCCACATATCAACTTAAAAATAAACTTCTGAGTCCACCACATAATCCTCCTATACATCTCACCAAGCAACCTACAGGGTGGCAAGAAAATACAGCGTTTCCATTTTAGGACTTAAGAGGCCAGGGCAAATGGTGGGTTTGACACACAGCTAACTGTAATTATGTTGGTGTGTTGCACAATAGGACTTTGTCTTTTGCCATCAGCAGGGATCTAGAACCAGAGAAATCGACAGGAAGAACAACCAACAAAATGGGTGGGTTCTACAGGGTAGAAAAGCTCTTCATTTTTGGCTACTCAATTTACTACACAGAAAACATACTGGAGAACTTCAGAACTTCCTCCCCTGCAAAAAACCAAATCCTGGTGTATTTCTATGGTTATTTGAGTCCAGGAACCCTTCCTTATTTAATAATACTCTTGATTCAACTACAGAGCTGATTTACCTTATCATGGTACAAAGACGTTTTTTAGCTATGGGGTTGGAACACGCACAGAAGAGAGATTGTATCTCCTAAGTGCTACATTTAGATGCATTAAAAAACCGCAACAACACAAACCAATAATTCATTGTTGAACCAGATGGCAAGTCCTTGCCATACTGGAGGTATCAAGGAGAGCTACAGCTTCATGAAGGTGAGTGCAGCTTTGTTGAGTGAGGCCGTGTGTCTTGACATGCCCTGGACTTTTGCCTCTAAGGCTGTTGTCTAGAGCAATAAATTGAACGTGTCAAAGAATGTTTCCAAGGCAATTCACTTGTCTCTACTCTAAATTTTTAGGAGAGACTCTAACACACTTTTAATCTGTGCCAACAGGCACTTCCCCACACTATTTTTGGGCACAGAAGAACACTGGAGCCACGTCAAGCAGGCAGTCTGACTGCCATCACCTGGCTGACCCTGGGAGAAATTACTGATGTAGATGCAGGTCCTCCCACGTCAATCAGAATCATAACCAGGGTCTGATCAAGGATACATGCAATTATTCATACAGATGCAGCTTCATTGCTCAATTTAGAAATGGCTTTTTTGCCTAATCCATGCTCCTGGGAATAATTTTTTATTCAAGTGAAGAAATCTGAGCTAGAAGGCAACTAATGAGTATCTCTGCCTTTCCTTTGTAAAGAATTGGGATGCTGCCCTTGACCAGTGTTAGATTAATGGGATAAAATGGTTATGGGAAGTTGCACTAGATGAAACACCAGTATTTCAAGAGCTTCTAAATATTAAGGCTGGCATATGGGTCAGGCTCCAAAAGGAAGAAAAGTCTCATCCAAACATAAGCATTCCTTCCGAATGCTCGCTAACAATCCCTGCTGTGTTGGTGGCAGGCAGGAAAAAGTGGCCAGTTCCCTTTGACCAGCTGTAAGAGACACTGGACTTGAGAGAGATGGTGACATTTCTGAAGACACACTGCCAAAATATTGCCAGTTTGACCAAAGCAAGACTGCTTGCTCTTGTGTGGTGTATGGCCTGAACCTGAACACGGTCAGAGTCAACATGTTGTCCGTGCCGACTTGTCCCATCCTGTTTCCCTTTTTAAACATAAGTCAGTGGCTTCTTTCAGTCCAGTTTTCTAGTGATCACTGATTCTTCAGCTTCGTCACCTGCATTTGACACACTGTCTAAAGCAGTGCAGTGATGAAGAATAGCTTCATTTCTAAACTCTGAAAAGCTCAAGCACTTGGGTGAAACCAGGATGCCTCCTACATCACGCAGCAATAATAAAACATAACTGCGTTCTTTTATTATCTCTCCCAAGAGGTTGTTGTAAGTAGCAGTCATGATAGCCTATAAGGAGGTCTAGGAAAAAAAACCCAAAACAAACCCAAACAAACAAATAAAAACCAAACAAACAAAGAAAAAAAGAAAAACCAACAACGTCCCCCCCACCCCAAGGAAAAAAAACCCAAACAATCAAAAAACTAATGAAAACAAAACAGTAATTCCCTTTCTTCAAGGGCAGGAGACAAACTGATGCACACTCAGCCCCTCACTTTCAGAGGGCAATGAACTCCAAGTTGGCAGCTACAAAAAACAAGCTTTCTTTATTTTCCAATTTTAGAGTTCTTGGGCCACAATAAACTGGCAGTTTCAAGTCTTGTGTATGCTCTTTAGTAACAATAAAACATACTTCTAGCCTCCCATAAGGACAACGCTGGGAATTCCTAAGCTCTCCGGACAGCATAAAAGATTGTTCTTCCTGTAGCAGTTTTGAAGCAATAAAACCTACCTTTATTAATACTGTCTGTGACAACAGAGGACATATATCCCAGGCTGCCTTTTATGCAGATGATGCTCACTGTTCTGCTGCACAGATTTCATCTGACCTGGGGGCTGTAACCAGCACGGAAGGACAGTGGTCATGGAAACTGGACAGACCTCTGGGTTCCCTGGCATTGTTCTTATGATGTCAGATTGTGGTATGTTCTAGTCAGTAATTAAATATTCCTTGAATACTATAAATCATGAATACTTTCAATAATTAAAATGTATCAGACACAGAGTATTTTTTGATTTTTATTTCCATGAAATACATTTTATTTTGCTTTGGGATCAGCTTTTCTCAGCCTGTCAGCATGTTTACAGTCCCACTTAGTGTTTAATGTTCACACTTTATTAAGCAAAGAACATCTTGAAAATCCAATTTTCAAGACTGAGGTAAATAAAACAAAAAGAAGATCAAAGAAAGCATCACTTGGAATCATTTGACCACAAGGTTGTACAAAGAGGGCTCTGGCATAGTTTAAATTGTGGTGCTTGGGGAAACCAAAGACTGCCACCAAGAAAAACTGTGTGCTTCATCACAGCAGTTTAGACTTGCATACAGGACACAAGAAACCCTGTTTCAGGATGGCACATGTTGGTAGTTAAAGTCATGTTGCCTTCCCATATGAATTATTGTTAACAACAGCAGCAAGAAAACCATATAATGCCACATCCAAAATGGGAGGCTTCTAATATTATGACCTGGACATTTGCATTTTAATTGCACAGACAAGTGAATCAGATTTAGCATATAATTGAATATATTGTCTATTAGTAACAGCACAGGTAAAACTTGGTCTTAATTTCATGCTATTATACCAGAGTAAATCTCACAGTCTTTATTTAAATTCTCTAATTCATTCAATAATTTCCTAAAATAAATGACCCACAAAAGCTTTTTTCTATTTTTTCTGTTCATTTTATTTGTGGAGTTTAAAAATACAAAAAACCAAAAAACCCCTGAAACTAATAATCTGAAATTTTATTTACTTTAGTATTGTAACTATATTTTGCATGCCTTCCAGCTATAGTAAATCAGAAAATTAGTGTTGAACTACAGAGGCTGAAGAATAAACCACGGACAAGCAGTATAAAACATCCACAAGTGCTATGTGAAATATCTTTCTACTGAGCTTCTTCCCAGAAAACTGGAGAATCTTCTTAGCAATTCCCTTATCAATATTCACTCCCATATCAATATTTACTGACAGTATAAAGATGCATTTTTCCCTGTTTGAAGTAATGCTTTTACAGTTTTTCATTAATCTTATAAGGGAAACACTCTTATGAAGCAGTTTCTGACGTGGCAACATCCCAGCCTTTCAGCAGCAGGACACAACACTTTTTCTGCCATCAAAGGATCAGATTTTTGTAGAGCCAAGGGCAATTGATTTTGGTTTCTGTACTGAGGAAAATAAAATCATGCAGTAGAGAGTAGCTGCGATGCTACTGGTAATGTGTAATGCCATATCCATTCAAACACTTAGAACCTCAAAAAACATTAACCTTGCAGAGGACCAACCAATGTATATGAAATATTTGTTTTCTTCTGCTTCCAGCAGAAGAGTTTGGAAAGGAAAAGATGTACTTCTGTAGAAAATTAATTTAGATTTTTTTCTGAAAGATCAACATTACTCCTGAAGTAAAAAATTAAAATTAAAGAATCCACTCCTCTTTCTATGATTCTTTGTTTAAATGAACTGCCAACATCATGCCCTAACAATAGGCAGTAAATCTCAATCACATTTTAATATTATGACTTCCAAAGAAGCACTGGAAATGAATAGATGTGACTGTTGTCAAGAAGGCTTTGAGAAAATCAAGACAATATGCATTGCAGAACTTAGTTCAGTTTTGCCTTTCACTGTCTTCTGCTGAATGATGTGCAGCTGACACAACAGAAGGAAGGGATGCCACCCAGAGGGACCTGGGCAAATTTGAAATATGGGTTGACAAGAATTTCATGAAGCTCAACAAGTCCAAGCAAGGTGCTGCAACCGGTTTGAGGCAATCCCAGATATCAAGACTGGGAGAACTCATGGAGAACAGCCCTGCTGAGAGGGACTTGGGGCTGTGAGGAGGGGAGAGCTGAATGTACCCTGGACCTGAAATCTCCCATGTGCTGGGCTGATCACCCAGCACCGGGCTGGGGCAGATCCTGCCCTGGTCAGGTGAGACCTCACCAGAAGTGATGTGTCCAGCTCCATGGTCCTCAACACAGGAAATAAATGGACCTCTTAGAGCAGGTCCACAAGAGGCCATGAAGATGCTCTGAGGACTGGAACAACTCTCCTGTGAAGAGAGGCTCAGAGAACTGGGTGTGTTCAGCCTGGAAAATAGAGGGCTTGGGGTAGGATTTAGAACTCCTTCCAGTGGCTGAAGAGGGCTTATAAAAAGGATGGGCAGGAGCATTTTATACAGGAAGATGGTGACAGGACAAGGGGTAGTGGTTTTAAACTGGAAAGAGCAGGCTGAGATTGGCTGTAACAAGAGATTCTTTACTCAGAAGGTGATGAAGCAATAGAACAGGTTTCCTAAAAAGGCTGAGGATTCCCCAGCCCTGAAAGTGTTCAAGCCCAGGCAGGATGGTGCCTGGAGCAGTGTGATCATGTGAGTGACATCCTTGTCTATGGCAAGGGGTTGGAACTACATGATCTTTAAGGTCCCTTCCAACCCAAAACAGTCTAGGTTTCTCTGATTGTATGATTTATTGATGGAGGAATGGCTGAAAGGAAGTAATACTGAAATACCTGATAGAGCTTTAGTAAATATCCATTCATGGTCAAATGGGAGGCATTTAAATTCTGTTAATGATCAATGGATTCAATCATAAAACAACCAAATGACTTAGGGTGGAAGGGACCACTGGGGTTCATCTGGTCTTACCCTCTGCTCTAAGCAATTAGGCATGTTATCCATCTATCTATCCACATCTACATAAAAATTTATTTTCCTCTCTGTTGGTTCATTATGTGTGCAAACAAGCACACACAAACACAGAGTTTCTAATATGAGACCAAGAAATCAGACTCTCAGAAATGAAAAAAAAAAAAAAAAAAAATTTAATATCATGGCCTTTACCTTTATTGATTAAATATCCAGATTAGATGGCTTAATTAGATAGTGTAGGTGTTCTGTGTGCAAACTGGGAAATATAGTATGGCCTGCAGAGATCATCATTAAACAAGTCTTTCTGTTCTATCCCTCTAAATTAATGTATGGTTTATATGAATGGTTCACAGAGAGGAATTTGTTAATTATTTGTGTGGGAGATTTTTGAAAATCCCTGTGGCAATGAGGTTCAGAACAACCAATAAAATGCAAAGGCATATATTTTAAATACAGTAATGAAAAATAGTATCATTCATTTGGAAAAAAAAAAGAATGATAATTCACTACCTTAAATCTTGATATAAGAACTTCTGGATATTTTCAGAAAGAGATTCTGCCATTTTTGCAAGAGCTGTGGTCAGGATGCCACATTTACCAGATGATGCTCCCAGCCCCACGTTACTGAATCACTTTAGCTAGGTTACAGAAAGAGACCGTCCTGGCTGTGAAATCTGCTCATCCATGAATATTCTTCAACAGGGGAGGTCACCAGCCACTCAGAACAGAGAGTTTAATTGCAAATTTTAGATAAAGGTCCTTCCCCGAATATGTCATGCTCTGGTGATCTAATGTAATAGATTCATGTTCAGTAATGAAGTTTTTTCCCATGACAATGAATTATGAAGTTATTCAATAAAATTTTAAAAAATAGACCACCAGGCTTATAAATTAGGGTGTTAGACTTGTACCAAGCCTTATCCTCTACATGTAATGGTATTTAAGAATATCAGCAGTGAAATTTTGCTTCCAGATCTTAAGTAAAATTCTTCATTCTAAGAAATTAAAAAATAAAAAACAAAAAACAAAAAAACAACAAAACACTTCAAAATACCACAAATAACCAAAGAAAAAAAACTCCTACAAAAAGCAAAATGAAAGGGCCCATATGCTTCTGCCCATATGACACTGAATAATCATTTATTTTGTTAATATATCCTAATGCATGTCTATGCTTGGATCTGAATTTACATCCTGTCTGTATTCTGTGCGCAGCTCACATGGGACAGGGGGAACATCACCAGTGTCCAGCCACCACCACAATGCACTCCCTCTGTCCTCCCAACAGCATTGTGTCATCACAGTTCAGCTGGGATTTTTCTGACAGAAGTTTGATATTGCCTAGTGAAAGGGTAATTTTGATTTTGGACTCACAGAGATCATGTTGCCTTACTTCTGAGAGAGTAATTCAAGCCATGGTCATCTGTCAGTATTATATGGAAAAGCACTGCTGGATCAGGGTTAAAATCAGGTGCTTTATCTGCCTATTTCAGTGATTCACTTCAAGTACCATACAATTTGCACCCAAACTGGATATACCATTGTGCAGAAAAACTGATTCTTTCTAGCTAACCTTCCACTTCCTCTCTGATTCCTTCTTCCCCAGTAAATTACTGATAAGGTTTTTTTGCCTGTCTTTGGAAACAGATGAGATCAAATACAAAAGAGAAGCAGAGGAAAGAAAGTTCAAGATAACGGAAATGTCTAGATCCAGCCCTATGGCAAGTAATTCTCCCAAGGTACATCCACTTCAGGCGTTATCTATCTCCATTT
Source organism: Emberiza elegans (assembly GCA_024865655.1). NCBI lineage: Eukaryota > Metazoa > Chordata > Aves > Passeriformes > Fringillidae > Emberiza > Emberiza elegans. The sequence continues at coordinate 3,928,206 of JALJVW010003588.1, read as the reverse complement.
AGCAATGGAGAAGTTGTCACTCGGAAGAGTGTTAAAAAAAGTAATGATGATTCAATAGCCAGACCAGGAAGAGCCATGGAGGAATTCTTCCTTACCTGGAGAAGCCATTTATTCCAGTAGAAAATCCAGACAGATCTGACATAGCTGTATTTTGCACAAAATATATGCTGGTACAAATAACCATGCAGCACCAAGTAGTGGAGCGGCAGGAACTCACAGGAGATTTCTGCACTGATAGGTGGAAATGCCACAGTGAAGTCCTAATTAAAACAATGGAAAGGAACATATTATAATTATCAAATTTATATGTGGCCTTCAGAGCTCTGCCTGTGTTTCTGGAACTGTGCATGGTTTTTAACTGACCACACAGCTCATTATCTACACACGCATGAAGAATTTTCATCCTCATTGTGTATAAACTAGTTTTCTTATGTCCACAAGGACTTTAGACTTCCTCCTTAATTCATCCAGCAAATTTCACATTTTTTAGAGAAGATGTATTGAATCTCAGGGCCTAGGATTTGATTGATCCCAATGTAGAGGCAATATGTTATCACATTACAGCAATGTCTGACAGGCATTTATTATGCACTTTAAAAGGATAAGGGCTACAGCTACAGAAGTCTGTGAAATGCCTAAAGGTCATGTCCAGAGAAGAAATGTAACATAGAGAAAGCCATTCTACTATTAAGAAAATAGTGATCTATTCCAGAATAGAAAAGACCAGAAATGGTCTGATCCAAAGCTCACTTAATAGGATGGGAGTCAGATAATTATGAATTTATATTAACAACATAAGAAGGGCAGCAGAGGGATTCAATTATTATGCTTAATTGGTTAGGGAATACCAAAAGTGCTGTATTGCATTTTATTTGGGATAGTGTTAAATAAACATTAAGAAAAATTTATTCAGATGAGAATCAAGAGGGTAAGGAAAAGAGCATAGCTGGTGAATTGTAAGACAGTGATTAGTTATTCATGTAGATTCTAGGGGCCATTAGCCTGAGTAACATGTTAGCTTTCCATTACAGATGATTACATTTTGCTTAGTGAAAGTATTAATATTTTTATCAATTAGTTATGTCATTTATTTTAGCCCATCTCCTAATATGAGTAGTTTAAATCGTTCCTGTAATAGTGAATAAAAAGTTAGTAAAGACAAGTGCATGTTGTATAGAAATATATTAGAAAATGCTTTATCACCTTTACAGGAACTGACCATATTTGGATTACTGAAATTTAGCTTGAATACTGGGCTACTTTTCTGTGTTTCTATATTCTGAAGAGAAGCTGCATTTCAGTTATAAGTGAAATTATTATTATTAGATGGGCGTATTACTTATGTCACTTGTTCACTGTAGGTTTTGAGATAATAAGCTTTCAACTGTGAGTTAAGTAATATTTTGAGTCACTGAAACATTTTCAAACAGTTTGAAAGATTCTGCAAACTATATTTAAGGATTTCAAAGCCAATTTAAAGATGCACATGCAAGGAACCCACTCATCTGTGGGTATCAGTGGTTTCAGATCTTCTGAGCAGCATTAAAATCTCACTGTTTATTCAAACATGCTTTTAAATAAAACCACACTTCATAGACTGAAATGTGCATTGATTAAATCACAGCCTTGCTTCTGCCCTATGGAACTTGTGCTGATTTGTCTTCTCTCTTCTCATGGCCGAAATAAGTAAGGTGCCAAAAGCTTTTGAATGCTGATGCTAGGGCTGAGCTGTCTGGCTTAGGAGTGGTACAGATGTGGAGTGCTCAAACCCCCATCCTGCCAATGAGGTGTGTGAGTGGTATCTCCACCTCTAGAGGCAAAACACCTCTGGGTTACAGCAGGACAAAATCTAATACCGCAGGGCAACATGGGTCTATCCTCAGTAATAGTTTCACCTGGATTTTTATCAACTAGGGACAAAAATCTGTCTGAAAGCCAACAGAATTCTTGCTCCAGTGCTTAGGCTTCTGAACTGATTAGTTATGTGAAGTGATGGCTCCTGAAACTTTAAAAAAATTTTTTGTTGTTGCTGTTAAAGAGCTTTAACAGTGATGCTACAGAATATCTTAAAGAGATGTAGTATCTATTCCCTAAACTCTTCCACATAAAGCAAAGAATGTTTTGAATACAAGAAGAATTTAAATGATCTATAGTCAGTCTTCCTTATCTGGTGCTTAGATGTGATACAGAAATCATCCAAAGGAAGTGTCAAGGAATATCCCTATAGGCTGACCAAAACTAACACAGAATTTTTTTGGTAGAATTTTTACCTCCTTCACAACTACATCCTTTGAAAAATCAGTAGCACTATTCAATGACTGAGATGTAGTTCAAGCCAAAAATCCATGAGCAAAGCATCAGATGACAATTGTATAAATCTACACTAGAGTAATCACTAGATGTCTGAAAAACTCAGAAGGGATACACACAAAAAAGTGGTGTGCCAAAGGCTTTATTCAGTATCTAATAGGAAAACCACTCTGGCCAGTTATTGAATTTTATTACTATAAAAGGGCTTGTTCACTGCATTATGCTTTGACTGCTCAGAAAACGTGTTTCTGTCAGGTTACTGAGCTGGCCACCATGCTGCTAAATTATTTAATGTGCTCAGTTTTACTCTTGAAGTAAGTGAGGTAAAGTTCCACAGGGCATGAAACAAACACAGCAGCAGCACTTCAGCTTTAATAGTGTCTGACACCCAGCCCAGCTTGTCACCCGTTCTTCACAGCTGGAACACAGCTGCTCTAGAAGGAGAGGCAGGACAGGATATTCTTAGGCTGAGGCAACAGCAGCTCTCCCAAGAAACCTGTCAAAGCGAGCACTGGGATTGCTGCTGGACATGATCTCATTCAATATGACACCGGGCAAGCCTGAAAGATGAAAGCACACAGACTTGGCTGAACTCTTACATAGCTGTTGTCTAATGTTTAGGGAAAATCCAGGACCAGCTCAGTGACACTCTGGCTGTACATATTACCAGCTCCCTAGGAGCCAAGAGTTTACCTTAAGCTCTGACTTGATTCATTTACACTGCTTTAAGCCAATTAACACAATGTAATCACAGCAGTGGTGGTAGTACTCTACCTCCAGCAATGTGTGCTGACAGCTTGCTAAAGGGTTACAGGAAGGAAGAAAACCTTGGTTTAAATTTGGGTCAACTTCTTACCATCTAGCACTGTGGACTGTGCTCCAGCGGGGTGCAGTGCTGACATAACCATTCGCCTCCTTTGATGTCCACATTGCACAGATATTAACAGACAGACGTGCTGTTAAAAACGAAGAAAAAAAGAGAAAAGAAATAAATTGTAATTTATTGGGATCTATGCACATGGTAAAGCTTGCATGGGGACTCAGGTTGTTTAGCTTCCATCGCAAGGGTCCCTGAAACATCTTCCACTGGATGGGGCAAAATTCCTCAGCTCTTGCACCCATTCCACAGCCCTGCATGGCTCCCCCTGGATACTGAAGATGCTTCATTATATATAATCTTAAGCCAAATACAAAAAGTCTCCCAATTACCTTAGCCATGTACAGAACACTGCCTTATGTGGCCATTCTTGCACCTGCAGAAACAGCTCCTGCTGCTGACTTAAAAATGTCATATCTAAGTACATTTTGGCCATTTCTGCATCAGGAAAAGATTGCATAGGCTTGTTCCTTCTTCACTGGAGGATTGTGAGCTATTTCCTGGTTCCAGAGTCTGTAATGTAATTTAACAACCATTGCATTGTGCTAATTTGAACACCTACAAAATCCAGTGACACCAAGACAAACACACAAGCAAAATACAGTGACTTAATCCCTTTACCAGCCTGAACTATTCTTTGCTCCATCTGTCCTTTATCTCATTTTAACTGCTCTGCTGTGTACATCATTCCTTCTGCTACCCAAATCTTCCTCCACCCACATGTGAACCTCCAAGAACACATTCTGTTGTATATATAGCTGTTTATTATATAGCTGTTTTATATAAAATTATAATCATGTTCCAGAGAGCTTCACTTACTCTTTTAGTGATCTGTAAGTTAAAGAAATGCAGTCCCTATAGTCTAGACAGACAATTAACCCTGGTAACCCCAGAATACACGGTTAGTATTCCCCTGCATGAGCCAAGAATAACTTAATTAGAAGTTCAGCCTAGGAAGTGGATGCCTATTGGTAACAATATTAGTTCTTCTCCATGGTAGTTCAGAAGAAGTCTTTCCAAAAACAGTTTACAGAGTAAAAAATATATCTATATATCCCAGAGGAAAAGGGAAATTAATAGGTTTAAATAATGATGAAAAGACATATTGGAATGAGGTTTGAAATAGATGAGAAAGCTGATGTGGACGGAAACGTGTGAAGAATATTTTCATATGACATAGATTGGGAAAAAAGCTTATGAAAATGTTTTTTTATTTCTTACTATTAGAGCCCAAGCTTACAAAATTGTTCAAATATAGCTGCAAAGATTTATTTTAATTCCTAATCAATTAATTTGGTTTTATCTGTATTCTTCAGCATGAATTTTCCTTAAATAGGGATACCCTCCACATAATAACAGAAATATTATCAAAAAATACATCAAATGTTATAGATTTGCCCTGAAAACCAAATATTCACATCCCACTTAAATGAAGCTTTACAAACTGAGTTTGCTCCTATATATATTTGATATATTGAAACAGTAAGGTGTATCTAGAAGCTTATTCAGGTCTTCATCAAGTTCATATCCCTGGTTTGTGTGGCCAGATTTTGATGGCAAGAGGGGTACAGGGGTAGCTTCTGTGAGAAGTTGCCAGAAGCTTCCTCCACTTCCAAGAGATCCAATGGTCTCTCTCCAAGAGATCCCGCTGTATCCAAGACAGACCCTGCATTGGCCAAGTCCCAAGCCCATCAGTGATGGTGGTAACACCTCTGTGGTAACAGATTTAAGAAGGAAAAGAAGTTACTGCGTGGATGTAGCTGTACTCAGAGAAAAGCAGGCAAGACCATGTGCGAGGAGCATCCCTGCAGACAGGCAGGGCGGGGCAGGAGGGGCAGGAGCTGCTCCAGGCTCTGGAGCTCAGATCCCCCTGCAGCCCCTGGAGCAGCCCAGGCTGAGGCAGCTGTGCCCCTGCAGCCCAGGGAGGGCACGGGGGAGCAGAGATCCAACTCAGCCCATGGAAGAGACCCATGCCAGAGCAAGGGGATGCCCAAAAGAGGGCTCTGAAAAGTGGGAGCAGGGTCCTGACAGGAACCTGCAGACCCACAGACAGAGGAGCCCAGGCTGGAGCAGGTTTGCTGGCAGGACTTGTGACCCCATGGAGGACACTGCAGCAGGCTGTTCCTGAAGAACTGACCCTGTGGAGAAGAGTCTCACATTGGAGCAGTTCATGAAGAGGTGCAGACTGTGGGGAGAACTCTGGCTGAAGTCTGTGGGGGACTGCCACAGTGCGAGGGACCCCACACTGGAACAGCAGGACCTCCTTCCTTGAGCAGCAGCAGGAACGTGTGATGAGCTGATCACAAACCTCATTCCCATCACCCTGAACTGCTGAGGGGGAACACCAAGAGCCCAGGAAGGAGGGAGGGGTGCGTGATGTTTTTATAATTTGTTTTCCTTCTCATTATCCTGTTCTGATTTTCATTGGTAATAAATTCATTAATATTCCCAAGCTGTGTCTGGTTTGCCCATGATGGTAATTGTTTTGTTATCTTCCCCATTCCCACCTCAACTCATGAACCTTTTGTAACTCTTTCTCTCCCCTGTTCACTTGCAGAGGGGAGTGAGAGAGCAGCTTTGGTGGGAACCCAGCATTCAGCCAGGGTAAACCCACCACAACCCTTTAAAAGTGATAAAAATCCTTAACTATACAGGGAGGCTAATGTTTATTATATAGATACTTGAAGTTAAGTAGGTGGATCTGCCTAAAAATGTTCTAATGTTTTCCCCAACAAATAAACTCCATGCATTATATGACTTAAATAACCTCCATAGCTTAGACATTACACATCCTGGAAACAACAACCAAAAACTGAAGCACAGCTTCAAAATGCTGTGCAAATTATCTGTAGAAAATGTGGAGAACAAAAGGAACCTCCAAACCCATGGTTAGTCAAAGACTCTGATTCTCATTGGAGACACTGGATGCTATGTGTTAGTACTTTCTGCTGATCAGTACATTAGCTAAACTAATTAATATAATGCTTATTAATAGACCTTTAAAAATATATTTGATGTACTGAGTATGAATTGAACCATATATTCCATGAATATAAGTAAGATGTCTAACTATCCATTTGCAGATACCCTGACAGCAGGAAAGGAGATTAAACACATGGAACACATCGAGAGAAGGATGATGAGATGAAATACAAACCCTGAGCCTTAGAAACCATCCTTTTCTCTCTTCATTCAAGACTGCCCAAATTCTGCACAATGCATGAGAAGGTGAGTAGCTGTGAAGATAAGCCTAAAGCACCAAACTTAGTGTTACTTTGCCTCATGTACGATTTTAAAATAATGCACTCTGTCAAACTCATTCAGATATGTGGGTACCCTTTACTCTCAGTTCATAAACCAGGTAATTATTTAGTGGAAACCTAATCAGCAATGGGACATGATACTTTAATTTCTGATCTTTCAAAGAAATGTTGTCTGTTTCACTCAGTCAACACTTGTAAAAAGGATTTAAGACACTCTGACATGTTTTCTGCGCAAAAAAGTGCAGAATATCCTAATCCGTTATAGTTCTGCATTTATCTAATTTTCTAGGGAGACTATTACCAGCTCTAGTACCATCAAAAGGTACAAGACAAGCACTGAGTAAGATGTGATTTTGACTTACAGACCTGTTTTCTAACATAAAAGGTCCCTTTTTCCTTGAGATATTTAAGTGTTAGTCTGGTAGAGGTACAGGTTCTTCTCAGTACAAAGCTAAAAAAATTCTATCTGAGGCTGAGACTTTCTTCTCAGCATTTGATTTCAGGAATTTCATGTTACAGAGGGTGTGATTAAGAGACTTAAATTTCATCAGCTGCAGTGTGAGATGTGGTATTAAATATTACTGTAATTCACTATGACTTGGTTTTCAGGCTTAGGGTGAAAACATCCTAAGATTTACATCCTCAGCATTAAGGATGCAAATGATTTAAGATCATTGCAAAATAGATGCATGCATGGGAATGCCTAGGACCAAAGAACTTTTTTGAAGACAGCTTCATGTTCTGTTGTCACTTAGGAATTTTTCCCATCACAGGATGATTTGGCCAGTGCAGCTCAGCACTTGCCTAGGACACCTTCAAGGAAAGCTCCAAATGCATCCCAGAGAAGGGCATTACTGATTCATTGTGAATTTTTTTTCAGTTCACTATTAGACACCAGATAAGTGTCTAATCTGGTTCAGACACTTAGAACCAGATCAGAAATGTTTACCTTAAAAATTTAACTTTAAAAACCTGCACCTGACAGTAGCTAGGAACAAACATTTAGGAAAAGATGGTAAAAATGTGTCTCATTTGCAGGTTCCAGAAATCTGCTCTGCAGTGAATTGCTGACCCTGGGGTTTCATGGGTGGGTTTTTGCTTATTCATTTGTTTGTTTGTTTTGTTGTTTGGGGGGGGTTGTTTGTTTTGGTTTTGTTTGGTTGGTTTGGTTTTGTTTTTTGTTGGGTTTTTTTGGTTTTGTTTTTTGGGTTTTTTGGTTTTGTTTTTAATAGAATTTTTCTCTATTAGTTTCCCTAATACAGAAGAAGTTATGCAGTCTCCCAAATGAACAGAATAAAAATGAAATTTTCAACTTGCTTCAACATGTAAGCAGTGGCTTCAATTCCAAAAAACCACTATAATCAGGAAGAATTACAAAATAACTGGAACAAGGGATGAGTTTTTTGAAGGAAAGTATTTTCAAGAATGGCAAAAGATGCAGATCTGTGGCTGGCACACGTGTTTTCCCCTTTTTTTTTGTATAGACTCTGACATCAGGCATTATTATATTAGACCAGTTATTTAACAGACATCACTTCCCTTTACACAGTAAAGGAAAAATTACACACTGTGCAGGATAAAATTGAACATCTGATTTTGGACAATGACAAAAAGTAGGAGCAACAGAAACACAACAAGAATTCCTAGATCACACTATTGTTCTTGTTGTTTTATGCTGGTAGAAATACATTTTTTAACAGAAATTTAAATTTAATTAATTTGGGTTTTTTTCCTGAGGTTGAAGATATAGAAATCAGAAATATTTTTAGGTTGATTTACTTTTCACAGTAGAACTCTTTGTTATGCATGAATTATGTTATCTTACAGCTATGATGGAACTTAAGTACAGCAGAAGGGATCAGACATTAGTACAAAATCTGGAACAGTCTAAGTGAGAAAGAAGTGTTACTTAAAAGGAGAAAATCTGGCCAATGTTACAGCTAAAAGGTAGAAGAAAAAAATAAATCATATTGTCTCACTAAGTTAACAATCATAGTTTCCTAACAATCATTGTTTCCTAACAATCATAGGAAACAGCCTTTCCTACTCTTTTTGGTTTGGGGCTTTTTTGTTTGTTTTTAAGGCTTTTTTTTAGGGGGTGGGGGGTTTGTTTGATTTTGTTTTTGTTGGAGGAATCACAGAACTGTTAAGGTTAGTAAAGCCCTCTAAGATCATTGTTTTAAACTGAAAGAGGGTAGGTTTAGATTGTCTATAAGGAAGAAATTTTTGGCTGTGAGAGTGGTGAAGCCCTGGTACAGGTTGTTGAGAAAAGCTGTGACTGCCTCATCCCTAGAAGTGTTCAAGGCCAGGATGGACAGGGCTTGGAACAACCTGGGATTAGTGGAAGGTGTCCCTGCCCATGGCAGGGGGATAGAACTGTCAGGGCTCTTCCAAATATATATAATTGGATTCTATGATCCTATGATATTGGTTCTATGACCATCAAGTCCAACCAGCATCCTCACCAAATATCAAGTCCTTTGAGATAGCTCAGCTTTGCCTCCTGACCAGGTGAGGAGCTGAAGAGGAGTAACTCCTATATCAAACCTGCAAGTTCCTTGTGGGCATCTCAAACACCTTGTGTATCTCAAAAAACACTGGGTGTTCAGCCAGCTGTTCTGAGCACTAAATACCCTTATATCACAATCCTGGAGAAGATCACACATTGCTCCATGCCAGGATGTCATAGAAATTCAGAGCAGTGGGAAGTGCAGGGGTTATAATGCCAGAACAGGTTCATCTCAGAAGAATTATTCATGGCATCACATTCTGAGGTCATCATGCTCCCCTCACACCTTTATCATTAAAAGAACACAAAAGAAAAAAGTGTTGAAAAAGCCTAGGAGCAGGTGATAAGGTACATGCAGCTTACTTGGAAAACCACATAGACCTTCTGAAGTCTGAAACACGAAAAGATCCTATGATTTACATGACAACTCCATTTGTTTTATACCTAGGGTTTCAGGCCAGGTTGTAAATAAGAAAAACAATAAAACTTCCCAGGCTTTGCAAAGAAAACCCCCTCCTTCATAACTATTTTTATGGTTTCTATTCCACTGCTTTCCTCTGCACCCCTTAACAGAGATTATTCTACCTAATAGATTTCATGTAGTCATAGTAATGCTTGCAATTTAAAAATTTAACAGATTTGAGCCACAGACGCACTATTCTGGCAAGCCAGACCAGCTTTGGGTAACAAGATTTATTTTCCTTGTGTGCTGCCAAGTCAACCTGAAGACAATGTTAATAGAAAAGGTCACAGACTGATAAGCTGACATGTCTCTCATTCTTCAGGACAAACCCGTGGATGGTGAATTGAAATGCTACTCTGCAGCTCCTCAGGGGCAGAGGCATTAAAGTTAAATGTTACAGATGTGAAGGAATGGCAGCAAGCATGTTTGGTTTGCAAAAGAGCTTATGGCTGTGGTGGTAGGAATGCAGGAGACACCACCAGAATTTATTTTCTAGGCTAAAGGATATTTTAAGGACACACTGCAACCACTTCAATGCAGTGCAGATCCATCTGTCAGGGTGCAATTCGTGGTGGTTAAGAATGGCACAGATCACAGGTAGAATGGATACTTTAAAAGGAAGATCTATTATCTCTATTTCTGCTAACATAGGCTTTGCAATGTGAAGAGCAGAAGGGATGAAAGAAAAATGGGAAGATCATTCTCTATTTCAGAATAGTGATTTAAGGCTTCAGACACTTCACCTGGAGATTGACTGCTTGCCTAATGTTCCAGTATTCACCAATTTGAATGTAAGGACCACTTCTGCCCACAGTGGTGACACTTAGACCATTGAACTGGGACAGGGAAGTGCCAATATCCAGAACAGAGACATCTCAGTTGTTACACGGTTGGAAGAGCCCTTGGCACAACCTACACGCTGCTGCACAAATTGTGGATACAGTTTGTAATTTAGGACAAGCCAGTGTGTGTTTTTAACAAGCATCTTTGAAAGGACAAGGGGGAATGTTTTTAAGCTGAAAGAAGAGCAGATTTAGATTTGCTATTATGATGAAATTCTTCCCTGACACGGGTTACGAAGGGAAGCTGTGGCTGCTCCATCTCTCTGTGGCTGCTCTCAAGGTTCAAGACCAGATTGAACAGGGCTCTCAGCAACCTGGGCTAAGGGAAAATGTCCCGACCCATGGCAGGGGGTTTCAAATAGAAAGAACTTTAAGAACTCTTCCAAACCAAATAATTCTGTGATTCTCTGAGTTTAGACTTGTTTGGAGAGTAATGGAGGTTAATAGGATGGAAGCAGATGGTCCTATTCCAACTGGTCTTAGAAAGAGAACAATCCTGGATTGTTTTAATTTAGTAGTCCAGACACAGAATGCGGCAAAAAGAGCCATCATTCTTCCTCCAGATTCTTCATCCGTAAAGAGTTTTCAAATGAAGGTTCCAGAAACAGCGGAAGAAGAAACCTGTATTTGTTCTCTCCCAAGACTGATGGAAAATGAAGGAAAATTAGGCTTTGCTTCTTTTCCCATGGAGATGAACCAGAATCTGCTACACTTACCCCTTTGGTTTTGTTTTCAGCTTCAGGTGAACACTTGGTGGCTGAAATGCAGTATATCCTCAGAGAATGTTAAAATACAGCACAAGCAAAAATAAAAATAACCCTTTTTTACCCTAGACTGAACACGACAAAGGAATGTGAAATATTATTTACCAGAATTCCATGATTAATTCGTATTAATATGGCAGCTGCTGAAGATACTCTTTCTACTGTAACTCAGGGAAGACTACCAAGACAAATTGTCTTTTACTTTTTTCCCTTTTCTTTTTGTCCTTCTCTCAGTCTGAAAGACTGCAAGCACTATAAGGAAAGGATAATGAAGAAGTTCTGCATTAATTATTTCTGTTGATTCATGCTAAAGTACCCTAGCAAAGATCAGCACCAATGTGCTCCACACTGTATAAACACATTGTAAGGGACAGACACAGCTATGAAAAATTTGCAATAATAGAACACCTGTGGAAAAAAAAAGTACACACTAATATCTTATTTCCAGTATAAGCTTTAAGGGGGATAATGTACCCCAGGAATCAGCCTACAGGATGAATGCTGGTCACCTTTGAAGAGCCATCTCCTGAGAGAACAAGCATAGGCAATGGCAAGTGGGGCAGAAGAATGACTTAGGCTGAGCAGCAATCTTCTTTTAGAACTCAGGCACCAAAGAAAAATGTGTGGCCACTGGAGGCAAGAACAGGTGACACAGCAGGACTACACAGGTACTGTTCACCACAGTGGGGAGAACATTTTTGAGCTCAAAACTCTTGCAGAGCTCCAGCTGGCCAGTGCTGGGAGGGACAACAAGACAGGCTTTTGAAACAAGTCAACAGCAAAAGGAGGATCAGAGAGAAGAACACTGGTCTGTTACTTGTCCCTTCCCACAACAGGACACAGTCAAAGCACAACCATTTAATACTTCCTTTACCTTGCAGCCCGAGGCCCCAGTTCCTAGCTATGTTAAAATTACTCCTTTACCATCCAAATCCTTTTTAACATATGTTGAGAGGCTCCACAGGGCAATTGAGCTGCAGGTGCGGAGTGAGGATGTCTGGCAGGAAATCCTCAAGGAAGTGGCATTGGCCAGTGCAAATTCTATGTGCAGAGCTGCCATCTTGAGCCTGCCCCTGGATTGGCCTCCGACACTGCAAAATATGTTGGAAGTTTCTGCCAGGAAAGTCACTACTGCCCCGGAGGAGCAGGACACAAAGACTCAGCCATCTTGGAGGGTTTCCATTGCCAGTGCTGCTGACAACCCAGCGCCGTCGCCCACTGATCACTCATCTTGTACCCCAAAACTTCCAAGAACTCATCAACACTGATAGGTCATGCCACCTGTGTGGCAAGACTGGACACTGGATATGGGACTGTCCTTTAAGTTCAGATTGATGGACCAGATGGACAATTGGCATCAATACATCCACTCATTTTAGACTATGCAGAGCCCAGAAGGAGAGAGACCTCATGGCCCAGTAGTGGGCCAATTGACCTACCCAAGACCCTCCAGGTTTTTTGGGCAGTAGCCACTGATAAGGAGTCGGTCCTAATAAAAGATCCAGACACTTGGAAGACAGAGGGGCCATATCATCACCTGGGGGAGGGGACACACTTGCGTGTCCACCCCCTTAGGGCTAAGGTGGATTCCCTCCAAATGGGTCAATCCTTATATCCCTAAGGCACAAAATTGTGGCGCAAGTGAAAGAGGCTTGTTGGAGGAGGAGGCGCAAAACTTGATCCCTTTGAGTTGTTGCAGAACCCATTTCTTTGAATTACTCTTCTAACCTGTTGTAGTGTGTTTTTATTTCATAGGTTATTGTTTGATTTGTTGTTTGGTAGTTTTTTGGGCTTTTTCCCCTTGCTTTTGGAGTGACACAGACTTATCTTTGTTATTCAATTGAGTCAGGTGTCAGTTTATCTCTTTGCTTCTTAGCTATTTTCTGCCAAGTTTCAAAACCCCTTCCTCCCACATCCAGTTGTTAACCCCTCCTGTCCCATGCAGTTTTCCTCCCTTGTATCCCTTGTCCTTGTGTTCCACCCCCAGTTCTCCTGATTAGCTGAACATTGTATCCTCCCTTGAGACCTGCCCCCCTGTATAAGCTGTTGTTTGCCCCCAGCTCATTGTCTGGGACTCTGAGACTCAGGGAGTGTAACATCAAATAAAGTAACCCAGTGCCACCCCAGGCCCAAGCTGCTGCTGTGGCCTTTTTGTTCTGTGTTGCACCTTCGCTGGTAGCTGGGATCCTGCGGAGCCCCGAAAGAGGGAGATTGTCACCCCCCCACTGTCACCATCTAGCCGGGAAGTGCGACACTAATCTGTTGTGCTTCTAGTGACCCGAGCCAAATGGCCCTGATGAGAGTGTAGAGAGCCATCCCTTTAGTAATCCTATGGTGCCTCCTCCACCCTGTTGACCCGTGGATTGTTCCCCAGCCAAAGGCCAATGTTTGGAAGACCCTTGCACAAGTCTTCGGCCAAGACCACATTTGTCTTTCCACCGCATCTGCAGCAGACCCTATGGCCACCTGCCTTGTGGGCATCCCTCTTAGATCCAATGAATTTCCTTCCATTTCAGTTACCCCCTTGCTCCCTGTATTCAACCCGTTAACCCCTTGGAGAGATGTAGCAAGAAAATTAGCTGTTTTGGAAAAAGAACCCCAGGAATTTGATTTACTTGGTTCATCCCATGCTTTCTGTTGTGTTCAATTCTTGTTTGAACCTGATTCCCAAGCTCAGTTGTATACAGAGATTAAAGAATTTAAAAAGGGATACCAAGCAAAGAATTAGTGTGATAAGCCACACAAGGTCACCCACGTGCCCTCCCTAGAGGAATTTTCTTTATTTGTGGTGACACAGTGTGGGCACGCATCCCCTCTTGCCTGATTGGAGGCCCATGCACCCTCGGCCGACTGAACCTGTGTACCCCCAACAGAACCCAAATTTCTGATTGGCTAGCCAAAAATAATACCAAAGAATTGACCTACCAAAAGAGAGATTTGACAGAATTAGGCCCAAATTGTAACTCAGAGATAATCCATTGGCCCAAGCCCAAAGGAGTCTCAATCACCTTTTTTTTTTGCCATGGGTATCTGCGGCCAAAGCACCAGGTGAATTGATGCACCTAGAATGCTGGGTGGGTAAACAGGCATATCTTACCTCAGCCACGCTCTCAGACCTCCTATCAGACGAGATGATAACAAGGCAGGTGACAGGGCTGCTATTGACTTTCTACTCCTTCTCCACAACCACTGCTGTCGCAGTGTGTGGATTGTGCCCCAGCCAGTCGATGACAACAACAGGGGCGCAACAGGTCCCCCTCACAAGCTCCACAAGTCCCAGCTACCAGCAGTGGTTCGGCACGGGAGCAAAAAGGCAGCAGCATGGGTGTTGTAAAACAGAGGTGGTTTTATTTCATGACCACCACCCAAGACAAATAGTTGGGGCGAACAAGAACATTTATAACATCACTCGGGAGGAGGGGTTTAGGGTAGCAAACCAGTAGGAGTATGGTTGGGAAGGGGTTGTAGGCGGGACATTTTACACTTTAACCAACAAGGGAGCAATAGGGAGGGACATAACTTGGGTAAGCCAATAGGGTTCTAAAAGATACAAAATAGACTGGGAATTTTCCAGAAGAAAGGGCAGGTTTGGGGGAGGATTGACATTGAGTGGGAGGGGGGAGCAAGGAGGATTCTGGGGAAAAAGGGCAGGAATAGGAAGGATTGACAACTGGGAAGGTTGCGGATTAAAACGTGGTTGGGAGTGGCTAGGTGAAAGCAAAAAGATTGACATCTAACTGAACTGAATAACAATGAGGGAGTAGGTCTAATTTTAGAAACAGAAGATACAAAATGAGGAGCCTATGCCACTCTGAAGACAGAGAAGAACAATACAGAGGGATTACAAAACCACGGATTAAACAGAGAACAAAACTATCAAATTCAGCAGTGAACCTGCCAAACAAAGAAAACGCACTACAACACACTGCTCTGAGGAGTTTGAAGGTCTGCATTGTCTGAATTTAACCACCAAAGCTGAGGATGTGCGGAAAGTCATCGATAAGATTCAGTTTGTGTTTAAGGACATAAAAAGGGAAACTTCAGACTGGCTGGGGGACATTTTCTCTGGGTGGGGTTTGTCAGGCTGGGCCAGGTCCATTTTGAGAACTAGACCTTTAGTTCTCTTCGTTATTTTGGCAGTTCTTGTAGCCTCCAGTGTGATTTGGTGCATGATAACATGGCTGCTGAACAATGCTTTCTCACTACTTAGTGTGAACCAAGCAACTATTTCAAAGACAACTGAGGAAAGTCGGTGGGCTTTCGTTCCAACAGGTATGGTTCGGCAACATTTACACAAACTCTTGAGTTCAATAACTAGATAGAATTTTCTTCATTTTAGAGGTTTTATTTTCAGCTCTCCTTTTTATTTTTGCTCAAACAAAAAAGAGGGAGATGTTGTGTTGTGGTTTTGTATGCTCAGTTGTAATGGTTTGTTACTTTGGTCTGTTCCAGTTCTCCCCTGCAGCAGTGGTGCTGCCCCTGTTGCCTCCTCCATCCTTCCCCCTGTTCCTCCTTGCCTCCACCCCCTGCACCCTGGAAAATGCTTAGTCATTCCCTTGATCCCTCCCCAGAGTCCTATCACACAGCTGCCCATCCCTTCTTTCTAGAACCTCTACCAGGGGCATCGAGGGATAGGTCCAGGCACTGTGGTTCCTCCCCTGAAATGCCTCTGCTGGTCCCCTAGAAATGTCTGTATCCCTGGTTCCTGCACCCCCAAGTGCTCCCATTGGTGGATGGGCAAACCCCTCCTCTGTTTCCACCCCCATTTATATATTGTTGCACAACTCAGTTCCTGGCCTTCTGTCAGTTGGGTTGTGGACTTCCCTGAAGGTCTGTCCAATAAACCTGGACTTAACTCCCTGACAGGAGTCCGCTCCTTTCTTCTGCCTTTGTCGTCTGTGTCGCGCCCGTGCAAGGCCAAAAGCCTTACCTCCCTCCCAGCCTCCTGTGGAATGGGAGGGTGTCCCCTGCCATCCACTGTGACGGAGCTAGCCAGGGTCTCCGAGTTGGACACACAGAGTGGCACAGTGACAGGGGTGCCTGTGCCCTTCCCAGGGATCTGATGCCACACAGCTGGGCATGTGGGCTGCCAGGCTGCTGTATCAGCAGGGTCATTTGCTGCTGCACCTTTTGTCCAGATGCTGATGCAACAGCACTGAGCTCATTCCCGCTGTTTCCTCTATAGAACTGCTTCTTCTTTTTCTTTGATAGAGCTCTGAGTGTCACACCCTTTGCACAGCTCACATCGTTTCCACACAGATGGTATTCAGTGGCTTGTGTGGTATCTGGAACTCCTTACCCCAATATTTCACCCTTCTTCCAATCCCTTGCCGACATGGTGCCCTGTTCCTTCAGCTCTTAGCGCTGTAGCCACTGGACTCTGCTCTTTCTCCTATTGAAATACTTCCAGGTGTCAACAGTGCAGGTGGGCTCCTAATGCCCAGATACCACTTGCATCAAGCTCCTGGTGCCTTGACACGTTACCCAAAGAGAAGTCTCCTTGCCTTGAACAGTGGCCTCCCTGTGACTTGTTTCAAACTTGAGATCAAAAGCCCTGAGAGCATCCTACAAGTACAGGGGCACAGCTCCAAGGGAGCTGATCCCATCTCACTGCAGGGGATCTCAAGGGGCAAAGCATCCCTGGGTCAAATCACCTGATTCTGTGTTTGACAAGGGTTTTGTGAGCTTCATCCCACTTTGTAAAGGGAGGCTCTGCGGGCCTATTCCAGAGCAGTGGGTCTGCATTTGTGAGCATTGGGCCCCTAAGTGTCATGACCTTCACAGACCTAATTTGGGGAATTTTACTGTCATCTTTATCAATGTTAGCAGATGGTTCAATCTTTTTAGGACAATTGATATCACAGCACCTTCCTCAGCCGTGTGGTCACATTGCTTTGGATGCAACTATAGTTGTAGTAGTGGGAGAAATAATAATGATAATAAAAATAATAGCAATGACACTCAAATAACATTACATATAATTCTGTGATTTTCATATTAGGAAAATGGAAATCACAGTGTACGTATCAAGCCATTGCCTATTGGGAATTGCAGGACATTTGCCAAGTTCTTGAATCGACACATTGATACAGCATTGGGATGTCCTACATTCACTATTGTAAGACACCTTTTAATTCAAGACATACCTATATGCACAGAGTGAAAAAATGTTCTGTCTGTTGTCTACTTTGTTTCTTAGTTTGTCTCTACAATTGTCAGGAAAGGCAAAAACCTATTGTGGGCAGCTACTGAATTATTTTGAAAAAAAATTAAATTATGTGGTCGTCATCTGAATATATGACTCAGTTTTCCAGTGCTGCAGTAGTGCTCATAATTTCCTGTACTCTTTTAATAATTGCACTTGCCAGGTTTTATCAAGAGGGCATTCACTTTTACTTTATACTTTGAACAAAAGGAAGAATTTCAGTGAGTTAGGAAAGGTTTATTCAGCATGTGTGTATAGGAGAGAGACCAGAGTTTGGACTTCTCTGAAATGTTGCCATAATTGCAGTCTACCGTACGTTTAGACTGTCAAGAATAAAAATCATTTGTACTCTGTATCTCCACAGCACAGACAGTAAAACATATCTGTAAGGCAAAAACTCTGTAAATAGCTGACTTGACTGATCTATGTTCATTCTCCTGCATGCTTTACAGCTGAATTGTGTGCTAGTTTGCTAATTTACAGCCAACAGCGCTTAATTCTACACAAGAAGTGCCGACCACCACTGTGAGAAAGAGCTAAAAAAAAAAAAATCTTGAACACAGTGTAAGCATTATTAACAGTTCACATTCACTTCTTAGGTTCATGTGCAAGTCAAATGGTGCACACAAGCACAAAACCCAGCCGTGGGCTACACAGAATAAAAAGGCATACCAATTTAGTGCCAGAGTGTGCTCACAGATTGGATTTTGCAACTTTCAGCCCTTCTCTGGCTGTTTCAACACATTTCTGTACACTCATTGGCATTATTATGAGCCACACTTTATTACTGAACACAGGTTGGTTCTGTTTGCATTTATCAAAATCATAGTAAGTTCCTCTGGGCCTGATAATTTTCTCTGTGCACATTAATATCTTCATTATAAAAAATATTAAAATATTTTAAGTTCAATTAATTAAAAAATAATTTTTAAATTATTTTTTTAAAAAATCAATTTGCAGCCAACAGAAAAAAATCCAGCTGAATCACAGAAAACAAAGAATACAGCATTTCTGCAGATAAATAAATAAAAAAAAAAAGTTGTGATTTTGAGGTGAAATTTCCAGCTATGTACTTGAAAAGAAATTTGTAAGTTACATTCACTGGCTGGGAGACTTTTGGTGACATGATTCTAAGCAACATTAAGTGTTGTACTGAATCATCATCTGATAGGGAGCTTTAGAATTTCCTTTAGGGTTATCTCCTTAGAGTATTGTTAAACAAACAAGTATATGCCAATCTGTCTGTGTTTGGTGCTGGTACTTGCTTGGCAGTGGAATATTATGTTTCATTATAGCAATTATTAACCAAAATCTGAGATACTCCCATTTAAATGGCTTGTTTAATATCAGTTAAACTGAAAGGTCTGCAGTGAATGGAAGAATCTGACTGCTTTGCTTTTGGAAAAACACCTGAAATACTTCAGCAGTCTGAGATGAAGACTGTATGCTGTGTCAGCTGGGCACAAAAGCCTAGCACAATTTTGTACACATTGTTCTTATTTATATGTGCTGACACAGTTTATGAGCTTGGCAAGCCGTGGCTCTGGCAGCATCCCTGGCCCACACCTTTCCCCTTTCCAATCTGTTGGCTTTCAAACAGAGGCTGTTTAAGGCTTGAACACCTTCAATGCTGCATTGATAGACCTGCTTCTATCTCTGCAGGCTCCTTCTCGGGCTTACTCCTGGGACCTGGTCCTTTTGCCATTTTTCAAAACTGAGTTAAATACCTCAGAATGCAATTGGTTTCTTCATGAATAGGCTGTTCCTTAAGGTGCATCACACAGTGATTGCTGGTTGGAGAAGGGAATTCCCAGTTAGAGGGACAAATGAATGCTGTGGCTATCTGAAGGAGGGGGAAAACTCAGGGTTCTTTTTGTGGTATTTTGTTAATTTTTTTCTTCTAATTTCTTTGTATGCTCACTGTCAATGAGAGTAATGAATGCACACAGAATGTGCATGAAAGTGGACTTGTGCAAAATTAAATGGGAAGGGATTGTCTATTGTTTTTATTTCCACTCAGCTGCAAAGAAATTGCAGCAAAAGGAGAGATCCGGTTGCAGTTTAGATAGAGCCGTGCAAATATGAATCTCTTAGTCAACTAAATATCCAGAATATCTGGAAACAGATTCTGGTTCTTAACAGAAAAAAGTAAAACATAATTGTTTCCTCTCTCCATGCCTTTAGCCATTGCTGTCTTGATGGAGGTGATACTGAGCCCACACTGCTGATTGTAGGATCTGTAGGAGATTTAGACCTACAAATTTAGGAGATCTAGACCTACAAATCCTGCTGCTGCTGGAATGCCTAGACTGAACACTGTGCTGTGGAAATACCTCCCAAGTACTTGGACATGCTGCAGTATTCCTGATGGGACCACAGTAAATAACGGCAAAAAATAATTAATCTGAACCTTAGGCTTAATTGTTACTTCTCCAACAGAAATGCACACAACGTTGTGTTCTTCATATACCTCTCATGTCATAAATCTGCCAGTTATTAGTTGTATTACTGCTGGCTACAGAACACATACCAAGTTTTCTGCTGTTTTTCTCTAAGACTGTAAACAGTTGCCTTCCCAGGCTGAAGTGAGTCTCACAATAAGGCATTGTAGAAACAGAAGGCATGAAGCTTTGCAAAGCCTGAGGCACCAGTTTCTCTGTAATCTCACTCTTACGGTGTCATGAACCCTGGAAGTGGCCCCAAATGGCCTAGGGCTATTAGCCAGACAAGTGAGGGATACCTGTACTCTGGTTCAGCCAGGCTTATTTCCTCAAGAATGATGGTGTGTCTGAAAGCTGAGAACAAATTATGCCTCATTTGTTCTGCAAGTTCGTGCTGGCAACCACCTTTCCCACCCACTCAGCCTCTGTAAGCTATATATAAGTCAACTGAGATGTATAGGTACTGGACACAGATATACTTTAACATATTAGCATATTTTAATATATATTAATATATTAAAATATATACATATTTTTATGTATATGTGCATATTGAACCAGAGCTTATATCTCTGCCTCGTCCGACAGGCAGAGCTGCCAAAGAGCCGAGTGCCTCTTACTATTGCATGGAGAGACTAATTTAACACTAATGAGAAATGAGGACATCAGGAAACATTTTGGCACAACCGCTGCTGGAAACAATCTCTGAGCTCTTTCAAGCTTTTCCTATTGACAGGCTGCCAAGACTTGGCTTGTGGGATTCAGTGTGGGATCCCTGATAGAATGGGTTCAGTGGAGGATGATAAATCACAGGTATCTTGAGTCTGGAAAGAAGGTGTCTGAGCAACTCTCCTCAAGCTCATGTTGGCACACAGGGGAGACATTCTGGATGTGGTTGAATGTGAACAGATTTACACAGGAACATCCTTAACACTAGGCAGTAGTGTCCACTAATATTTTGCAGGCAACATTTTATTATAAATGGCAAATCATTATCTCCTCCTTTGGTATTCAGTGTAATAACATTTATCATATTGAGTTATTTTGGTATTCATGGGGATGTCAGATGCAATTCCATAGGAATTACTGTTAGAATGAATGCCCACTAAATTACAATGGAATTAATATGAAATTAGATATTACGGTAACATTATTATCAAAAGAGGTCATCATGATTGATGTGCTGTTCAAATGAGGATACCAAAAGGAATTACAGTCAGACCTGATTATTCCAAATCAGTTAGCAGACTCCATTTTTATGCAGATTACAATACATTTTCAAATTGATAAATCAGCCAGAAGTACTGATAAAGAGATGTAGACGACTGCCAAGTTTTCCAAAGAGCTCCACTTCTGTATACTTGAAAATGGGATATTGAAGAAGCCAAATTGCACTAACATTAAATAAATTAGTGGAAAATAAGAGTGAGTTTATTCTTGATTTGGATTATGGAGATAATTGTGTGATTTTAATTTAATTTTAGATTCATGGTGAATGAGAAAGCATTAGTATTCTGTTGGTTCTTTTGGAATAAACAAAATTTGCCTGCTTTCCTATGATCTGTGATCCAGGAAGTCTCTTCCAGTCTTGTGGTACAAATTCCCCTCCCTATGAAATTATGAAAGATATAAGATCTTCTGTTTTGTTCTACAAAGAGCCCATGGACAAGAACATGAGCCATGAGTCCAATATCAGACAACTGGGATTGGCAGGTTGGGCGTAGCCCTCCAAACATGTTCACACTTTGCTGATTTCCTGGAGAGCTTGGAACCCCACCATTTAACACCTGTTTGCTTGGACTCACCTCTTTTCTTCTCATGTCACAGCTGTCAACCTGATTTTTGTTTACTGGATGCCAATAGCGCAACACCCTCTGACTCTATCCAGCCCCTCGCTGAAAGAATCTCTTAATCTCTGAATAAAGCCAGTGTTTTTCACTAATGGAAATAGCACATTTCTTGCCAGCTACACTTGGTCCTATGGTTGTCATCAAAAGGTGCTTGTCAGCAAACAGTGAATTAGAACCATGGAACCTGATGCAAAAATAAGAATCATTGCTCTGCAGGTTGATCTAAGCTTTTTCGACAATAAAAATTATGGATTAGTTTCTCTGAGTGGGAACCTTTTTGGCATTTGGCATGCATTTCCCTGTGTCCCACTGATTTGCATTGGGACTTTCTATTTTTTTTAAATCACCTGAAGACTTTCAGGTGTTTTCCTTACCTACATTTTATTTTCATGGAAAGATATAAAATGCAATTAGAGGAGAAAATCCTACTATTTCAGCATTTAACATCATAAGTCATATCTCTATCAGAAAGTAAGTAGAAACACTTGTTCTATGAAGATGCTGTGTACAGATACAAGCTGAGAGAGGTAGAGAAAAAAAAAGAGATTTAACCACAGCTTTCCATGCAGACAAATTACCCCTTTGAGCAAGGATTTGTGGAATGGAGATGAAAGAAAATGCATATACTGCAAAATATATACAGGTGGTAGAAGACATTTTTAAGCTCCAATTACACCAGGTGTTTTATACTTTGATTATCTTTATCTGTCCAGCCTCTGAATTAGGGGTTAATTACTGAGAGTAAATAGGCACTTTTAGACAGAGTGCCCTATCATGGCTTTTTCAGCTGATCAGCAGTGTAGCAGAGAGAAAAATTACATGGCTCAGGATGGAAAAGACTGCAATATTCCCTGGGTTTTGTTAGGGATTCAGTTGCTTTATGAAACTGTGGGTCTGAAACCGAGACAAGTGAGGAAATTCAGTTCTCATTACATGTGGCTAAAAACGATTTCCAGGACAAACAATGGCACAAAGGTTTGGAATTCCTTAATGGGCAGGAGCAAACCTCAGCATCTCATAGTCTTAATGGTCACAGATAGACAGGTGTTATTTCTTCTCTCCCTTTCAGTATTTGGTGTAGTGCAGGAATAGTTTTCTTTCCTAAGATTCCTCTGGTGTTTTTCTTAAGATGGGACTAATTTTTTTGTTTCTGTTTGTTTTTTTCTTGTGGGGAGTTTTTTGTTTGTGTTTTTTTGGTTGGTTAGTTCGGGTTTTTTTGTTAGTTTGTTTGTTTGTTTTTGGGGAGATGGAGATAATTATGTGTTCATTCTTTGTGTGTTTATCTTTTGCTGGTTTGGGGGATTGGGGTTTATTGGTCGTTTAAAAAAAAAAAAATTAACTGTTTTTTTCAAACATTTTCTATCTCTGTTTTTCTGTGTTGATACCTTTTTTTTATGGGCTTTCTTACAAAGAGAAAAAATTGCACTGATAGACGTGAGATACTCTATGATAATCTGTCCTTGATAAAACAGCAGTGCAACCTACTGTCCTTGTTAACATTGCTAACACTATCCCTGAATGGCCATCTCTCTCTCTGAATCTGAATTATATTCCTGGGCAATGTACAGGTGTATCTCCCTGACTGCTGGAGGGTGTGTGGATTTACATTGTTGTAGTCTTTAAATACTTAGGAAAATAAAACAATGCATCCTTTCATCAAAACAAAGGAATTTTTTTTTTTCCTCAGCAATGCCAATTTTGCTAATTTCCTTTGTCATGTTTTTAAATAGATACATGTAAATACCCAAGAGATATGCCTGATGCTGACGGGCACAGCACAGGACCTAAGGGTGACTTGCACTTTCAAATCAGAAACTGGAGGTCGGACATCCTTCTTTCCACCAATTGTATTCAACATCCAACCCAGGAGGTAGCCAAGAGAATTCATTAGGGTGTGGGAAGATAATAATCTTGTGCTGTTTATAAGTAGAATAAATACTATTATGGGAAATTAAACATCTAGCTTACACACAGGCATCTGAACTCTGGAGATTTTTCTCACACCTTATTTTTGGGTGGTTAACCGTAAATGTTGCCTTACAAAATCTTAATTGCGGCAGGCTGACCCAGACATCTTCCCTTTGGTGACTGAGGAATTTCTTGAGGGTTTGATGGGTCCTTTCTGTTACTGCCTGGCTGGTGGGGGAGGGTGGAATACCCTTTTCGATGTTCAAACCCCATTCTTGCAGGAAATTGCTGAATGCCTTGGAGGTACAGGTTGGGCCATTGTCAGTTTTAGTTACCTTGGGGATCCCTAGTGTGGCAAAGGCCTGCAGCAGATGTTTTTGGGAGTTAGAGGCCTTCTCCCCTGCATGGGCTGAGGCATAGACTGCTCTCAAGAAGCTATCAACCAACAAATGAACATATTTGAAACTTCCAAACCCTTGGATGTGTGTGACATCCATTTGCCACACCTCACAGGTGTGGGGTCCTCTCGGGTTCACTCCTGAACCCAAAGATGGTAGGGAGGACTCTTGGCAATTCGGGCATGTGGCCAAGATCGCCTTGGCTTGATCATGCCTCAGGTGGAATTGGTTGATCAGACCAGGAACATTCTTGTGGAGTTGCTGATGGCTTATTTTGGCCTGCTGGAAGAAAGGTTGGCCAGCCAGTTGCAACGAAGCAGCTTGGGCATCTGCTCTACTGTTACCTTCAGCAATGAAAACAGGAAGTTCAGTGTGTGACCTCACATGCATCACATAAAAGGGTTGCTCTTGGTGGGAAACTAGATGGATAAGTTTCAAGAGCAAGGTAAATATTGCCAGATTAGAGACTTCCTTCAACACAGCATTTTTTGCTCTGGATACCACACCAGCTACATAGGCCAAATCAGTAATGATGTTAATTAGCCCAGGGAACTTTTCAAAAGCCCTGATGACTGCGTCCAACTCAGCCACTTGAAGGGAGCCCTAAACGATCTTAACATCAGCTTCCCACTGCTGAGTCTGAGGATCTTTCCAAGTCATCACAGACTTATGGGACCCTCCAGACGTGTCGGTGAAATGTGTCAAGGCTTTACGGGGCCTACAACTTTGTCTGTCTTTGGGATAAAATTGAATTCTGTGTTAAACAACTTATCACCAGAATGGTGAATCAAAATTTTTTCCTGGATAGCTATTCAGAGTGAACTACAGGTTCTCTTTATCAGGGAGCACCTGCTCCAAAGTCTCATTAGTTAATCTCATGATGGAAATATGAATGCATGGAAAATCCCACCCCACCAATCGCATATGAACTCTAGCCTTATTGATCAGCTGGGCCATCAGCTCCTGTGGCCGAGTGATACTTTTGGACAGCTGGTGTCCAAGGAACACCCACTGTATGATCAAGAGGGGCCATTTTGGTCCCTGTCCCATTGGAAGATGAGTCTGTGGAGGTGCAGCAACTTACCTAAGATGATGAAACTGAAAGGAAGGTCAAGCCCGCAATGGTGGCTTGCCAGTCTACCAATGCCAATTGAACCTTGTGGAGGAGAGCAAGTTGAGCCTCCTGAGTCAGAGCCTCCAGAGAATAAAGCTCCTCTCCCCCCTTTAACAAATTGAAGAGAGGGGACAGATCCCTCGTGGTGAACCCCAGCCAGGGCCTGACCCAGTTGAAGGACCCACACAGTTGATGGAGATCCCTCAAGTTGTCAGGCTTATTATTGGTCACCAGCTTTTGTGGTATGATGGTCTTGTTGGCAATCTCAAGGCCTAAACACCTCCCAGATGGCAGCCTCTGTATTTTCTTTTGTTGTAACTCAAATCTGACCGCTGTCAAGGCAGTGATAGTGTCCTCTAAAACAGAATTAAGCACATTGTCATCAGGGGCGCCACAAGTACATCATCCATAGAATGTAAAATGACACATTCCCCCATTCTGGCATGCACTGGGGATGGAATTTTAGGAACATACATTGGCAAATGGTGGGACTATATTTAATTTCCTGGGGAAGGACTCACCAGTGGTAGTGCTTCATGGGAGCCTCTCTGTTGATGGAGGGTACAGAGAAAGCAAAATGTGGAGCATCAGCTGGGTGAGGAGGAATTTGGAAAAAGAAATCTCTTAGGTCAGTTATGGCCAGATTCCAATTTTTGGGGAGCATTCATGGGGATGGCATCCCTGGTTGAAGAGACTCCACATGCTTGATGATGTAATTTATTTTCTGCAAATCATGGAGGAGGTGCCACTTGTCCTTCCCCATCTTTTGGATGACAAATACTGGGAAGTTCCTATTTGGGTTCCAAAGGGCTATTTGTTTCAACGTTGTTTCCTTTATCCAATTGCTCCTCCATTATTTGAGTGAGTGCACTTAATTTCTGCTTGTTCAGTGGCCACTATTCTACCCAGACTGGTGTATTTGTTAGCCAGTTTAACTTCTGGGCAGGGTGCTCCTCAGTGATCACCATTAAAAATCCTGGGGAGCCTTTGAAAAAAGGGCCTACGGAACTGCTGGGAGTGGAGTGGTGATACTGTGCGCCGTGCCTCCCCTCCCTTGGGAGTGCGCCCACCCAGCACTTTAGTCCCCACCTGGGTCTGACCCAGCCACCAGGGTACTCACCACACTGACGACCCCTGGAACAGAAGATCACAGAGAAGGTCCCTGGTTCTGGAGAAGGTCCTCCTGGGCACCTAGAGAAGGAGTGTCTCCTCCCATTCTGGGAGCACCACTGGCTAAAACACAGTGTGCTCACACAGGGGCACTGATGTTCTGAGAGGTTTTACAACCCTGAGCACTCTGGTCCGGTGGACAGCCTTTCCAATGAGGTCCCTCGAGTGGGAGAGGGGCCCCATGTTGGGTGCCAGATGACATGGTGGCCACTCTGAGATGTCTGCAGCTAGCCTGATCTCCTGGCCTGTGCCAAGAGTGGCCATCTGCTATCTGCTCCTCAGGCCAATCTGGGTAGTGGTTTGAGCAGGGCTATTTAATTCCCAGAAGCACAAGGCTGCTCTGTGTGGCTGCTGTTGGTATCCCAAGTCAAGAAATCCAGAGTAAAGGGAAGAGAGATCCCTTGTGTGGATTCCCAAGGGGTTTTAATTCCCGAGAGGGTTCAGGGACAAGTGGCAAAAATGCAGCGTTACAACAGTTTAAGTACGGGGGAGGCAACAAGGGGAGGATACAAACGTCAGCCAATTGCAGAACACCTGGGGGAGAGCGTAAGGCAGGGAATACATTGTGACAACCAATGGGGGACAACAGGGGGGGAGAGTAGTTTAAACGTACCATTGGGGTTCTGAGAGATACAAAATAGAAATACAAGAGAGAAATAGAAGGTTCTAGAAATAAAGGTGGGGTTGCAGTGATGTAGAAGAGAGAAGGGCAGGGTTTCATTTAATGACAAGGAAGGATCCAGATAAAGGGTTGGTCTTTAGAGAGATGGACAGGGAAATGGGAGGGTACAACTTTGGGGTAGACCAATGTACATGGGGGACAATTGGAACAAACCACTTTAAACTGTCAACAGAAGAAGGCACACCACAGTTAACCATCAAAATGGGGTAAATTCTTTAATGTGTTTTCTGTACCTGCACCATGTCACCTCTGTTTTGTGAGATGTTAACAGCAAATATAGTACATCCTCTCCTTCACATAAAAATATTGCAGGTAATTTTAGGAATGTGAAATCCATAGGGTTGCATTGAAAGACATCCTGAAATATTTATCTGATTTGCATTAAGCATACTCTCATAACTTTTGCGGTACACCAAAAACCTTTCCTATAATACTATGAAATACCTGTAGGAACTTTATTGTAAATGAGAATATGGAACTCAAATTGTGTATAAAATTATGAAGCCACAGAGTATAATAAAAGTAATAAACTCCTGTTGTAGATTTTTTTCCTCTTAATTCAAAAATGTTATAGTTCAGTATCTGACTACAATGCTTTTCACATGGACTACCTGTTTTTGTCAAAGCAAAAACACTCTCTCATATAGTTTTGTGTGTAGTTTAAGATGTTTTAATTATAATAAAATAATGCTTCAATAAAGTAAAGAAGAATGATATTAATTTTGTAAGTATAGGTGAAGAATGTTATAAAAGAGATGAAAAGATCTATTAAATACAGAAAGTTTTAATTTGCTTCTAAATTTTATAGACTTTAAAGGGGTTGGCTTTTGTTTGTTTTTATTATGGAAGTCTTATACTTCTACAGACAAGTATTATTTTTGCTCCCATTAAAGTATGTAGCAATTTTCAAAAAGGGTTTGTAGATTGTTTTCAATTATATAAAGGCCTATGCAAGAGAAAATTAAAGCATAATTGGAATGAAAACTGTATTCCTACATTTGGTAATTTTGTATTTTGAATTTAAATTCCTATTTTAAATTCAGCAAATAAAATTCCATCCTACAGAACCCATTCCCCCCGCAATATATAAATAAAGAAATCAACAGAATTGATGCTACTACTACCCAGGACTACATAAGGCTAAGAATGCCTTAATTTTAGTATCTTTCTGATCATTGATCACCTTTCTGGATTATAGTAGGGTTTGGAGTTTAATGGTAGATGTATAATTTGTAGGAATAGCAAAAAGAAAAGCATTACTTTCTGCCTTCTGATTTATGCAAATCCCTGTTTCACAGCAGATGGGATGCTCCAAAGTTTGTCAATAAAGTGAAAGGAGAGAGATAAAGATTGTTATAGGTCATGCTTTTGTACTTCCCAGCAAAGCAGAGGTTCATTTTTATTCATAACAAATCCTCCGTATAGAAGAGATTAAAAAAAAGTCTTCTGAACTTTTCTGCCAATTCAAAAGGATCCATAATGCAAGGAGGAAACACAAAATGGATTATGATTTCCCAGGCTCTCACTGACTGGCCAAGTCAACAAGAATTGAAGGAAAATGTTTTTCTATAGGTGAAATAGCTTTTTTTTTTTTTTGCTCACAGGTTAAATACATATATTCCCAAAAGCAAATTAAGGAAAATTTATATATGAAAGTAAATTAATCTTCTAAATTTTTTGATAGTAACTGATGTCTCATGAACCCCATGTACAATAACAGAAGTCATTAAAGTCCCAAAAGCAGGCACCTACACTTTGTTCTTACAATATCATGAACCAACAAAGGGTCCTTAGTGATAAAAAATGTCAGCAGAGGATGTTCCTGCAGATAAGTGAGAACACCTGTTTCTCCTTCCTTCCCAGGAATTTTCCAAGAGGCCCTAAGCATGTGAGCTTTTACGTGGAGGAAGCACTTCTGATGTGCCAGACACCTAAGATGAGGTAGATGCTCATTTATTTTTATATTTTTCTTGGAATGCCAGGAAGATGTCTGTATTCTGAAATTTTATGGACCAAGCTGTGACTCTGCATTGCTGTTAGACATGACTGGATGGAGATGAGTTGAAGAATACAGGTAGGTCCAAGTCAGCACAGACTGGAATCAAGATGTTTTGCCTTTCTTTCACTTCTAGTCTGTGATGAACTTCTGTGGCATGCCAGGTGTCTGAATTATGTTTAATGGACCAAGAAAGAAGACATTCCATACATTTTAATGTGTTCTCTGCTTTCCCGAATGCACTTTGCTGTTTTTCTGGCAAATACAAAAATGTGCTTAAACCTGGAGATAGCAGAGTTGGAGTTTTTGTGTTTGTTTGTTGTTTTCTTTTCTTTTGTGTTTTTTTTGTTAGTTTGCATCTTCTTAATGATATTTCGATTAAGTCCTAAGTCCTTCATCTTTAATGAAAAACGACTTGCCCACCTTATTTTTCTCAAAAAGAAAGCCAAAACCAATCAATCACCACCAAAACCTTTTTGCAGCTCTTTGGAAATGTTTAATCTAAATGTCTCATCCACAAGAAC
This sequence comes from Emberiza elegans, assembly GCA_024865655.1. Taxonomy (NCBI): domain Eukaryota; kingdom Metazoa; phylum Chordata; class Aves; order Passeriformes; family Fringillidae; genus Emberiza; species Emberiza elegans. Next base: position 3,898,890 of record JALJVW010003588.1, on the reverse strand, counting down.
TGCATTTTGTTGCATTACCACATAAAGATACTTAAAGAATATATAATTTTATATTGCTTTTCATTTATAAGACAGTTTAAGATCTCTCAAGTACTTGGATATTTATGTTTTGAGCAAAGCGCAGTAAATTGAAATGGAAGAGCTTCAAAATTTTCCATTTAAAAATAATACTTTTTCTTGTGCTCATTCCACCTCTAATTATCCGACTGTTGCCATGTGCAGCATAGGGAGCAGAACTGCAAGGTCTCTATGGGTTACTTAGAATAAGTTAGAAATACAACTGTCACAATAAACAGATTCTCTTGCACATCAAAACCTTGGAGCAAACCAAATTATTTTCTATACCATTTCACCACATAATAGACTTGTCCCAAAAAGCCTGCATGAAATCAGTTTTGCTCCTACTTAACTGGAACCAGTTATTTGAATAAAAACTAAGAGTTTTACCAGTTATGTATTCCTGTAGCATGATGGCATAGAGAAGGGAACCCGGCTTTCACTGGCTGCAATATAGCTGCTTTTAAAAATTAAACAGGACTTCCTTAAAATCAACTTCCAGTTGATTCTGCCTCTAGCACCCATCTGATTCCTTTCTCCGTTTCAGAAAAGTTATAGAAAAGAAATGGGCTCTCTATGCCAGTGGTCTCTAAAAAAGAGCAAGACAAACCATTTGTGCACAGGAAAAGAATTTGAGAACTTCAGCAGTAGAAGTCCATCATTCATAAATAAACTCTTCTATATATACTGGAGATACATGCTCAGATTTTTTTTTACTGAAGAAGTCTTTGATTAAAAACTTTATCGACCACAACCAGTTGAAACAGTCTATTCTGTTCTAGAGATGTTTTAATGTAAATTTTAGGGAATGCATATATTTCTGTGCCTGATGAAGGGCAAAATTACTACCCTGCTGTGGAATATAACTTTGCCTTACGTCCAGGTGTACATATGGATGGATGGATGGATACTCGTGTGCACATTATTGGCCAAAATTCTTCATGATAAATAATATGTGCAAAGTGCACAAAGTGCAGTGTATGGAAAGAGCAGGTGCTTTGCACACCTGCATGGTGGTGAATAGTTAGATAAATGTAAAGAAGTCAGATATTTTTGTGGGAAACTGTCATGAGAAAAGTGTCTCTGTTTTGATGTTTAAAACCTAGTTTCAGTTAGAAATCAGGGGCAGGTAGAAAAAGTTGAGTCCTTTGTGACTGAAGCATTTCAACTTTTCATCCCTCAGTGTTTCAAACTGAAACACGGCTTTGAAAGATGCACTTAAAATTTGAACAGAGCATTCTGCTAAGCCTGTAATGGATTTTTCTCATAAGAATATTCATTTCACTGGTGAAGTTTCTGTTCCTTTATAATTTTTCCCCAGCTAAAACATCAGTGAATTTAGATGTGAAGTTCTCAATGTCTCCCCTGTGTGGTATTCTCATGCCCTCTGAACGGCGAGAAGCTGTGAGAGAAGCAGAGAAAAGAATGATCAAAACAATTCTTATCTCATTTGCTGCTCCTGTGTTTTGGGCATCTGGAATGTGTTGGAAGATTATTTACCTGAAGGGATTGCTTGATTGGATTCTGGTGATGGTGTTTTGATTCATTGAACAATTGGATCCACGTGTGGGTGTCAGGATTGTCGGCGGACAGTCACCTTGTTTTCAGTAGTTAGTTAGAAGTAGGTGTGATGTAGTATAGTATGTATCTCTTTAATGTAGTTGTAATATAATGTAGTTTTAATAAAACGAGTGTTCAGCATTCCAAAGCCATGGAGTCAGGTGCCAATCATTCCCAGAGCTGGGGTTGCCTGATTTTGCGATACCCCTGTACACTGACAAAATGGCAGAGGCATTATACAGGATTCTTAAATGTCATGGGCTTTGACCAAGGCCATTTTATCAAGCATAGGGACTAGAAAATGCAGCTCCTGCAAATATCTGTGTCCATCAGTGCCTGTAGCAAATGAGGATAAACAAAGAAACCCGAATCTTTTATAGAGGAGCTGAAAGCCTGCAAGAAGAAAAGATGGGGTTACCATAAGCACTGCATGACTTTGGAAAAACATCTGCTCAAAAGTCAAAGGGCAGGTGCTTTCAAACCCAGATACACAAATTTGAATATTGATTCAGATCAAATAAGAACAACAACTGATTAAATTACTTTAAGTTCTTGCATTTTTTTGGCTTTGATATTACTGAAACTAGAAAGAAGTGGTGATGAAAGGGTCTGCTCTGTGCTATTTATGTCGTTACTAAAGATTTTTGCAGTAAATTTTCTGGACATGTCCAGCTAACTTTGCAGATCCTAATGTTTGGAGATGAGTTTTGAAGGGCTGCACATAATTTTGGCCCAATATCCAATGAGGCTGAGATACTAAATATGTTGAGTGTTTACCCATTATGGGCTAAAGTTGCCCTGAAGGCATATTTCAAATTGATATATAGAACAGAAGGCGAGATTAAAAACCAGAAACAATCTGCTTTAAAATTATAATTAATGTAGAAAGACTAAAGAGCCTACATGAATTCTGTTGCTGTGAACAGCTTTCCAGAATACAGCATTTCTGTAAGGAACAGGAATTAAGTGAAAAACAGGAAAAACAAGGTTTGGGGTTTTTTTTGGTTCCCGAGGCTATTTCTTCATTACAGGTATCAAAGGATATGTGAATCATTCTAGAATTTATTTACTGTGATTCAAAGTAGTCAGAAAATCCACTTATCAGAGAAAATTCTAATTTTTATTGGGAAAAAGGAATTAATATATTCACCTGACAAGAAAATAGTTTGTTTTTTTAATATGGCCATGGTGCTAAGCATACCTGGGGACTCCATGCTTTTTTTCTCTTCCACCATTAAGACTTGACATAAAACCTTTCCCTTCTTAAAGTAATGAGGATGCTGTGTTTGATAGAACTCTCCAGAGCCCTTTTGTCATTTGGCTGAAGGATGCGCCAAATGCAGAGTCTTAGGATCATGAACCTCCCAAATTTTACCAGCATGTATCACTTCTAAATTGAGTACTTCTTAGAGGCAACAAAGTATATTAAACCATGCCATAGTGAAAATTGTTCTGAATATCGCCAAATCTTCTCCTGATCTACATATCTATGATGCAATTATTCTGTATTTTTTCAGTGAAATCCCTAAATATTGACTTTAAAAAACCCGAAAATAAAAACCTGCTATGCTCTTTGGGGGAAAGAAAAAACAACAAACAAACAAACAAAACAAACAAACAAAATCCAGAAGGAATAAAAAGGGCTGCTAAAGAACCCAAAACTAACCCAACCAACCAAATGACAAAAAAAACCCACAGAATAAAATGCAAACAAAAACAAACAGGAAAAATAAACAAAGAACAAAACAAAACAACAGACAGAACAAAAGAATCCTACAAAAACAAAACAAAACAAAACAACAAAAAAACACCCAGAACCCAAAAAACCACAAAACTTTGTTTTCCGTTGATGAAATTATTTAATTAAAAAATTAAGTCCTTGGTCTAGGGCAGCACTCTTTCCCATTGCCAGAAGTCTTTGGTAGAACCTAGACACCAGATGACACAGAAGACTTTAAGAGGAAGGAAAATTTAGTAGATGGTAGCAATATGGAACATAGGAAATTTCTGCTGTCACAGCTGAATTAACAGTCAGCCTTTCTTAAAGACAATAGTGCAGTTTCTTTAGCTCAGGTTTTATGTTTTGTATTATTTTCTGCCAATCCATAAATAATACACCAATGACAATTTAATAATGCTTAAAGTTCATATATGTATGCATGCAATGACACAAGTACACACATGTTTTGTATATATTTAAAAAAATATGTAGATATAATTATGTGTGTATGTCTGTGTGTGTGTGTGTGTGTGTGTGTAGATTTATATATAGGATTGCAGAATGGTTGGGTTGGAAGGAACCTTAAAGCTGATTCAGTTCCAATCCCCTTCGCTGGGCAGGGATACCTTCCACTATCTCAAGTGGCTCCAAACCTCATCCAGCCTGACTTTGGACACTCCCAGGAATGGGGCAGCCACAGCTGCGCTGGGAGACCTCTGCCAGGGCCCACCACCCTCACAGCCAAGAATTTCTTCCTAAAATCTTATCTAAACTTATCCTTCCTAAAATCTTATCTAAATTTACTCTTTTAGTTCAAGCTATTACCCCTTGTCCTGTCACTCCATCATTTGACATTGTTAAATTGTGTCCCTCTCCAGCTCTCTTGGAGCCCCTTTAGGCACTGGAGGGGGCTCTGTGGTGTTCACTGGAGGGGGCTGAAAACCTCCAACTCTGCCTGTCTACAGAGCAGAAGTGCTCCTGGCTTCTGAGCATCTTATGATTCATTTACATCCAAACATCCATCTATCTATCATCTATCTGTCTATTCATCTGTCTGTCTGTCTATCTATCTATCTATCTATCTATCTCTATCTATCTATCTATCTATCTATCTATCTATCTATCTCTATCTATCTATCTATATCTATCTATCTATCTATCTATCTATCTATCTATCTATCTATCTATCTATCTATCTATCTATATCTATCTATCTCTATCTATCTATCTATCTATCTATCTATCTATCTATCTATCTATCTATCTATCTATCTATCTATCTATCTATCTATCTATCTATCTATCTATCTCTATCTATCTATCTATCTATCTATCTATCTATCTATCTATCTATCTATCTATCTATCTATCTATCTATCTATCTATCTATCTATCTATCTATCTATCTATCTATCTGTCTATCTATCTATCTTATGTGGTGTTCAGGAAGACAGAAGCTTTTTCTTTGTAAGGGGTAGCTGGCTCATCTTCCATTTGAATGTACAAAATCTACTCTGCTTTATGGGTAATGTTTCTAATCCTTGTCTTGCCCATTACTGTTATTCACCCTATTTCCCCAGACACATTTAATTAAATAGCTATCAACAACAGACGATTAACGTGAGGGGACAAGGGGATGAGCCAAAACATAAATCAGACAGTAATGCTGTCTTCAGCAGGGAAGAGAATATTGACCAGGATGACACCTTCTGTGAACTAATTATCAAAGCAACATTCCAAAGTAATTGTGAAACAAGCAATATCTTCTTTTTCCCCATTTGCTACTTTAGTTAATGACAATATATTAAAAAGAACACAGAAAGGACAAAAACAATAATAACAACAATAATCTTGATCATAAAAGCAATACAAATAATAAATCTATTTTGCTGCCAATGGCTCTTCTTTTTTATAGACTCCATCTGCCATGAGCAAGTACTGCAAGAATCTGCAATTTCTTCCATAGCCTTTTAATTCCCCTATGTCTTTCTTCTGTCCACATTCTGTTAGTTTTCTTTTGTCTGCTTTCTGAGAAACTGTGGTTTATGTGACCACAGTACATTTCTGATTGTCTACGCTTGCTTCAGATAATAGATTTTTATGTGCAGCCTAATTAGAATAAAGTAGGAAGAGAGGCACAGAAGGGGATGAGGTAAATATATTTATATGTTTTTCAAGAGGTGAAATGGCAAGAGAAGAGAGGGCATGCTAGTGCTCTCTCATACAGGAAAAACAGCAAGTTCAGACTCTGATAGATGACTGAAAATAAATGAGACAGGATAATAAGGTCTGGCTTCATTAGTGCCTCCTTACTAGTTCTGCTCGAGACTAATAATAATCCCTCTGTTCAGAGATAAATGGATCAATGTCTGTCTCTCCTTGTTAGCCTGCTGTATAGATGAGAACAAAATGACATGTAATATGACTGCAGATGTGGGTATCCAATGCAGATGAGGTTGTTCCAGAACAGGATTTAAGTTCAGCCAGAGAGACAGAGGATCTTGGGTCACGGTCCCCAGCACTAACATATAGGAGTTTTTGTCACATCAGAAACAACAGCATGAAAGCTGTGAGGAGAACTGTTATCATGGCTGTACTCACTGTACATCACAGCACTCTCTCTTGACATCCACATTGCATATTAGAGCCTCATAAAAGCCCTGACTTTTTTCATTTTCTACTTTAAATACATAATTAAAATTGCTTGGACTTTAAGCTTGGTTCAGTGCAGGAATGTAAAACATTAAAATCCAAAATTCCGTTCAGTATTTCGGTGTGTGTGTTATAAAGACTGATGAGCACAGAGGCTAAATTTGAAATGTAAATTTGAGTTCAGGAAAGAATTGCACATTCTCTGCTGACATCCGCAGCATCGTGAGCCACGCCTACAAGCACTTGAGTTAGCAAGCAGCAGAAGTATGGGCAGTTAGCTGAGTGCTGGGTTTCAGTGTAGACATGGGATTTTCTTGGGATCTATAATATTGAATGGGATTATCCACAAAGAATACCAAAGATATATCATATCTAATGGCATTGGGCCCCCGAGGATCTTGAAATTCAAAACTACCTAAACCTGAAATCATTATTCGTGTGAGTAGCTATTACTCTGAATAATATTAAATGGGAATACTCATCTTCAGAGTGAATATTTCCAACTTCTAAGCAAAACATGTGATAATTAGAATTGGTTCTGGTAAATATAGTTACTGTAGCAGGAATTCTGGTAGCTTAAATTAGACAACTTCAATCCTCATGTGAGAGTGTATAGCAGAAGTTTTATCGTTGTGCTATCCCTGAATCTGCCTTTAAGCAATCATTTACTTTTTTACAAAATAAAATGTTCCAAGTAGCAAGCTTACACCAGTTGAAAATCATTTCCTAAAATTAAATACATTCAATTATCCTGCATAATGAAGAAAATAACTTTATGTCTTTTAAAATATATTTACTAATGTTTACTAATTACACACCAGATATAATGTGAGAGTTACAGCTGAATATAGCACCCAGTTCCAAATGACAAACTAGAAACCTGCATTAACATTTCTTTAAAATTCAAAGATTTTAAAATTGGATTATTTCAAGATGGAAAAAAAACCCCAAAAAACCCAACAAACTTATTAACTTCCTCCTAAATTAGTTAAGTGAATTTTCCAGTCAATTCACCTCAATAATGAGGTAAAGATGTCTTTGTATCCGTTTGCATCAAATCACTGGATTAACACTCTTATTGCCTCTCCCAAGAAATGTTTCTCTCACAGCTCAGCTGTTCACAGGCCTGGAATACATAATCCCATATAATTTAGTAACAAGCAAAAATAGATCATCATCCTCCTTTCTCCCGACCATGATTCCTTTGTTATTCCACTCTTCAAGTTATGTGGAATTTTACTTTGATCCCTGTTTTCCTCAGCAAAATAAAATTTGATATTTCTGCAGATGTGAAAGGCAAAAACCTGTTTCAACTTATCTGCACCAGTTTTGCATTGTTCTTCCTTTTGTTGATCTTGAGGAGATTCCCATGGGCCCCATACACTTCAGCTCAGGGCGCAGTTTGTCCCATCACCCAGGATGCTAATGAAGGTGTTAAATATTCTCAGCCCCAGCCCCAGGAGTCCAACACCAGTGAGTGGCCTGCAGATGGGCTTTGTGCCACTGACCACAGCCTTGCAATCCCAGCACACAGTTCCCAATCCACACCAGCATCCATTCCAGCAGCCCACTGGTTTGTTTGTGAGGATGTCATGGAACACAGTGTCAGAGTCTTGTGAAAGCCTACAAAGAGAATGTCTGTGGTTTTCACCCAGTCTGCTGAGATACACATTTTATCATAGGAGACTGTCTGGTTGGTCAGGAGCGATTTCCTTTTTGCAAATCCACAATGACTACTCCCAATCACCCTGTTCTTCACATGCCTGAAAATGGTTACCAGGATTATTTGCTCCATCACCTTCCCACGGACCAAAGGGAGGCTGACCTGCATCTAATTCTCTGCATTGTCATTCTTAAAGCCTGAAGTGACCTTTTCTTTCTTCCGGTCATCAGGAGCATTTCTACTTACCATGAGCCGCCAAAGGTAATTCGGAGTGGTCTCACAAGGATTGGGCAGCCTGTAGCAGACCCCTGCAATGATCACAGTCCTGCATCTGCACAGGAATCTCTTGTTTCTCCTGCTTATTCCCAGTGCACTTGCAGCAGTATAGAGGTCCTGCAGGGATGCATTCAGTCCTGCTGATTTCCATGGGAAGGTAGGAGTAATTTCCCCCATAATGTTTTCCCACATGTGCAAATGATCAAGGTAGATCCTTTTCAGGCTTAGTTTGTTCATTTAGACATCCCTTGTCCACATCACCCTGCACAATTTACTTGGCAAGCCAGTCCACCCCTTCATCATTTGGGTTATCCACACTCTCTTGTTGTGCCTAAGTTGAAAGTTCTCCTTGCCAGGTCAGCCAGCCTGCTGATGATTTTTTCCCAACTTATTGTCTCTTCACGGTGTTCCTCAGTCCTGCAGGAATCCTGTGGTCATAAAACACAATCCCTGTTGCCAGCACCAGCCACACAACCAATTGTTGAAACTCAAGACCCTTCTGCTCCCACTCAGGTTCTTCCTCTTCACCAACAGAGTCAGGGGGAAAGCCACACAGACCCTCAAGGCCTTGATCATCGGCCTCAGAGTCCTCTGCCAGCTCAGATATCTCAAACTGGAGAAACCAGCCTACAGAGTCAGTGTTCCAGCCTAAACATTATCTCTGTTTTGAAGTTACAGTATGGTTTTGGAAGGGGCTGAGGAAATACCCAGTGGGAACTGAACTCTCTTAGAATTACCTTTAAAATTCAACCATATTTATTCTGTTTCACATTAAATGGCAGAAACTGCATGTGCCTTGCTTGCAAAATTCAAGATATTATAAGATAAAAGAAGGTCTCAAAACTCATAAGTCATACGTCTGCAAGTCTTCACATAGAGTGGCTCTTCCACAGGAAACTTAAGGAAAAGCAATATTCCTTAGTTCTCTGGTTTCCTCTGGAAATTTTGCACAGAAAATTTTCCATGACTTCTCAGGAATTAAGATAAAATGAGAGACAATTTGGAAATTTTCTACTTAATCTGAGTTATTTCAAACGGAGAAGGTAAATTAATTTTAAAGTTTTGTATGGAGGATGCTTGATTTTAAATTAGATATTTTTAACTAAAAGGAAACAGATATGAGGACTTAATTATTTGATAATCATTAAATTAAGACTGAACAGAAGGAGAAACCACACACTCATGAGTAGTCCACACATGGGAATGAGGGTGACATATGTTTCTGGTGAAAAGCTCTGAGGTGGCTGTGTTGTTCACAGATAAATTAGGAGGTAGATGATACGGTGCTTTCCATAGATATTAAAAACTAATCACACCCATAAGTTTTATGGCTGGAGGAAAAAAACATGCAATTACATACATGTAATTGTGTGCTGATGTGTGTTTATACAAAAAAAATTATGAGGTGAATCCATGAAAGAGTATCTGCAGACTCACCAGCACCAGCCTTCTCCATACTTTCAGCCCTGTGTCATTCATTCATGCCCAGACTTGCTGAAATGCTGGCTGTTCTCTGCAAACCTGGTGAAAAAAATGTGAATTTTAAAACCTTGTTCAGTACAATGAAAAAAAAAATTTCTTACTAGTAACAACCTCTTCCTGTTCCCATGGTGCTGCAATTGACGATAAAGGGAGGTAGACTTGGTTCTCAATCCCACTTCCCAGGCCTGCTTATTAAGACAACACCAGAAGAATGATATCTAATCTTCCTAATGGGAGAAGTTAAGCAAGAAAGAATGATTTTGATGACTGTAATGACAACTAAAAAAAATAAAGAAAGTAACATAACAAGTTGGGTTTTTCTTTCTTGCTTCTTAGCTGTCATCTCTCCTCATGCAGAAACTCTGTAAACCCCAAGAGATCTTTCTTACTTGAGTAAATTAATTATTTAGTGAGTGATGCATTACAAGACACAGAAGTAGATAAAATGCCCCAAGGAGATGATGAAAGAGTAAAAACTCTTGAACCATCTTTGGAAAAAGACAGCAGCAAATAGGTAGTTGGTTTTTTTTTTAAGCTCAATCCCAAGAGAAAATTGGAAAAGAAACATTCCTTCTTAGGGCAGTCCCCCCTGTAAAGTAGTCACTATGCTTTGGGGTTTTGCATTCAGATTGGATTTTTCCTCTTCAGTGTGCTCACAGAGGAATGTTATTTTTATATTGAATAGTTTCTCTGTGGACATAATGTCCAGAGTGTGTTGGTGACTCAGATTTCTCAGGTAGTGTTCCAATTTCTACTCAATTTAAAGCATTTAGGTGATGAAAAAGGTCTCTCAGTTATGAGTATTTCAGTATGACTGAGTTACCCCTCACACCCAAAAATGATCTTGCAAATTACACTGATATTAGTTTTTCTACTTGCTTTTGTGTGAGGGTAAAGGAATTATCTCCCTAAAGTAGCTGTCTTTTTCTGCAATAAATAAATCCAGCAAATTACACTGAAAATGTGTTCATTTGACCACGTTACACTCTCTCAAATCACTTGGATGTTTCAAAGCTGTGAAAAAAATTTAGATCCATCACACCAAAAAAAGCAATCCTTCTGGTCAAAGTGATGCATTTATTTTTCTATCTTTTCCCACAGAGTCCTGAAAATGCAGAGGGATAGTGTTAAAGCCAACAAAGAAGGATAGGAGACAGGTAACTCTTCCCTAGGCAGAGCAGAGCTCAGGACTCCTGTCCCTGCACAGCCTGCTTATAAGGAGTGACTAAGCACTAATTAATAACTACAGGTAATTACTCTGAAATCTCCATGGCGGATATCACTGGGTGGGTAAAACACATCAGAAAAGTAACTGCAGTCCTCCTGTCCCTGAAAAGATCTGCCTTAGTTACACCTGATGTGCAGGGAGATGGAGGAGAACTCTTGGAAAGCTGTAGGGATGGATAGCAGCCACATGGTTAAAAAATCTGCAAGTTACAGGCCCATGAAAGAAAAATCAGGAAGCTAGTGGCCCATGTGGCTAAATTAAAGGGAATCTTAAAGGTGGGCATATGGAAGAATTATCTTACTAAAATGGATGAAAGGAAATGAGGGTTGATGGCTGCTGAAAATGGCTCCTGCCCCCGACAATTCTTATATGTCCTTAAATATGTCCTTAATCCCTTAATTTGTGGTGCCTCAATCCCTTGAGGCACCACAAAGCCCCTTGGAGCCCCAGTGGGACCAGAAATTCAAAGGAAAGGATCCACAATACAGAAACAGATACATCCAACAATTGACTCCTGCTTCAGAGGAACCGACTCTTCCTTTGACATCAATAACCCAGAATACTGTGAACTAAAGGGAAAATGGAACTGGTAATGGATTTCCTAACAGAAAATGGGGTTTAATGCACTTCGTAATAGGAGGGTGGAGATTTAGTAAGAAATCTTCAGGTTTTGTCTAAGAGTACCATTCCATGCCAGCATCTCCAATTAAGTTCATTCTCTCAGGTCCCTTTACCTGGAATTAGGAGTGAATGAATATCATCCCAAGTTAAATTAATTAATCAATTAATTCTTTGATGCTAATTGAAAAAAAAACCTGGAATACAAACCAAGGATCTTGACAAGGGCTGCAGACTCTAGAGTGCATTGTTATCTGTATGTATCTTTATGTGTAGGCTGTTTCATTGATCCTTTCTGTAGCAATTAGCTGTGTGATGATTTTGGATAGTCCATGAACTCTTCATCACTATCAATGAACACTTTAGAAGGCCAAATCAGGAAGCTGTTACAGATGATAAGATGCACAGAATTACAGAATTATAGCATGTACTGAGTTGGAAGGGATCCATCAGGATCATCCAGTTCAACTCCTGACCCAGCACAGGACCATCCCCAAGAGTCACCCCATCATTCTGAGTGCATTGTCCAAACATTTCTTGGTTTCAGACAGGCTTGGTGCTGTCACCACTACCCTGGGGAGCCTGTTCAGTGCCCAAACACCTTCTGGGTGAAAAACGTTTTCCTGAAATCCAACCTGAACCTCCCCTGACTCAGCCTCAGGCCATTCTCTTGGGTCCTGTCACTGATCACCGGAGTGAAGAAATCAGAGTCTGCCCCTCCTCTTTCCCATCTGAGGTCTCTCCTCAGTCTCCTCCAGCCTGATCTCAACCATTCCTCACACACTGTCCCTTCCAGACCCTTCACCATCCTCGTGGCCTCCTTTGGACCCTCTCTAACAGCTTTTTGTCATTTTTTATATTGTGGCACCCAAAACTTCTCACAGGACTCAAGGTTAGTCTGCTCCAGTGCAGAATAGACCAGGATTGTACTGTGTTTATATTTCTCAACAGCAAAGAAATACAACTTTTATTAAAAAAAAAAAAAAAAAAAAGAAACACTAACCTTTATTTTCAAATAAAGGCTGGAGTCCCAGTAGTATACCAACCTTTACTCTCTCTGTTTAAAATTTACACAGAAGGACTTTTCTGGTGAGTAGGGCATGGTAAAAGAGAAGTCTGAATTTCAGCTGTCAGGACCTTTTGTAAGCAGTTTGCTCTTTCATTTTAAATTACAAATTGGTCTTGGACCTTAATAGATGCACATATATTTTTATCTAAAAATGAGCTGTTATTCCCAATCCCTTCTCTAATTTCACATATAAGACATGAAGTAAAATAAATGTAAGGAATAACACTTCTTGCCTTAGTGAAATACTGCAACACGATGATATCACCAGGTTAAACCCTTTTACCTTGAAGTGGACATGAATAATTCAGGCCTTCAAATTATTGTTCAGCCACATAACCTTGTCTGTCAGTCAACAAAGGCCACTCTTTCTGTCCCCATCCGAATTTAATAGGTGTTGATTCCCCTCCTCCCCACTGTCTTTTCTGCCTGAGACTTAAATGTGCACGGACGTGCTGCTTAGCTGGAGTGACGTGTGCCTGTACAGGTCTCCACCTGGCAAACTTTGTCTCTTCCTATTTCATCAGTGGCTATCAACAATCAAGATACATGAAAGCTTTGCTGACTGTGCATTATTGAAGTTATAATGAAATGCCTCATTTGAGCTTTCTTTTTTCACGAAGGGAAAAAAAAAAATCCAGCAAGGAGTTATTTGCAAACTGTAGCATTTCCAAATGCTACAGAGCGTGGTTACAAAATTGACAAAGGAAATACATCCTGGCTCATAAACACTTGCAAATGATTATTTGATGAGCTCATTTTATAATCACTGCTGGGGTCCAAAGAATTATGGTGATAATCTTTCAATTTACAATTCCTCCAGGTCTAGATTCTTTACAAACTGAAACCAAAGAAAATATATTAAATAAATAGGCTAAAAGTAATTCACATGTGCAGCATTTGTAGTGCTTTACTCTGAAGTCAAAAATCTGATGTCATTCATGTGCTTCTGAACGTGAACTGGTAAAAAAGATCCCTGATATCTGGCTCAGATACAACTCACCCATCAGCTATCTTCCTTGGTATGAATAAAAGATGCCATAAATATTTTTGTCATTATGTTTGTACAGAAGTTCTCATGATGGGGTCCTGGTCCACAGCTGGGATTCCAGGGTGCTGTTGGCACAAACACAGGAAAGACCCTGTCCCAAGTGACCTCTTTCCTGTCAAATCAAATCCATGAGAAATCAAAGGCAATGAATCAGATCTGAACCAGGATGAGCATCCAGGCAAAACAGATTACCTGCCCTATCTGTGAATGTTACAATGTTTACAAGCTGTGTTCATGTTTCTCCTTTTCAGCTCTAAAATTTCTTAATGCATTTATCCTTTCATGCTTTACTCCTCTTGCATTTATTTTTGGCACAAAGAAATATGAGCACATATGATTTCTGTGGCTTACTCCTTTCTCTGCTTCAAGAACCAGGAAATTTCAATGGCCATCAGATTATTCTCACCTAGTGTAGCAGCAAGACTGATGGATGTGTTGAGGGCAATTTAATTCTGGTTATCCCCAAGATCAGAAGAGAAGAGGGACACCTGAAAGGTTGTTTTCCCTGACTTAGACAAAGCCAAATTTGCCTAAAAATCCTGAATTACTATTCAGTTGCCTTTTTCAGGCCCGCTCAGGCCAGTTAGATACCTCCTCTGCTACTTCTGGCACCTGCAGCTCCTTGGAGTTTGCAATCATTTAATAGTCCTGGTTCTCCAGGCTCAGTGCAGCACAGCAGCAGGGCTGTCCTCAGTGACAAGGGAACACAGAGTTTTTGTAGCTTCCCTTCACTGCTTTTACGGGCAAATAAAAAAACCAGACAATCTGCATTACAAAATACTTCATAGCTCGTTTAAAGACACAGGGAAATTATTGGGCTGTAAACACAGGTTTAACCTGTATTACATGACCTGTAATAGCAGCTGTAAATTTCCCAGCCTATTTGGAAGCAATTCAAGTCAGCAATGTGGAGTTGAGCAAGCAACATGGGGGGGAGAGAGGACAAAGGTTCAGTGCTTGGCTTGAAGGCTGAATTCCTCCAAATTTTGCTAAAGAAAGTAGAAATTAATGATTTTTTTCCTTTTATTTCAATTTTTTTTCTCACAGATCAGTTAGGAAAGATAAGGTAGATATTCTGTAACCTTACTTTTTTACTATGGTACCACCATAAATTTTTGATGTCCTCTATTTCAAGTTGTGTAATTTTAATTCTAATTTTTTTTTTTGCTATTATTTAAATTTTATAAAGCTAAACTTTAATCAAATACAAAGTTCACAATCAAGGATAAATAGGACAAGATTATTTTATACATCTCACTCAAGAGTCAGATTTCTAGAGTCCTGGTTTTACAGATGTCGTACAGGTTTTATGACATCCTTCTAAGCCAAAGTAAAATGAGTTCTCAAAATATCTTCAAGGGATATTTTGTCCAGTAAATATTCTGGCTGTGAAATGAATATTAAAAAGGTCCATCTGATCTCAGTTGGCCCACCTTATTCTTGAAAAATCTTCTTACACTTGTGTTAGAGGCCAGCATTTGGGAGGAATTAAATTATTTACATTATTGAGACATTTAGTAGAGACATTTAAATTTATAGGCATTTCTCAAAGGGAAAAAAAATCCCCACACAGTGACATTGGAACTGGCATCATGCTTCTGAAGGTAAACAAAGTCCTCTGTGCATGACTTTGTAGATAAAACAGTGAAGATGATTGCCATGCTTAAATAATAATGAGAAAGCTTCAAATTTGGTTTTCTGCATATCATATTAGACCTGCAGATTTAACATGAGATGCAGAAGTGAATTTTCTCTAGAGAAACCAAGCTTCCTTTGTGGTTTATCATAATGGTAAAAGTATGACTAGAGGTAGACAGTGTTGTCAAACAGCTGTCAAGGTCCTGGAAACATTAGCAATTAGAAATCTGGAAAGTGAATTAAAAAGATGGGAACCAAAAGATCACCTGCTTGCTAAAAATTAATTTTTTTTGTTGTAAGAATAGAGAATAATTCAAGGGAAATAATGCTGATTTGCATCTAAAACAGAAAAAGTGGTTGAAGGCTTAGAGTGGGAAAAAAGAGACAAAATTTAAAAAAATTAAAAATTAATATAAATACACAAAGGAGAAATATAAAGACATGTGAAAGCAGAAATAGGGAGAAAAAAAAAAAAGGACAAAATAAATATATTTTATTCTCTCTATGACCCAAGCAAACAACCCCAATAAATACTACAGAGGTCACGGAAGTGGCAGAATTTCCAAAACACTAAAAAATACTGGAAGCTAAATTATTGCTGCCATGCAAAGACACAAAAAGTCTAGGGTAGCAGTACACCAGGAAGGCAGTACAATTCTACACAAGCTCAGCTTTTTTAAGATAAAACAAAGAGGCAGCACACTGACATGTAGGAAAAGCTGCCAGAATCTCATCTCCTGAGGAACCATCCCCTTTCACTTAAAAATACAGTTCCAGACTTCAGATTTATGCCTTGAACTGGGAAAATAAACAGTATGAAATCATTAAATGCTGCAAAGTGTTCCATTCTGGTTTAATTTTTCTTTCTTTTTTTTCCCCCTGATGTTGTACTGTCAGATAGTCTCTATTATTGAAGTCTTTAGGGGTTTTGTGTCCACAGGCATTGATCAATTTCACAAATTGGTGGAGGAGGGCATACATTATACCTCCATACCACGCTTTCCTCTCCCTCATGCAACATGCAGGCCTAGGGTTTATTCACCTCACACTATCCAAACCCTCCACAACTTTCCAGCTCTTTGTGGACTCTTCCATAATGACCATCACTGCAGCATCCAAATGTGCAGCAGACAGGCACTAACCTCTGCAACCCTTCTGTGAGGCAGGGCAGCATCTCCCATTCTCTTTGATGCTGATATTGAGATGAGCCACTGTGTGTTGTTATTATCTGCAGTGAAAATTCAAGAGCCTGTTTCTGACAGAAGGAAATGAAAAGAGTTTCTCTGTTAACTTAATTGGGCTTTGAATCACTCTTTGTATCAAGAAATTCTCATTGTTTGGTTTACATCAGCTCAGAGTACATCTGGGCTGGCCACTAGAATACTAATTCTATCACTTCATGCTGCACAATACTTACAGTAATACTGTCTGTAATAATAAAGCCTGACTGCTCTGAAATCCCCCTTGAGCTGAGATGTGCTTTGGCAGCCGGGCCATGAGGGCCTGTTTCCCAGCCTGCATGCAGCCACCCTGTCCTGGAGCCTAGGATGAACTCCTGTCCTCTCTGTGTGCTTCACACCTGTAAAGACAACACCTAAACAGAAAAAAAAACCACCAAAACCCAAAACCCAAAACCAAAAAAAACCCCCCACAAAACCAAAAAACAGAAAGCAAAACCCCGCAAAAAAAAAAACAAACAAACAAAAAAACCCAAACCCCAAAATACCCCAAACAAACAAAAAAACCAAACAAAAACCAAACCCCAAAAAACCCAAAAACAAACAAAAAACACAAAAAAGCAAAAACAAAACCAAAAACCAACAAAACAAACAAACAAACAAACCCCAAAAAACCAAAAAAAAACAAAAAAACACACACACACACAAAAACCCAACAAACCAAACAAACAAACAAAACCAAACACAAAAAAACCCAACTGCCCCCCCAAAAAAAGAAGCAAACAAAAAACCCCAACAAAACAAAACAACAAACAAACAAAAAACCAACCAAAACTCAGGACATCTGTATCAAATCCCCCTAAGTCTGCATTTCCCTACGGCAGGGACGGCTCACAAAGTGATGCACCTGGCTGCACATGGCTGGGTTGGCTCTTCATGTATCACACAGCAAGTGGAGAGGGTTTCAGCGAGCAGCCAGGGCTAGAAGCTCTCTGCCTAAGCCATGCCAGGCAGCTGGGCTCTCTCAGTTGTTACACACAAGACTGGCACCAGCACAGAGATCCACCTTCCTCGCTGTGAGGGTGACTGAGCACTGGCACAGGCTGTGCAGGGAGGTTACAGAGCATCCTGCTCTAGAGATATCCAAGGAACACCTGAATTTCTGGATCCTGTGCAACCTGCCTTACTGGGCAGGATAAGATAATCCCCAGAGATCCCTTTTTACCTGAGCTGCTCAGTGGGCTCATCTGAAGTGGGCTGCCTCTCATTCTCCATCACCATTTCCCCGAATTATGGGACACCATTCTATTATATAGAATACTGATACATTACTGCGGAGCACAGTTTTGACCATTTCCATTAAAAGCTCTTTGCCTTTTAAATGACATTTTCTTTGCTGCTGATATAAATAGCAAAACAAACAAATTAGCAAAAGCTGCATGCAGTTGCAGGAAACATTATTCCTTGTTTTGATTAGGGACTGTTTTAAAACCCCAATGTAGCCACAGCTGTTGATAAACATTCTGTGGATTCTGCTGTCTTTAAGGAACCTAGAATTTAGCATGGGCATGGCTTGCACTTCTGATTAAGGAAATGATCAGAGTTTGATTCACATGTCTTAAAACAGTTACTATATAGTGCCATTCAGGCTGAGGGTAATCATCCACAGTCTGCCCATCCAAACAATACAAGTGAAAAATGTGTCACTTAATGAGGCTGAATCAAACCTCAGTTAAATCAATGTACAACATATGCAAACAACTGTCCTCGACATTAATAGGGTTACCTTGGATTTACCACTGGCACAAGTGATTGGGATCTGTCCCATTACCTTGCATTAATTATGCATTGCTGTTACAATCTAATTATCTCCCTGATTGTCTTCTGACCATTACAGATGTGTGTGTACACCCAACACCAACCCCCCCTTGTCATCCACGCTCATTAATATCAGATAACAGGGGAACACCAGGGTGAGCTTGCAGCACCCAGCAGCAAGTCATCAAGCCCAAACTTCTCTCTTCAGCCATGAATAAGTGTCTGGGAAGAAATTGAACAAGGTAAATGTGCTTGATACAGAAAGGCATCAACACAGGAGGAAATTCAGGCAATTCCATCTAAAATAATCATGTTCTGAAGTTTGTGAGACTCCAGGATTTGGTTAGCACAGAAAAAAATATTTCAGGTGTAAATAATAGAAATAATTGTTTCAAAAATATTTTCAACTTATTTTCTGACAGCTTGAAGCTCATCAGTCTAATTTTTCAAAGATTATGAACAGGAAAATGAACAACATAGGAAAGCAAAAATTTTCTTGAGCGGTCACTTCTATATTTCAAAATGCAGTTATTTATTTAGAAAACTGTCAAAAATAGATGGTTTAGAAGATAAATTGCACAGAGTTAATATTTGAAATTTATTGATTAGAAGTTTTAATTATAGAAAATCAATAATAATCATTATATATATATATGATTATAATAATAATCATATATTGTACAGAACAAGACTTCTCCTTAAGTATGGAAGGTTTTTTTCATTCGTCCCAATTACAAAAGAAAAACAATGTGGGAAATATTGCAAAAATGTTGGGGTCTTTTTTGTTATTGTTATTAATTCCAAGCCTTTGTGGGTAGGTGAGGAACCAAATGATTAGTCATTCCCACAACTTTCCAAACACCTGGAACATGCAAAGCCTTGGTGCCTCATACTGACAGGTGAGAGACTGCTTGAGGGCAGAAAACTCATCCTGTAATGGCTATGAAGTTGAAAAAGACTGATAGAATCTACAATTCCAGTGTTTTCTGAATGCTTCTCTCTCAGCATCCACAGCTGGGGCTGCCTTTCTCCTCAGCTGCTCCATCACTGGAGGATGATCACAGGAGACTTCCAAAGGATTTGGAAAAAAAGGAGCTGGGGGAAAAACAGAACTAAGAAATGAGGAGGAGAAAGAAAAAAATGAACAAAATGTGCTGTAAGTGTTTGCAATAACACAACAGCACACTCAGTGAGTGCCTCCCCTAGCAAGTATGTTGGCAAGCCCAGCAGCACAATGCTTGTCATGGGCAGTTATTGAGTCTGAATCCAGGTTCAAAGTTATTTTCCCCAAACTCTCTCTTCCTGAAAAAGAAAAACCAGGGCTTCTATATCCCTTTGTGTTGAAGTTATAACCTAAAATGTATATGATACAATAAAAAAATTATTATTAACATGAAGCTTCTGATGTGAGTGTTGAATTCAGCGGAGCTCTTTTGGCACAAAGCTGCACTATCAGAGTCAGGAATAGAATAAACCTAAAGGTTTATGCAGTGATGGGCCTTTAAGCTCACAGAGGCAGGCAAATCAAGCTGAGCAAGTTTAATGAAGTCTTCTTTTTGTGTATGCATTTTGAAAGTCAAGAGCTGTTCTTATAACTAAGGGAGCTGCCTTGTGAATGAAAACAGGGAAGGGAAGAGCAGAGAAAGATTTATTTCCCATATACTTTCTGTATTTTTCAGTTATATATATTTAATTTCATAACCTCAAGAGTAATAACAGGAGCAAATATTTTGCTTGGCTAATGCATTATTAATCGTAGAAGAAAGTGGGGAACCAGACAACTTTGGCACCTTATTCTAAGACCACATGAAAAACACTGCACATAAATGACACTCAAAATAAGCAGCCTGGCATCTTATTGAACACAGAACATGATGAGTTGCAAAACCAAGAAGCAGCCCTGATTTATCCAGTGGAACTTGACATTTCCTACAAGCCAGCATTGGCTTAACATTAATTAAAGCTTCACATGAGTGTTATCTTTTTTCCTCCCCCCTATTGTTCTCATGGTGTGCAACCTATTTCTTTTCCTGAAACGCTGCAGTTCGTGGATATGTATAAACCTGAATGACAGAGCTGGATAGCTGACTTCAAATGTCAGGATGCCTGTAGGCAATCAAAACAGAGAATTCTCCTTTGTTAATAACATTACGTGAAAAGTGCACGTGAAACCCATGGCCTTCAGGAAGTTTGAGAAAAAGGTGGATTTTAAAGAAAGAAGTAAGTAAGGATGAGAGAAAAATCCTTAACATTTCAACCCCTGCTGGCAATTACTGTTCTGTCCACAAAGAATAAGAAAAGGAAGCAGTTTCTTCCTAGTAAACTTCAGTTGACAATATTATGACATTTTTTCCTAGGTCTTTAAAATTCAGAATGCAAAATTTGTTGATTCCTGAATGACACATGTACTGCATCACCAATGCTTTCTGTGCAAATAATTCATGCTCTTTGTGATATTTGTTTTGTAACAAATGCTAAATTATATCTTTGTTTTGAACTAAGCTCATATA
Source organism: Emberiza elegans (assembly GCA_024865655.1). Classification (NCBI taxonomy): domain Eukaryota; kingdom Metazoa; phylum Chordata; class Aves; order Passeriformes; family Fringillidae; genus Emberiza; species Emberiza elegans. The sequence goes on along the minus strand of JALJVW010003588.1, from coordinate 3,878,373 downwards.
GTGCTTTGCACATTATGAAAAAAATTTTAAAAAAAGAAAATTGACTAGCATTTTTCTTGTCCAACTCTATCCTGTTAAAACTATGCATTTCTGGTCATAACCCATTATTTAAACTGTTTCCACAGTCATGGGAGAGAGCACGGTATCACCAGAGAGGAATTAATCCTACCCTAAAATAGATGTTTAACATGTGCATGATGAATCATTCTCTGCTGAGACATTTTTCCTCTCCTTTCATTAGAGAGGAAATTTAGGTGACTACCTTAATGAAATAACTAATTTTTATACAGCTAAGTTAAGAAAGGTGAATCTCAGCTGAAAGAAAGAACATTGCAAACCTAATTATACATGTAAATATATTTTATTTTCTTTGTAAACCTGAAAAGAACCATTCCCTGTTAGGATCCACCTGCTGTCTGTGAAACAGGACACAAGACAGACACAGCACTGTGGTGTCACATGGAATGATTAATCAGGGAACAGAAAGGGAATACAAATTTCTATGTACGTAGTAATAACCTAGGGAAAGTATAAAAATAAGCTTAAACTATAAAATTCATGCAATACATGCAATATTCAGAAATTGTTTTAGGTTTCTAAATGAAAAATGGCTTTCCTAGTGTTCCCATTGGTTAAAAACCTACATCTTGGCAAATTGTACTAAGGAATCCTCTCATGATTTTGAGGAAGTGGTTTGGGATGTGCAGACCATCAAAATTCCAGTCAAGTCCCATGCCAGAAATCCTAGAGCTTTAAATATCTCCTTCAGAGAGTTTGTCCAGGGCGTGTGACACAGAGCAATTTATGCCCCCACAATATAGCCCATATATCCTTCATAGCCTAATTTCCCCATCTGTAGGATCAGTGCTGTGATACTTATTTCTCTTGCAAGGGTTATATCATAACTCCTAGCATTTGCCTTTAATATGCCTTGTAAGGGAGACAAAAATAAAATATATTGTAAATTATTAATGCAGTCATATTTCTGGGGCTTCCTTTTATGGAATAGCATGAACTAGTAAAGAATAAATACCAATTCATATATTGAAAAAAACACAATGCATTAAACAACCCCCCACCATTACCATTTTTAGGTATTATTTTAATTATTTATATATTATATTCTGAAACTACTCTGCAGCTCTGAGAAGAAGGATATCGATTTCTTTGTAATTGAACAGAAATGGACAAAATATAAGGATTTGAGCTGCCAGCATCTTGTTCATCCTGTAGTTCTATTCATATGATATTTATACCAAACTGCTGAAAATTAACCAGTACTGTGGCAGTAGAAAGATTTCATGATCAGTGATGAGCTGGAAGGAAAAATGAAATGACTATTTTCTCACATATTTATTCTGAGAAAATAGAATTGGTGTGAAGACTCACAGGTAAGGCATTTTACTCCAAGACATGGAAAAATTGTTTTCTTGCAGTGACTGAGTGAATACTGGAGTCAACCTCATCTCCAGTTGCCACCTATTATATTTGAATAAATGCAGTCTGCCCCCAAGAATTACTTTCTGTGCAGAGATGGAGACCCACAGATAAGAAATGAACTGAGTTTTAGCATCCATATTCAGGTAAAAGAAAGAGTGGAATTTTTTAAGGGACATTTTTGCTACTGTTTTGTCTTACAGGGTAGGATATGGAAGGTGTTAATGTGCAGATTTTCCGAGAGAAAAGTACCTGCAAGGCTGACAGAAGAACATGACAAAAAAAGATGTAATAATGTGTGTACTAGGAATTGTTCACGTTGAGAAAAGATCCCTATTGCTAACTCTTCCATGAGCAAACAGGGAGGTACAGCCCCATCCTCCAAGCATTTATGATCTTCTAATCTATCTCACTGAGTTATGAGCACCCTTCAAAGTAAAAGATATATATCTGCGACTGTTTTGGAAAACAATAATTTAAGTGAATCTGGAAGTATAAGCCTGACATTTGACATTAGACTGATTTCCTTTCTTTCTAGAATTTGTGCTCAGCTACAAGTTCCATGTGCCCTCATTTACATCTCCCCTCTCAAGTCCTTTGCACCTTTCCCAAGCTTGTAATGTGTCTTTAATCTTATTATTTTATATTGTTAATTTTCCCCATGCAGTTCCTCTTCCCTGTCATGACACCTGAAGCACTCTCAGGGGCATCTCCGCTCTCTACATGCCCCCAGTCCTTACTTAGGAAAAGGAGAGGGACATTTTGAAAGAGCACATTTAAGCGTCTCTGAGAACATAAAAAATGTGAAACCAGCTGCAGTGAGTCAAAGAGCACCTTCTAATATCTCCAACACCAGTCAAATCTGGATGCCAATGAAGAAGTGAAGTGTCAGAGAATGTATGTGTGATTCCAGCCCAAATCTCTCCCCCAGATGTTTATTAACAGGATACTAAACCTTTCTAAGACAGAAGTGCTTTCCTTGCATTTTCTGCATAGGCTCTTCTTGCAAACTTGTCCAGTCTCCTTCTGATTCCTTGCCAGCTTTTTACATCTACAGCATCCCAGGGTAGGGAATTCCACTGCTGAATCTTTCTGCTTATACCTAGAAAACCCTGGGAAAAATGTGCATTAGGAGCACACTGGAGCAGCAAATACATTACTCATAATTGCCTTTGTAAATGGGACAAATCTGGAACCAATGTGTGGTATCCTGCACTGCCAGGGGGAAAATCTGGTTGGTAAATATTATTTTGATCCCTAGGTGAGATCTCCATTTTCTTTCACGTGACTGAACAGGAGTGAAACTCTGCATGAGGGGTACCTGCTGTTTGACCAACCACCTCTCTTCTAAAACTTCAAGCCTCTTGGGGAGCTTTTCCTCTCCTGATCTCATGGACATGAGCATTCTTTTGTTTATAAAATGTCTTATCTGTTTTGTATCAATGTGAGGAAAATAAATGACTCTGTAGTGCTCCCTTAAATTGGCACCTCCTTACTAAAAGCTAGCAATACTCCTCCTCTAAGCATGGCTTAAGCCCCCCATGTGTCTGCTCTTGCTTTTGGATGTCCAAGGTCTCAAAGTGACTTTTTTTCTCTGGAGAAAAGCCATGATCCCTAAATTGCAGATAGAGCAGGATTATCCTCAAAATGGAAGAAATAACAAAACAACCTGTCTAATGTGGGTGCTGTGTTAGTGCTAGTGCTAGCATATGTAAAATGAAAAGTCTGCAAAATAACCTTATGATTGTTTAGTCAAAGGATCAGAATCCTTTGGAATTATTCCATTAATGCATATTTACAGAGAAAGGGACTTGCAAATATAGGTGCCAAGGGAAAATTAAAGCAGTGAAAATATCTAACACACAGTGAAGAATTAGGAGCGAAAATCTGATAATGGAGCTAGAGCAGAAGAAAAAAAAGAAAAAGAATTCTGTCTTGGCTTTAAGGCGACATTTCCTGTCACCCTTTTCCCTCCCTCCCTCAGCTGAATGTAACCATTAATTGTAGGAATCGAAGAGTTGCAATGGCTAAATTGGACAGGAACCTCAGGAGGTCAAAGCATTCCTGCTTGTTAAAGCTACTGACACATTTTACAGTTTTGCAAAATGTCAGAGTCCATCATGCTGTAACTTAGCTGCTGAGGATCCTGTCTCTCTTAAAACACTCATACTTACCTTATGAAACTTTCAGGTAAAAACTCAAACCTGCAACTGAATCAACTAATTTTCTCTCTTCCCTTTATATTCTTGTTTACGAGTTTGTCACAAGCCTGTGGACTCTTGTTTGTTTATTTGGGTTTTTTCTTGGTTTTTTTGTGTCCTTTTTACTGCATTCATTTCTTATTCTTTTCCTCTCAGAGCTGTAGGTTCAGAGAACTTGAGTGACAGCAACCTCTGTGGCTTTCCTACCATTGCAAAATCTCAAATTGTTGGAGAGGGGCAATTAAAGTAACCACTAGGGTTTAACAATTGGCATTTGGCATCTGCTGTGCCTCTATGGCAATGCACAGCTGTCTGCCTTCCAAGAGAAACACACAAGTGTGTCACGTCTGTAATCCTAGTGAACTGAGCTCTCTCAAGCATGCTGTGATGGCAACTTCATTTCATTCTGCCTTTTTCATCTCGAGGATAGCACCTCTCCAGAGGGGATTCGTACCATGGAAAGGCTAGAGAGGTATTTTAAGCATGCCCTGAACACTGAACTCCCTAATCCACGGCAGAACACAACCAATTCTCAGCTTTTCTGTGATCCAGTTGTAATATTTGACAGTGTAAAACTTCTGCTTGTGTTTGTCTGGGAAAATGCGTTTATAAATGGTACATAGTGCTAGGGTTTCACAGAATCAAAGAATTCACAGTTTGAGTTGGGTGGGATCACCTTGTTCCACCCCTGCCATAGGCAGGGACACCTTCCACTATCCCAGGTTGCTCCCAGGTTGGTCCAACCTGGCCCTGAACACTTACAGGGATGAAGAATCCACTTTGTGCAGCCTCATCACTCTCACTGTCGAGAATTTGTTCCTTTTATCCTATATATATCCTATATATATCCAAAATATATCCACTATATATCCAATATACATGCAATATACATCCCCCCTTTTAGTTCAAAACCACTTCCCATTGTTTCATTACTTTAGGCCTTGCTAAAATGTCTCTGCCCAGCCTTCTTATAATGCTCCTTTAATTATTAAAAGACCACTACAAGGTCTTCCCAGAGCCTTGTCTTCATCAGGCTGAACAACTCCAGCTCTCAGCCTTTTGTCATGGGAAACACATTGCAGCTCTCTGATTCTAATACAATTTTTCACGTTATATATCCCTTTGTTTTAGTCACTTGATTTTTTGTTAGCAATTTTTTCCTTTTCTTAGTGATCATGGAAGTTGATAACCTTCACTTTTCTTTGCATTTCTTCTTGATGATCATGTTAGGAGGAAATTGTTTTTTCTGGAGTGTGACCTAGGATCTGTTTAAGACATGTCATAAAAATGTGCCATAAAATACTCTTCTTTATCACTCAAAACATCTAGCAAAGGAGATAAAATGAGTCTATAGGTAGCATATTTACACAATGACTGAGGAAGATATCATTATGCCAATTCTAATAATTAAAAAATAAGTAAGAAAAAAACCTTTGCTGCCTTCCTGCACCAAACTTGGTGCAAAAGATGGAAAATAAGAAATAAGTCTTCTCTTTTCCTGTCCTACATGTGATTTAATGTCTTTCATGTCTAACATTGAGATCAGTGCATGAGACTAATGTTATGGATGACCATAACATCACCTCCAACATCTTTTGAGTTGAGGCTGACATGCTATTAAAACAAATTCTGAATCCTCTGCAATGAAACATGTTCTTTGTAAAATTTCTGTTGCAGTCTTCTTCTTTGCAGTTCAATTTGGACAGCGGTGTCTCTCTCATGATTATAATAATAGGATTTTTAAACCTGACACAAAGAGCAAGACCATAGAACCACCTTTTTTCCATCATCTTAACATGATGCTCTGTCCCAGGAGCTGCACAAACTCTAGAAATCTAAACAGGAGCACAAAATAGTCCTGAGTACTGTGGTGCATGCAATTGTGTTTAAATCATAGTAGTCAATTTCTGGCATGCTTCCTGCCTGTCTTTAGTCCAGGACAATTTATCCCAGGAATTCATGTGTAGCATGACAAAACACTGTTCCCAGTGGGCAGCAAGTGCCAGGCCATGTGGGTCTCAGGGGAGAAAGCAGATTTAGTTGCACAGGTGCAAACTGCTGCTGAGTTATGGAGCCTTGAGAATGGGACCTGTTATTGGGCACTGTAGGGTCTCACTACCCGAGCAAGCTCCAAATCTGTTCCAAGTTAATAAAAGATGTGTTTTCACCAGTCATGTCTCATCTAGGGATAATTGGTAGTGAAAGGATCAATGTTTCACCAGAAAAATCAACTTAAAATGGTGACCTTTGAGAAGCTCCAGTGAGCAGTAACTGAGGAAGAAATATGGAACAAATCTCCTGCCGCATAATTCTGCAAACAGAGCATTTATTTTTCCCTGTGTTTTGAGTCACACTGAGACCTCAAAGAAATGATGATGATGATGATGATGATGATGATGATTGTTGTTGTTTTGTTGTTGTTGCTACTGTTATTATTACTGCTGTAATTATTATAACAGTGATCATCATAATCTTAAGGTTGAGCATATGTGAGCGCATGTGTATGTGGCAGGTCTATTTTTAGGAATAACGTCACACTAAAGACATGTGCAAAAATGTAACTGGGGAAGAGCGAGTCCTTGTGTGTGTGTGTGGTAATCATAATCAGTCACACTGTATTTCTGCCTTGGGGTAGAGAAGCTGAAAGAAAGGTTGAGAACACTGTTATAGATAATCCTCTGTAATGATTTTCCTTTCTTCAGGACAATCTTGACAACAGCACCTTGCCCTAGGAAAGTTTCCTTTGATCCATTTTGTGACTGAAATACAAATTCCCTATTTTTCGTTCGACTCTCTTCAAATTAATGATCCTTGCAATAAGGATGCCCTGCCCAGGAGTGGTTTCTTCAAACAGATTAGAAGAAATAACAAAGCTAAACCCCAGGATCAGAAATTGGGACTGAAAGGTGGGAGAATGCTTGGTCTTTATTTGCTTTTCTTTCTGCCTTTTCGAGGCTGCTGTCATGTCCTGTTACACAGATCATCTATTTGATGTTACTACACTTATCAAAGATATAGGCAGGCAGCATTGTTAGCAGCTAAGGAGAGCTGAGGATTTTTAAGGCATTAGAGACAAAATTTTCATGAAATAATTATGCAAAGCAGTGTGTGAACATGCATACAGAAAGCAAGCCATTAGCAGATCTCATTGGCTTGGTGAAGTTATTTACAGTTTGGTTAAAATATGTCTTTCCATGGCTGTGTAAAAGAATGTGATAAATCTGTCCACTGCTGATACAGCTACACAAAAGTAAAAATGTCTGTGAGTGTTAGAGAACTGAATCCCAGCCAGGTAAATGCACACCTTGTACCAATAGAGATGCCAGATAACATTCAAGATTTTTGCATATGTGTAATTTATTTATAAGAATCAGAGGAAACCCAGGCTCTCTAGAGCTGCAGCAAGTGATGATTGAAGTATTTCCCCTGTGTAAAATAGCAGCACACACCCATACTTAGGCAACTGAAACCCTTCATTTATGGCCTGAGTGTACTTTTCCAAGACTCTGCCCTTCTGAATTCAGCTTAAGGGATTGTAGTACTTGAAAAAAAAAAACGAACTAGCAAGCAAACAAACAAACAGCGACAACAAGAAAAAACAACCACCCAAAGGACTTTCTGGATGTCAAGCTGTTTTCCTGATATTTTTTTTTCCCTATTCCTTAAAAAGTGGCAGCTGATCAAGATGGCATGACTGTCAGTGTGAGGACTCCAGGACTTTTGGCTGCCTACTTGCCATCCCTCAAGTCCCCCCAAAATCCATGCTGTAATGAGAAGAAATATTACTTAACCCTATCCTTTCCTGGTTCATTCCCCTTTATCTACAATTTGCTGTCAGCAAAAGCAGTAGGATTTCCAGGACAGAGCATCTGGAAATATAAATCTGAATTCTCACAATGTCTGTGGTGAGACAGAGCTCTCTGGCACACGGCTGATTGTTGCTGCTGTCCTGTGCAAAAAACTGAGAGTTGAACCTGGGTGATCCTTGTGGGCACATTCCAGCTCAGAATATTCTTTAATTCTATGACTCTGTAGTAGAAAGCTCACTGAAGACCAGCTGGTTCCAAAGCTTTGCTCAACAGCACATTGCTCAGGGCTGCATTCATTCAGGCTTTGAATGACTCCAAGGATGGAGACGCTACAACCTTCTTGGGCAACCAGTGCCAGTGTTTGGCAATCCTTACGTGAAAAAGAAATAACAAATAGTAATAATAATAATAATAATAAAAAAATCTGTGAATAAACAATATTCAAACTGCTACTGCTGCTGTTATTATTGTTCTTGTTATTTTTTCTCATACTTGCAATAAGCCAGTAATACCTCAAAGCAATTTATCAGTTGACACTTGAATGGGACAACAGTAAAGAAAAATAATGTGACAATACCTATGACCAAATGTGAAAGTATAAAAAAGAAAGAGGAGTGTCCACAAGCCTTTCCAAAAATGGATGTTTTTCTGTTACTATAATAATTTTCCACTAACCATTGGTCATCCCTTCTTTGTCCACTAGAAAATCTGCTTCCTAAATAATCATAGTGATTTCCTGATTGTAAAATTAGCAAAACCATAAATATACGTGTAGATTTGTATCATTATTCCTTTGGTATTTTCTGGGGATAAATTATACCTAGGGATTTATATCCTTGTTTGGACTCCATTGTTAAAGCAAGCACAGTTAAAAATGACTATGCAGTGCAAGCAAATATAGAATCAAAATCATCATTTACAGGTGAATACCTGTCAGATTTCTTTTCCTGAATAAACAGAATACCAGAGTTATATTATTGATAATTAATAGTAATTGCTAGCAGTATGTTTTAAGATTTACATCACTGTCCTGCTAGGATAAGGTGCATTTATATGTGGTTGATACTGGTTTTGGCTTTATCAGGACATGTCAGACTTTGGCTGAAGAACAGTTTTGAGAAGCTTGTACACTTTCCACGCTCAATTAATCTCAAGTGTCTCTTTGAAGCACATGCTGTCAAATGTGTAAACATACAATGGTTTCCTGATGTGGATTCCAGATTAATCAACATTTATCTGTGTTCAAACTTATTTTGTCTATATTTTTATGAGTTATCACTCTTATAAATATTTTCATTAATTATCTTTCTTATATTTTTCACTTTGTTGAGGACAAGTTCAGACTTTTCCCTCCAAGGGAGAAAATGTATGACTAATCTAGCAAATATGATATTGCTCTTTTACTACCTAGCTAGAGTAAATGTTAACTTTCATGAAGGTTTACAGTTTATTGCTAGAGCAGGAAAGGGAGCAATGGAATTAACTGGCTTTTAATTTTTTTAAGCCTTTTCTTCCAGTGCCTCGATTTGCAAATTGAAGTAAGCTTGTTTCTATACTAAATTTTTTTATGTTTACTGCCTTAAATTAGGAAAAAGGTAGAGAAAACAAAGCAATTTCATGTGGTAAACAAGTTAAATGACTATTTCCCAGGGCTACCAAGTGTTATGCCAAGCCATAATGCATTTGTAATACTTTGTTTAGAAAAAAAGAACATTTTGTTGGTATATAAGTAACACAGAATTAAATCATCATAGGAGCTGTGACACTGGTTTAATGTTTTATTATCCTTCTAAAATGACAGACAGAGTCTGTTTTTGGGGAAGATGGATTTTTGGGGAGTAAAGCTGACAATGTTAGAGAACAATGAACTAGGGACCCCAAAAAAGGATGAGCCAGCTTTTCATTCCAGGGGCATGTATGCTCAAATTGCTGCTGACAACATCATTATAAAATATTTATTCCTGTGATGGTAGCAAATTAAAAGCAGGGTTCATGTCACCAGGTGCTATCCATAGTTAAAACACATAACTACATGCAGATCTTTGCTCCAAACCTTTGACTTCACGGAAACAAACCCTGAGTCAGCTCACTCTTGCTTCCAGCAGAGCTCTGGGGGCAGACAAACTGCACAGAGCTGTTGGTCAACAGGCTGTATATTTAGCTGGAGAAACAAACAGAATAGAATAGAATAATGGAATTGTTAAGGTTGGAAGAGACCTCCAAGATCATCAAGTCCTACCCTCAAAAAAACACTGTCATGGCCACTAAACCATACTGTCAAGTATGGTTTTGAGTATCAAGAGGTATGATCTAGGGTATCAGAGAGGCTGCCAGATGATAAACCAGATGTTGGGGTTATGATCATTGGCAAAATCAAGACTTCATGATCCTTGTCAATGTCTACTGGTGTGGAAGGTGGCCTGTCCTTAAACAGATTGGATGGTTTGCCATTCCTTTCATCTTCCAAAGCAATAGGAACCATCAGAAAACAGAAACAAAACATTATAAAAAATTTTAAAATATCCAGTGGATAATTGAAAACTATTAGTTATTCTGGTTTGTTATGAACATGAGGGGTAAAGAATTGTCTTTATACATTTTCTGTCCTTTTAGTCCTGAAGGGTAGTTGTTCTGTAACTAAGCTGAAAACATTTCAAGAAGGATTTGTACAGCTGAAATGGTAAACTATGTCACAAATGGGAGCCAGTTTGAGACCCAAGAGCCTGGGAAAAGGAGTTGAAGGAGAAATGTGCATGCACATGTTAAATGAGAAATTTCTTAGGTGAAGTCAAGCAGCTCAGGGGATTTGGGGCTAACAGCTCTAGAACCAAAATGTTTCTGAGCCTTTTGTTGTCATGGTAGCCTTGACAGACAGTCAAGGGCTGAACTCTTTGTGAATCAGGCAAATCCCCTTTTTAATAATCCTATGGTTTGCACAGGTGGTTTGACTTGGAAGAGATTTGCAGCTCTGGAGATACCCTGGAAGTATCTGGGCTGAAAGCTGAGACTTTTCGTACAGAAAGCAGAAAAACCTTTGCCTTTGCTTAAGCCCTTATGAGACCTTGGGAATAACTGAATGCTCTAACAAAGGAAAAGGAAGGGAAGATTAGAATATTTTTGGTTGGAAGGTGCCTACAATGATCATGTAATCCAACTGCTTGACCAGTTCAGAGCTGACCAGGTTAGGGCATGTTCTTAAAGGCATTGTCCAGGTCACTTAAGCACTGACAGGTCACTGACCACCTCTCTAGGAAGTCTGTTGCAGTTTTTGACCACCCTTTTTTTTTGTAGAGAAATGCTTCTTAATGTCCATTCTGAACCTCTCCTGCCAGGTCTTCAAAAGGTTTCCTAACCAGGAAACTATTGAAATAGGTTTTTGTCTTTTGTCTGAGAAGGAGGGACTTGGCCCCCGTTCCTGGTCCTTACCACAGCTCTGCCAGCTGGCCAGGTTATTTTCTAATACTCCAAACCAGTGTGAGTTTTCCACTCTACATGGCAACCAGAAGTATGTCTGTGACATATCCACAGACATCCCCATTCCTTTCCAACAAAAAACTAGAAAGGGATAAAGGAGTTGCCACCACAAGATGCAGTGCAGGCCTTGTGCCTCATTATGAGACCCAATGTGAGCAGATGACCATATTTAGGGGAAAAGAATCCTGCCTGCTTGCCTTTATTTACTGACAGACAGAGCAGAGCACACGTTTCCCATTTCCTTACAACCAACAAAATTCATCATTTTTTAAAAGTCTTTTACACGCTGTGGCCGTCATGAGGCAAGAGACAATCCTTGTTTCACAGAATGTGCCACTCATTAGACACAGGGCAGACAGGGACTCAGGGACACAGAGATGGGGCAAAGGACTTGAACCCAATTTTAAAACCTCACTGTGTTGGCTGGGTGAGCAAATCTTTCTTTTCAGGAAACATCGCTGTTTCTGATGCAGCAGAACAGGAGACTGTTCACCTTCAGGGTTTTGGTGATTCACCTTAAGGGTTTTGGTGATTCATTAACCACTCAGAACCCCCAGAGCACAGGGGGTCACAGCCTTAATGGTGCAACACATTAGTTTACAAAAAAAACAAAAACCAAAAAACCAAAACAGCAACAACAACAACAAATAGGACTTGGAAGGGCTGAGGTAGGTAAAGCTGCAGCACCACAGAGTTCAGTTGTTAGATGGTGGCTCAGACATCCTATCCTGGGAATCGAATTAATTCCATTTACCCACAGGAAACATTTGAAGTCCAGCCTCTTCTGCAGAGCCCTCAGAGTTAACAGGGAGGAGGAAGAATCCTGAGCACTAACAGACAGCTCTTGGTCATTCTGTACTTGGTGTGGGAAGGAGGCAATAATGATTTACTGTGAATCTCTGGGATGGTTGCATGTGTGGTAGTGTCACTACAAAAGGGGATTTTGATAACCTGGCTCTGCACAACTGATCTCTGGACTTTGGAAGAAAGGGACTTCTACCTCCTCATTAAGAAAGAGGAACGCTTAATGAGGAAAAAACATTTATTAAATGCTTGTGGGTTTTTAATTAGAAAAAAATGTGAAAATGTGTTAAATTTTGAAAAGGGGGAGGAAATCCCGAATTCACTGCAGGAAAAATCAGCATGTTTTTTTTTTTTCTCAATTACAGTTGAATATCCCACATGTGCATTCCTGCCTCGCTGTAAAACTGGTTGTGGGGTTTGCCCCTCCAAAAGTTCCTCCGAAATTAAATTTATGAGGAGCGGAATAAATCGAAAGGCAGACAGAGATGCTTTGATTTCTTTGTGCTGGCTCCCCATAAATATTAATGCCTTTTCCTAGGTGCTGGCACCGCGACACGCCGTGGACGGGGGCAGGATGTGAGCCGGCCAGGCTCTCAGCCTGGCTGCATACAGATGAGCCCCTCAGAGAGGCTGCGGGTGAAACACACACAGAGTGGAATTATAGCTGCCCCTGGGCAGCAGCAGCAAGGACCAGTAATAGCTGCTTCTTCCATCAGTGGGTAATGCAGCCTTTGTGTCAGGGACCTACTCAGGGGTGTTGCAGCATTAAGGGGGAGAAAAGCTAATGCAGTTTGCCAGAGAAAGAAGGAATTGCTTCCTCCCCACCTAGGCGGCAGGAATGTTTCCCTTTTATCACACCAGCTCCTTTACAACTTTCTATTCACAGCCTTTGTCATTGTCATGATAAAAAAAGAAAAAAAAAAAAAAAAAAAAAAAAGAAAAGGAGTGCAGGCTATGTAATATTGAAAATGCATGAGATATGAATAAATTATCATGTGTAAAAGTATAGATTTAGCTTTAGTTGCAAGAAATAAAGAAAGAGAAACCAATACTAGAAAAATTTTCAGGGATTATGACTTCCATTATTTGGATGATGACACCAGGGGAAGTTTTAAGTCACAAGGGTATTGTGGTAAGACAAATGGCAATCTTGCCCTTGAGATTCTGAAGTGTAAGACATAAGAGGAAGTGACAGGAGACAGATAAGTGGGTTTTCATGAGGAAGTTCTGATACAATGTCGGTTTATGTGAAAATGCAAATAAGTTTCTTAGTGTCACAAGTAACTCCATATCAAAACTGTTTAATCTCAATTCTTTAAAAAATACTTTTAACATCTCTTAATAAGTCATTATATTAGCTTGAAGGGAATTTATTTGCCTTATGAATTTTATAGAATCAGTTTAATTTTGTCATGTAAATAAACCATGAAATAGGATTTCTAGAGATAGGTAACATGAGTGAACAAATTATCTCAAGCTTGATGAATTGTATCCTAGAAATGCTTAGAAAGATCCTAGAAATCCTCTTATCCTAGCAAGAGGAAAACTAGTGTCTTGGTTTGAGCTGAGATAGAGTTAATTTTCTTCTCAGCAGCTGGCACAGTGCTGTGGTTTGGATTTGGGATGAGGATAATGTTGATAACACACTGGTTTTAGGTTTTGTTAAGCAGTGGTCAAGAATTCTTCAGTTTCTCATCCTGCCCTTCCTGCAAGGAGGCTGAGGGGGCACCAGGAGTTTGAAAGAGACACAGCTGGGACAGCTGTCCCAAACTGGGCAGAGATATGCTCCGTACCCTGTGGCATCATGCTCAGGGTATAAACTGTGGGGAGGGGGAAGCTGACCAGGGGATGATGGCTGGGCATTGATCTGCAGTTGGTAAGGAAATGCATCATTTGTTTTGTGTGGGGTTTTTTTTGTTGTTGTTTTTGTTCTTGGGTTTTTTCCTTTTTTTTCCTTTTTTCCCATTTTTTGTTTTATTTTATTCTATTCTTTATTATTATCATTATCCCTTCCTTTTCTGTCCCGTTAAACTGCTTTTATCTCAACCCACATATTTTATTCTTTTTTTTTCCTGATTTTTCACCCCCCCTCCCATTTAAAAGGAGGAAGGGAGCAAAAACTGTGTGGCGTTGAGTTGCTGGCTGTGGTTAAACCATGACAGCTCTTTTTGGTGCCCCTAAGTGTTTGAGGTAATGACAGGTGTGCTTGGGAAGTGTTGGATAGAATTTATATCTGTTAGTGCTGTTTGGGGATCAGTTGGCAGGCTCCTGTGCTTTCCATGCAGCTTCCCCCCTGTTTGCCAGGGTCTGGTGCTTGTCAGTGGCTGCTTTCTGCTCTCTGTAGAGCTGTGCTGCTCACCCCCTTTCTCTGCTGTGCCTGAGGATGCTCTGGTAGCATCAGTGGGGATGTGCCTGGGCTGGGCCAGCAACCTCTGCTGTGTCGGTGCTGGCCAGGATGGGACCCCAGTGTGAGCTCGAGTGGGAGTGCTGCGACCTGTGGGTGAGTCCAGGTGGGAGCAGGACACCTCAAACCTCCTGTGTCCCATGGGTTGTGCCATTCTGGAAAACAGGAGCCTCAGGTAAACCCCTGATAAGGCTGTGGCTCATAGATAAGACCCTGCTTGGAGCAGGAACAGCCTTAAGGGTCTTCAGTCTGTGGATTAGTAAAGGGAGAGATCGTTGGAGTGTTAAACCAGATGGTCTGGTCCAAAGGGATGTGGGGTGGAGATTGTAATGGAAAAACATTTAAATTTCTGTAACCCAGGATTTGAGCTGCGTGTTGTAAGAAATGCTGTAACACAAGCAGTGCAGGTGCAGCAACCCAAATCAGTGGAGGTGGAGCTTTAATTTAAGCAGTGCAAGTGCAGCAGTGACCCAGGCTGAGCCTGGCTTTGGTGCCCAAAGCCCCACACACCACACCAAACCTCCTGTCCTGAGTGACCACTGTGACAGATGGAGCCCTAAATCATGGGCTAAACACTAAACAAACTCAGTGAACATTTTGTGGATATTTTTCATTCCACATATTCATTGTGGAATGATACCTGTGGATTATCTCAAAGGATGGGAAGGGGACCCTGTGGTTAATGAGGATGTATTGGCTGGCATGGAGCCTGAGCATGACGTAAGTGGTATGGAATAAGGGCTGGAGAATCTACCAAGATAAAGCTAATTAAAAGTCAGCAACACACAATTAGCCTACTTTCCCACTTAAATAGGAGATCATGCAATGAATTGTTTTCTCAAATCTTTTGACAAATAATTTGAGAGCACCTAAAGTAAACAATCTATATGGGTGCTGAGAACCTTAAACTATGAAGATATTTTCCTTCAAGTGCTGAACAGAGACATTTTCTCCAAAGCCAACAGTATCATTGAACTTGCACCTTCTCAGACAGACTGGATTTAAATAACAATGAGCACTCATAAGCAACAGAATAATAACTGCACTGAATGCAGAATAATTCCATAATTACTGAGTACTAAATACAAAACAGTTGTAAATCCTTTGTTTGGATGCACATAGCAACAGCATTTCAATTAAATTTACCCCTTCCTTGAGATGGAAAGATTTAGGTATACATGCAACAGAAGTATGAAATATGAGGAAGGATCTTGCATGCTTCAGTGTGTAACCTCCTGGGGGAAGGTGGGGCAAAAATAAAATAATTCCTTCAGATCTTGCACATCTCAGTTCTTTCTGGACTATTAAGGTATGAACAAATTATTATGAATAAATCAATTGGTGCAACATGAAAGGGAGTATCTCTCATGCCAGCTAAGCTGTGTCAAGACTGCATGATTGAATAGCTGGTCAAAACCAAACAATCTAAAAAAGCTGTGGGTGGAGCCTATCTTGTCTACAACATCGCACATATTTATTAAGAAATAGTGCTTTGCCAGGAGCTCCTTAACCCATAGCATCTCTTTTTGAAGTATCACTTGATTTCATTTTGTTTGATCTCCATAACCTCAAAATACAAGGGTTTTGATTGATGCTTTCTGCCTCCTCCTCAGCCATCCCCACAAAAGATCTAATAATACATTAAAGAAGTTCAGAGCCCCTTTTTCTGCACTGTCTTCTTCTTCACACTGTTTTAGCACTGTTAACTTTAGAACACTTCAATTATCACTGAAGATTCAGAAGTTGACCTAATTGTACTGATTTTTTTTTTTAATTGAGGTTGCAATTTTCAAAGCCTTTTTTTCCCCATTACAAAGTCCATCTTTTATTAAGTCTAGTAATGATTAGACATGACCAACTAAAATTAAAACTGAAACCGCTCTGAATAGCTTATTATTAATCAACTTAAATAAACAGTTCACCACCCTGCATATCAGAAAATGCCAGATGAGAGCAGTTGCCGTGGTGCTACTGGAATTAGGCAATAACATAATTAGTAGTGGTCACCAGCAGGAGTTAATATAGCTGGATCTTACTGTTCCAAGACTAATAAGCACCTAATGTCTTAGATAATTTCTCCTTCTTTTCACTACTAACATCTGCCAGGTCTGCCAGCAGCACATTCCATGAGGTTTAGGGAAAAATTCTTCCTTCTTGTTTGTATCAAATGAGATCCATGAGCAGAATCCCTGGGAAGTTATAAATTAGCTCACAGGGTTAATTTCTTCCATACCAGGAAAAATTTTAGACTTCAACCATCACCTGTATAAGTCCTGAGAAGGTCTGTCCTGTCCAATAATGACAAGTAATATTGAAAACATAAGGTTTAATTTCAAAGAATAAAACAGTGATCAGCACTGAATAACCTCTTCAAACACTCTATGAATACAAAGGAGGAAGGAAATGAGGTTTCAAAATGTTCTTTCAAGGTCTATGAGGTTAAAGATTATCTATACATCTAAGCTTTTTTCTTTTTCAAGAAAGTAAATTTTCCATCATGGTCCTGACCCATTCATTCTGCATGATTCTACTTGATTTCCAAAGGATATAACTTTTTATAAGCTGCATCATTCCCAGGATAATTTTTCCTTTTTTAAAAAATTTATATTTTCCTATATATTATTTGCTGTGATATTCTGTAAACCCCTTTTATTATTCAGATAGTTTAATATCAAGTAGTCATTTCTTTTGGGAAGTCCCTGTTTCATGAAGAGAAATGCCTACAAAACTTCAGAAAAATGTGGAAAAAAATATGATAGCTACTAACAAACAAACAAAAATTCTAAAAAAATAAACTTACAAGAAATGGATAAAATATAGGTCAAAGCAAAGCAATGAGAGCATACAGACAGAAATAACCTTTTAGAGATTATTAAATCAGGATAAAATTAGCTTGAAAAGTCAGTCTTTCCACTGTTCAGCATCCTTTTTGTCTCATCTGGATTTACCTGTTTGATCATCTAAAGTTGCACATGTTTTCTTTAAAATTATTTGTTTTTCAGCTTCACCAAGTCTGCTCCATCTTTGGAAATTCCCACTGGAACTGTTCTGCCATTGCCATGTTTTCATCATCACTTCTGTCTCCATTATTCCCCAGACAACATTGCACCTCAGTTGGGTTGGTGTACAATGAAAAATAAAAGGTTTCTCAATGATTCTCCTCTGTCTTGCTGAGGAGTAATAGAGGCAAAAAAAGTTCCAAAGTGTGTCTCTGGACAGCTCCTAGAAATTACACAAGTGGAGGCTATTGCAAAGCCCAAGGAAGTCAATTAAGAGATTCATTGGCTTTGACAGGCTTTGGAGCAACATATAATGATTGTAGGTTTATCTCTCTGTCTGATGGAGAGTCTCAGATCAATCAACGTTGCAGCTGCTCAAGAGGAAGAAACTATTTGTAAATAAGTGATTCACTGGTTAGTTATGATGCCCTCCCCAAAGCATTTAGCTACTCAATTGTCAGTGTGCAGAACTGATTATACAGTGGCAAATTTTAATGCAGAGCAGTTCAGGGAAACACTAGCCCTGTCTCACAAGTGTATTTCTGAAAGATGATTCCATAGGCTTGATATTTCCTGCTTGCATAGTTTGATGAGGCCTTCATCTGGCCTTTCTTATTATTCTTACCTGAATGCTTTACAAGCCTTAACAAACTTATCCTCACAGTGTCCCTGAGGCAACAGCTGCATGGAAAAAGCTGCCCAAGAACAGAAACCTCTAGGCAAAAGCCTGGAAGAAGATGCTTCAGGCAATCACATGCAAAGGAGCAGTTGTCCAAATAAGAAATTCTGCCCCAAAAAGAATTGACCATGGGATAGCAATGAAAAACATCCTTTATCAGGTCAGTTTTATCTGTTATGTGGCTCCAGTTTTACCTTTCTTTCATCTTACAGATGAGTGTTCCCAGACTTTTTCATGTCTCCTTCAGAAGTCATAAAAATTTTTCAACTTTGGACTGCAATTTTTGCGGTTGTCCTCCCGCAACCTGGATCTAATAAAGTAGTTCATGGAGTTACTGTGAATATCACTTTGAAGACTGTAGCCCAGTAAACACAATATTGCTACTACTCGTAAAGAGGCTCTGTTGTGGGTTTGCAGAACCTCAGGAGCAAGGTTGGTCTGGCTCACTTTGTCTGAATTTGTGTTCTCTTGCCTGAGGCTTTGTCTTAGGTACTTAAGCTAAAAGAGTGCTTTCTAACAACAGGCCGCTGCCTAATTTGTTCTATTTTCTATTTGTGCGCTGCAGTTGTAGGTTTTTTTTTTAGCTAGATCATGTAATCATAGAATGATAGAATATCCTGAGTTGGAAGGGGCCCACAGAGATAATTGAGTCCAAATCCCAGTCCTGTGCAGGACTCCCCAGCTATCCCTGAGGCCTTTGTCCAAATGCTTCTGGAGCTCCATCAGGATTGGTGCCCATTCCCTGGGGAGCTGTTCCAGTGCCCAAACACCCTCTGGGTGAGGAACCTTCCCTGATACCCAACCTAAACCTCCCCTGACACAGCTTCAGGCCGTTCCCTGGGGCCCTGTCCCTGTCACAGAGCAGGGATCAGATCCTGCCCCTCCTCTTCCCTCACAGGGAGCTGGGGCTGCCCTGGGCTCTCCCCTCAGCCTCCTCTCCTCCAGCTGGACAGACCCAGTGCCCTCAGCCCCTCCTCACAGGGCTTCCCCCCAGGGCTCTTCCCCATCTTTGCTGCCCTCCTTTGGGGGCTCTCTAAAGTTTTAAGGCCTTTCTAATCCTGAGGCACCCAAAGCTGCTCACAGCGTTCAGGGTGAGGCAGCCCCAGGCCAGAGCAGGGTGGGACAATCCCCTCCCTTGCCCAGCTGCTGATGCTGGGCCTGATGTCCCCAGGGCAGGGATGTCCCTCCTGGCTGCCAGGGCACTGCTGACTCAAGTTCCACTTGCCACTGACCAGGACCCCCAGGTCCCTTTCCATGGCACTGCTCTCCAGGATCCATTCTCCACTCTGTCTGCACACCCAGGGTTGCCCCAGCCCAAGTGCAGAATCTGGCACTTGCCCTTGTTGAACTTCATACTGCTGCTATGGAAAAGGTACTTTTATTCATATTAGGACTAATTCTACAGTATTATTATTCCTTTCTGCTGTAATCACTCCTGGATTATTAAGAATTCACATTAGGCTGTTGATACTTCAGTTATAACCACAGTAAGCTCCTGGATCTACACATCTGTAATTTTCATTTTTCCTAAGCAGATATGCAGGCAGTGGGAAGCAAACATCAGAGCAGCTACCCTGCCCTCTGGTAACAGGTACTGCTCAGCTCTGAAGAGCATGGTGTTCTCTGCCCAGAAGTTTACAAGAACAGCAGTAAAAGGTTACTGAAGGCATTTCGGTGTGTAAAAAAGGAAGGAGGCATGGTATCAGAAATATAGACAGGGAATGAAACTGATTTATCAGATAATAAATACTCTATACTCTTTAAGTATTTAAGCAACCTTCATGAGAATGCAAAGTGATCAGCATTAAAAATTATTGTACTACTTGACTGATTTTTTTGGAACTAATTTATTTTTCATCTAACATGTCTAGAGAATGTTTTAGATATTTGCACCTGCTCAGAATCCAGTCTCCAGTCGTGTGCTCCTACTGATATCTGGAAACCTTCCCTCTCCTTATAAAAGGCTGCTGCCTCAGAAGTGGTCCTTCTTTGTAGCAGGGATTAAGATTAATAGATGATCTTTAAATGCCCTGCTAGTCTGGTCTTCCTCCTTCTCCAGAGCACATTTCTCAATGGATTTAAATTTATCTCCCATTCCTACACAACTCTCACACAGATCTGTAAGTAGTATAAGGAAGTCAGTACTGCAGGATCACCACAGTTCTGGGTGATACAATTCAATAAACTCTGAAATTCCTTTTCTTCCTGTCTTATTGTCTTTCTCATTCTCCTTCAGCCATCACAGAGTGATCTTATGCTGACAGTTCATACATATTCAAGCAACTACCCAGAAACCACACACTGAATATTTTCTCTCTTTTTGCAGTCATTTATTTGTAGATTAGCCTCTCTAAAGAAATAGAAAACATCTCATTTTTTCTCATTTAAATGTACTCTCAAGACCAACTGATCATATTTCCTTCCACTTTGTAGGACTACCTTGAAAAGCATTGCTGCTTTGCAAGGTGCATGAATGCTGGATGGGAGTTTGGTTTAAATGGTTGGTTAATGCCTCAAGTACAAAAGGAAATGAGAGCAAACCTTTGCCAACCCCAGTGAGCTATAAATTATGCAATGTACGCAAAGATAAAGTGCTGCTGGGCCAAGCTTTTCAAGGGAATGCAAAGGGTTTTGCTGTAAATACAGCTAAGTATATCCATGAATTAAAGAAAAGACAAATATTGAAGATGCTGACAAATTTCAGCAGCACAGTCTTGTACAACCATGCAAAAGATGCATTGGGCACCAATTTCTCTACAGGCATTTTCAGTTCCAACGTCTATTGGAGTGCATCAGGACTAACTGGGCAGAAATGTATCACTGGAAAAGTCCTTCAAGGGTTAAGAAGAGATTGATATAAACATTCATGGAGTTTTCTGCTACAGAAGACATAGGGTTCAGATAAAGATTTCTGTTGTAAAAATACTTTAAAAATGGAAAAAAGTCTCTGTGAACCAGATAGGTGAAGAGAGATATTTGTGTTAATTGTGATGCTTCTTAGTTTTGGTATACTTTGAGAAACTTTTTGGTGACATAATATGTTGAATATTTCTCTGGGATATTCTAAACTTTCAAGGAAAGACACTGGAGCTTGCTTTTAATACCATCAAATGTATTATACATTAAAGCTTTCTTGTTAAGGATTCTTTATAGTATACTTCAAAATTCCGTTTTTGAGATGATTTAAAAGTGTTATAATACAAAGTCAGGCACATGAAATTCTGAAAGTGTTCCTGCTAAGCCCTTTTTACTGCTGCTGAACATCAATATGCCTTATTTGAATGTAACTCCGGAAAGTTATTTGTGCTTTTAAAATTGCAGCCAGGCTGTTCAACACAGGAGTGATTTCCTGTGAGTATTTAGAGCAATTGGTACATGTGGATTTGACTCACCTCCTTGCCTGACCCTAAAGAATGAATTAGCATGGCATAATTTTCACTAAAATCCCCAGGCTCAGCTGAATGTCCCTAACCCTCCAGAAATTGCCTGTGCAATTCACATGGGTGTTTCTAACCTTACTCTAAACCATTAACTTAGATATTGATGCCAGAAAAAGGGATGTAGCACAGCTCACTTGACACTAAACCCTCGATTCATCAGTCTGGGGAATTTCTGGCAGCTGACCTGGTGAGTTACATGCCAGCCTATAGCTACTTTAAATTTAAATATGTTCTATCTTTACAAACTGCTCTTGATGCAATAGCTCTAGCAGAGCTGAGTGCAAAAATGTCTTAAAAACTGTGCTTCCTTCCCCTTGCAAGATAACTGCTGGGGAGGTTGTTATGGTCACTCGTAGCATCCATGGAAGTTATGACTATCAGGAAGAAAGAATTGAATGTGTTCAAATTACTCCTGAATATGAACAAACAAAAAGCAACATTCATAAGCAACACATATATAATAAGAGATCCAAAGGGTGGTTTGTTTTGTTTTTTTGTTTTGGTTTTTTTTTTTGTTGTTTTGTTTTTTTTTTTTTTACCAGAAGAGAGGAAAATAATAAGGAATATTGACTGAAGGAAAATATTAAGCATGGAAGTTGAATGAAAATTTAGGAATTCCTTCGTGGCAGGTTACTTGTGTATTATTTCATAACCACTGAGCAGAACAAGTACGCTATTGGGCTCAGTGGTAGAAAAGGGATTAATCGGAAAAAAGAGGAAAATCACAATCTAGGTCAGGGGCATAAAATCTATGGTAATTTACCCTATAACTAGTAGGCTTCATGTAGATCCACTAAGTGGTTCAGCACTAGTTTTCCCCTTTCTGTAGCATCAAATCAGCCCCATTACACCTACATTCAATGAATCCCACACTTCAGAGACATCAGTAAGGAAAAGAGATATCAATAAAATTCAGACATGACAGCTAACTTCAAGTAAAACACATTTTTTACTTGATGCAGTGCATTGTCAGTATGGATGTCCCAATCAAGTGTTTTCAGGGAAACAATGAATTCACTTAAGAAAGAGTTTGCATTCATCAGTGGCCAATTAATAACTGTTTCTTTCCTCCCAGCAGGGCTGCAAATAGCTGTGTTATCAACGTTGAGGGCAGATCAATCTGTTAACATTTTTGGAACACATCAGTGGGGAATCTATGAAGATCTCTTAATAAGGCATTTGCAATCACAGATAAATGCCATGCAACAAAAATGAAACATTTATTTATATCAACTTCCACTCTTACCTCTTCAAGCCCACTGCTGCATTCTCCATCTAACTGAGCTAAATCATGCATGAAATAGTATTCTATTTAGTTTAATGGCTAACAGAACCTGAATGCCTACATATACTACACTAGCTCACTTCTGAAAGACTCAGTAATTTTTAATACAGCCAAGAACTTCTCAGTGTGTAACCTCAGTGAATAGGTCAGCCTTATTTCCATTATCAGCAAATATATTCCAGAAAGCTGTTCTGTACTATTCAGTTTTACATAATTTTGTCTTTTACAAAAAAAAAAAAAAACAACACCTAAAATCAAACTGTCAAAGTTCCATATTCTCTGATTTTATTACTAAATACTATCTCTTCCAGCAAGAAAATCTTAGTGTTATTCCACTTTTTATTCTTTCTTCTTTTGAGAGAATAGCAGTCCTTATCAACCATTTTCCCAGTTATCTTAAAAGCAAATTTGTCTTTTTCTGAGATATCACTTTTGATAAAACACCTTTCTTAAAAACTGCACTTTCCCTAAATACACAGCTGTTAATGGTACTTTCTTTAAGGATATCAAAGAAAATTTCATCTAGGCTCTTTATTATCATTACATTTAAAAGGAAAGTTTAAGAAAACAAGATCCGTTATGAAATGGAAGCTGTATAAATACTTGGATTCAGTATTTTTATTGCACTCCAATTAGGGAAAAAATGGTCCTGAAGTAGAACACCACTGAACAAGGAGCTGTGGAAACAGCTTAGGAAGATTTCTCCCCACTAAGTCTGTAGAACAAAAAATATGCACATAGACCTTGCATTAAGATCCCAGAAGTTTGTTTGTTGAAACCCAGAATGGGTCAAGCTGGAAGAGACCACAATGGTCTCAGCTGGTCCAAATTTCCAGCTTAAGCAGTGTCACTTCAGAGCAAATGAGACAGGAAATGCAATGGAATTAAAAAAAAAAAAAATTATTGAAATCCTCAATGCAATTTTTTTTAAAACTAATATTTTCTGAATTTTGCAGGACTCATTTTAGAACTGGGACAGATTAATCTCTGAAGGATTCCATATCTTAAAACCTCATTAGGATGTGTATAAATACGTGTGTTCCAAAAATTTCCGTGTTCCAAGTACTCCAAATACGTTTCTAGATATTTCTGTCAAGTCTTCTTTAACATCTCTGCCCTACCAGCTGCGTGTCCACCCCAGTGCAGGAGCCCCAGAGGTAACTGCAAGCTGAGATCAATTATCCTTGTAGTGTTATGCTGCTACAGCAGCATTGCTTTTGGGATTAGACCTTAACCTCCTCACCAGGCCTTGGACTCTCCTCCAGCATCTCCTCAAGCATGCAGAGATTTTAATATTTCTGGCCGAAGATTTCCTTTTGTTGCCCACACTTAGGGAACTTGAGGACATTTGAGGTATTCTCAGGTATCCCAAACATAGAGAGGGCATTGGCTGATCTCAGAGGACCTTTGATCTGCAGCTGATTGAGGGAGGGGATTCTCCTCCTCTCTTCAGGTATTATCAGTATTCCCACCTGCAATGCTGCACGTAGTTCTGTTGAAGAAGACATCAGGGTGAAGGCTCATGAATAAAGTCCTTAATTATTTACAATTCAGACACAGCATTTTGTTTTCTGATATGAGTGTAGACAGGTAGAAGATGGTGAGCAGAGGACTAATTGTCCTGTAGTTATTTTTCTCAATATTCTTCCACGTTAACAAGAGGTGGTAAGACTTCAGCCTCTTAATTCTGTTAAAACCCCAAGAAAGAAACTCTGGTGTTTTTTTCTCTCTTCTACTGCTGACAGTGTATTTATCCTCTTCAATTCTCCCCACTGAAATAGCCGTTCAGTTCCTTTTGAATCAAATGGTCTTATCTCCAAAGTTGATACCTGACCTCTTTAAAATTACTTAAGAAGCCCCAGGGCTTACTTGTTCATTTCTTGTCTTTCAGCCACAGACAACCAGAAGATGACCTATGTGACTCTACTTTCTGCATTATTTCTACCTCTGCCTCTTCAGAATTTTATTGTCACATGGAATAAAGGCTTTAAAGCTTTCTGAAACAAAACGCTTAAACCCAGCTTCTTCCATCTTCCCTTAATTACACTTAAGATTCAAAACTTTTTTTTTTGTGATGGGTTTACTTACCTCCATTTGGTACCATATAGACCTCATATAGATCTCTCTAATATATAGATCTCAGATTCTCAGGGGGTATTAACTCAGGACTGAGAGAAAGACTCAACAAGTGCTTGGTAAGAACAGATTAATTGGCTTCCAACATGTTAAAAAATGCTCTAGTGAGAAAGGGAATAGTAAACACCCCATGTCCAAGGTAGAATACATGAGAAATAAGGTTTAAATGACAAAAAGAAAACACAAAAAAACCTGTTTTTAACAACAAATTAATTGCTGGAGCTTCAAGGATGTTACTGAAAAGGTCTCCTGCAGTGGTAGTGCTTAATTTTGGCAGATATCCTTGTCAAAGCAGAGAGGTGGCAAATATGATGTTTTTGTAAGTCTCTGCCTTTAGATAATATCAAATTAAGGTTTAAATCATTAATTACTTCTCTGAGATAAATAGATTTATATCTAGAGTTTGGTATCTTGGCATCCATACGAACTTTCATAATTTGACCTTAAGGAGTTAATTCATAGGCTAGAGAAACTTTTAGATACAGATATCACAAGCTCATCAGATCTAACATTTTTTTAAACAAATAAGAAATCCACTGATACTTTATTCCCTTGACAGACACTCAGACATATTTCTTGGAGAAAAGAAAAAGAAGAAAAAAAAGAGATTAATCTGCAGCTCACCACTAACTAAACAAAACCCTTCCATTTCCTTGCTTCTCCTTATCTGCATCTGACCTTGAGTGTCTCTGATACCTGACAAGCAGAGAATATTTTTCATCTACCCTAACTTTCATTTCTCACACTCATGATTGGAGGGGGGAGCCGTAATAAACATGAACATTTAATCAATACCCTCGTATGAACCCAGCAGTAAAGCACAGGCTAAATAATGAAGAAATACAATTCTTACTCCTGACGCATCTTTAATTAGAGCTTTACTGCACGACATGAATTACTCCAGTCCTGTGATATTACCCAAGATGCTTAAATGCTCTACAAAAGTATTGATTTTGTTTTGAATGTCAGATCTTGCGCTTGGCAGCTTTTTCTGTGAAACAAATTGGAATTCTAATTAAGCTGCGTTTCTCAAATGAGAAGCAGACAAACAGCAACATAAGTGCACAATTATTGGACCACAGTTATCAGCCTTCTTATGGTCAAAACAAGAACAATTTTGAGTAGTACTGAGCAACACACTGTAGGCTTTGAATGAAAGCTTTACAAAGATGAATTTCTGTATTGCCACTGTGTAGTTTACCACCTGGAAAAAGATTGGTTGAATGGCTTGAATGGTGCATTATTTTTATTTTTGTTTAAATAGGTTTGGCGACTTAGCGGTGAGAAGTATTAACCTTTGGAAAAAATCAATTGCCATCTCATCTCATCTAGTTAAGAAAAACACACACATGCAAGAAAAACTGCAAAGAAACCTGATAGAATTAGTCAGTGAACAGGACCCTCACTCTGAGCTTTTGGCATCGGTGCAATGCAGTAGATGGGCTGTGGCAAGGAGAGATGAGAGTGGAGCTAAATAAGGAAAGAATGTCACTGAAAAGCTGAAGGGAAAGATTTCAGCTGCTTGACATGACCAATGAATAGATAACACCTAGCACTTGTTCTTCATGTATTTTGAGCTGCAGGTTTCTCATGTCACTTCATTTGAATTCATTGACTTTCAAGACCTTCTGAGATTGTACAAGATGTACCTGTTAGAGAGTTCCATCTCACGCTCATCAACAAGGTATACACCATTCTAACTTAATTTTAAACACCTTTATCATCTAAATTCATCATCTAGATTTATGTTCAAGTCTGTTGTTGCTGCTGTCTTTTTTTTTTTGACCTTTTTTTTTGTGTGTATGATTTTTAACTTATTTCCTACACGTGCCAAATCTCTTATCATGCCTTCTTTGGTCTGAATAGTGTCATGATCAACACTTTCTTTCAACACAAAGAAAGAAACAGTCTTTGCCAAGACATAACTAGTTAAAAATTTCTTTTTTCAGCAGATTAACAAGAAACCAATAGTGTAGTAGCCTAGTCCATAGCATAGTAGTCTGTATTACTACACATTTATAGGTTTTCAAAAATTATTTTAAAAATTATAATTTCTTTTTATCAGCATTGGAAGAAGTGTTAGAATTCATGCTTAAGGCATTATAATAAAATTATAAAGTCCTTCAGTTACTCAAATGCCCCTGAGTTGTGTTAGGTTTTCTATTACACACACACATATATATACATACACAGAAATATGCACAGAGATAAAGGAAAAATCTCTGTATTTGCACAATCTACCACATAAGGAATTCAATAATTTAAAAAAGCTCTGATCTCTTAGTAAGGCATTGCAGATCTTCAGCCAAATGTTACCAAATGTGAGCACATTAGATTCTCCATAGCTACTGCTAATTAAAATCATCCTAAGCATCAGTGTCCTGACCTAGACATAACACTCACCACATAGTAAAGGACACTCCATTGCAAACATATAGGAGTGAAATTATAATATTTCAGGGAAAATTAAGTCTTGAAATGGTATTAAGCAGAAATCATCTTACAAAGGTGAAACATGGAGCTCCAGATTTTAGGAAAGATAGCTGGCCTCACTGATGAATGGACCATGTCCAGAGGAGGGTAACAAAGCTGGGGAAAGCTCTGGAGCACAGGTCTGATGAGGAGCAGCTGAGGGAGCTGGGAAGGGGCTGAGCCTGGAGCAAAGGAGGCTCAGGGGGGCCCTTGTGGCTCTGCACAGCTCCTGACAGGAGGGGACAGCCGGGGGGGTCGGGCTGTGCTCCCAGGGAACAGGGACAGGAGGGGAGGGAACGGCCTCAGGCTGGGCATGGGGAGGTTAAAGTTGGATAACAGGTAAAATTCCTTTCCTATTAGTGTGGTCAAGCACTGGAACAGAGAAGGGTAGAATCACCCTTCCTGGAGATATTTAAAAGATGTGGCACTTAGAGACATGGTTTAGTGGTCAGCTTGGTAGTTCTGGGTTGGTGGTTGGAGACTTAGAGGTCTTTTCCAACCTTAATGGTTCCATGATTAATTAGCAATAGCTTTAATATTCCTTGAAAAGCATTCATATTCCTCAGGCATGAACACATTTTTGTTTTTTTTTTTTATTTTTTATTTCAAAGCCATTTTAAGGATGGTTTTTTTCTCTTCTACATCTATTTTCACCACCTAGCTTTCCAATTTGCTGCTGAAATTTCACAACGAGTGCAGCAGAATACCTAACCAGACTAGAAGCCTTCATTCCTATAAGTTTGGCATGCCTCCTTTTCAGAGGAATTCACGTTGCCTGCTGCAGAGCTCGGAGACACAGCAATGATCACCAGCCCATGGAGAGCAGCAGAAGCTGTGTAGGGAGCCAGGAGACTGTGAGAGCTGCTGTAGTAATCCCAGAGCACACAAATATAGTGCAAAATCCACTAAATTGCTCCAGCTTTTATTTCAGAGCATCTCATAAAGAAAACTTGCAAATTGGAAAAGAATTATTTTCTGTTTATGGATAACCCATTGTTCTGACCTCTTTGCTTTGAAGTCAGTACTTGCTCCAGGGTGATTCAACGCCATGCTTTGGCTTTGATGTACAATCTTAAAAGCACCATTACAGGCATTTACTGGAAGGGAATACCTTGTTGCCATGGTTACTAGTGCATCACTTGAAATTGTGATATAGCTGGATTTCATCACCATGACACTAATTTTCTCCAGTGCAGCAAGGGAGAGACTAGATCATTACTGTATTAGATGCAGCAGAGTTGAGTTTCCTTCTTTGCATTTTCTTCTTTTCACTTTTAAAGTATTTGTGTGGGTAAAACCCGTGGCTGTAAGGAGAAATCTGTGAGCCAAAGAAAACTCTGCCGGCTATTATTTAGGGGA
Source organism: Emberiza elegans (assembly GCA_024865655.1). NCBI lineage: Eukaryota > Metazoa > Chordata > Aves > Passeriformes > Fringillidae > Emberiza > Emberiza elegans. Next base: position 3,849,874 of record JALJVW010003588.1, on the reverse strand, counting down.
ATGGGAACAAATAGGGAGAATTTTTGGCTTTGTTTCTTACTAGGAAAAAAAATAAGTGCGGAATGCTGTAGGAAATCAGCTGTCAGCCTCAGCCCATCCCCACTGGTATGAGGTGATGGCAGTCAAATTCAGGGCTTCCCTGGTGGCTCTCTGGACTTTCTCAGGTGTAGGCAGCACAGTAAGTTGTGGTGTGAGGAACATTTCCAAGATCCCTGGGGCAGGTCTTTATCACAGATCAAGGCAAAGAGAGGGAAGCATCTCACAACTGCACAAACTGCGTACCCCCAGAAGCTCATGCACAGCTGACTTAGAGCAGGGAATGTGGTGGAATTGTCACCACTGTGTTTGGAAATTGCCTCTAGTTCCAGGTTTGTGATGACCCAGTCCAGCTGTCCCTGTACCTGCTGCAGAGATGTGAGCTGGGACGGCTGTGACATCCCAAGTACAACACAGATCTGGGGAGAAATCTGCAGGAATTGGGTGTGGAATTGATTTTCAGATGGGCTGAATGGAAAGGAAGAGCTTAATTAAACTACTTGTCTTCTTTTCTCTTCAGGCTACAAGCTAAACCAAGTTAACTGAAAAGGCAACTTATTCCAGCTGAGGGATTTAGGTGAAAAAAAAAATTTCCTTCATTCATCTGGTTAGGGGAGCCTCTGTCATGCTCCCATCCTCCAAATTAGGCATACATGAAGGATTCCAACTAAAAGCTCATACAGATTATTGCCTTCCTCACCTAACTTGTACATCTAAGTAAGAATCACCTCACCAGAAGGTTAAAGAAGGGGGGAGGTTTCGACAATATCTTCAAGGGCCTTCCTCAGGATGTTTGGAATGGAGCTACCATCACCTACTATGAGGGCAGGATTTACTTTTTTCACAGATTCTTGCTTAGTACCATTTGGCAAAACTTCTGGATTAGACATTGCTGGCAGGAGCAACACAGGTGTTATCAAAAAAACCCCAACACTTGAAGAGGGAACTGGACACTTGCAGACTGTGAACAGACATGCACTGAGCCACCCTTTAAATGTGACCTAAGGTCACTACTCAGGTTCTGAGCATCCTCAAATGAGAGCTACCAAGATCTTCAGGGTGTTTCTTGTGGCCTCAGACATATATATTAGAAGAGGAGTAAGTGAGTTTGACAACATTTATATTTCAGTATCCACTGCTGAAAGAAACTTTACTTTGTCTGGACACGAGGTAAATACAACCAAGATGATTTGGCCCAAAGTTACAAACAATTTTAAAAAAATTGCATGTGTTTCTGAAATAATCAATTTCAGGAATAAATAAATTTCTAAAAAGGGTAAAATTAAAAAGGACCAACTTCATCTGTTTCAGTTATAGCATTGTTATCTGGGTATATTCCCAGTTCATCCCAGTTTAGGTGGAAGATGTGAGTGGCAATATCCCCAGTGAACTCACAATACACGTCCTAATCTGTAGTTTTCAGCCAATAGATGCTGTAGCAAAGATAAAGGTCTCTTAGAAGTTGGTAAGTGTCTCTTTACATAAATTTGTTGCCATCAGGAAAGTTTGATCAACTGCATTTTTAATGCATAAATTGATAAGTGACAGATGTGTGAAAGGCTTTTTGCCTGGAGTTTGGTTCAAATTCATTTTTATTAGAATAGACCAGTTTTGAATACACTATTTCAATCACATTTTCTGTATGCTTTTAGCACACATATGCCTTATTTTAGTCATTCAACAAAATGAGAGTTCTCCAATTCTTCACAAGACCACTCTTGTTTTTAATATTTAGAAGATCTTGTAGCTCTAACTGACATCGGAAGAACCTTAAAGAAATGCCTGGCTTACATCAGATGGGTATTGCAATATCTGAAATTTTATTTGAGCTTTAAAATCAAATTATTCCATTTCAGGAATTAGTGGTTATAATTTGAAAGGTTACATGTACATCTTCGTGTCAAATTCTGAACACATAAAAGTTAAGTTCAGTTTGGAAACCTGTTGTGGTGTTAAAAGTTTAAAGAGCAATTTTTATAATGAGCTCTTAGGAAGACAGACTGACTTTTCTCTTCTGCTTCCCACAATTAGATGTAGATTTACCAAGCACATCTTAATATCTCAAAGTAGCTCTGTATCTAAACATAGCCCTTCTTTTTCACTTAAAATTCAATACACGTTTCCTGCAAAAATGACTAAAAAGAAAAGTGGCTCTTGTTTTTTAATGTTAATTAATCTGTGAGGCAAAGCTATCATTACCTACAGAGAATGAAAAGTATTGATTTTAATTTGTCCCCTAACAAAACCCCACAGAAGATTTTGATATCAATTCTTCCCCTCCCTCTTGACAGCTCTTGAGATTTCTCCAGCCTTTCCTCTTTCCCTCCTGAAATAAGACCTTCAGGTTTAAGTAGTGACTATTCAAGAGAGACGCCACAAGGAAGATCATGTCATTGGTTCTTAATGCTGCTATCAAAGGGATTCTGATGACAATACTTTGATATATGTTTATATAGCCACAAGTACATTACTAATAAAAAAATCGAAAAAAAAAATTATTCTTGATTTTATAGCAAAAATTATCCATTTTTCTGAATGAAACCATCTAAATTTTAGATAATATTTATCTTAGCTGTAATTTTTATGTATGGTAATAGTGGCAGGTATTGCAATTGAAAATGTTTACTTTAAACAACCATAGTCAAATTTTGGTTGCTTAAATGTCTTCAGTGAAATTTTTTTGGTTTGTTTCCTTTTTTTTGGCGGGGAGACAGGTTGGGTTTTTTTTTTTGGTTGGTTGGTTGGTTTTGGTTTTGGTTTTGGTTTTGGTTTTGGTTTTGGTTTTGGTTTTGGTTTTGGTTTTGGTTTTGGTTTTGGTTTTTGAATGGGGGGGTAGGAGAGAGTGAGATTTTTCCATTAGAGTTTTTCCAAAATATCCAAAAATGTATTTGAAATTTATCAACTAAAAACATAAGGTGATTCAGTAACAAGGTTTGTTAATCTATCAAGGGTCTTTCCTTAAGTTGCTAGAAGGCGACACGTTTTATTATTTTAGTCTTCCAGTCTAGGATGGTTCTTTGTAATACTTTAGCACTTTTCTCTCTCCATTGGAAATGTGACAGATCAGAATACAGCAAGGATGAACAAACACTGATGGAAAGGGAACAAAGGAGATGCTGTTTCTTGGAAATCATTCAATCCTCAAGAAGAAGGTCAGGTTCGGGGTGCCTATATTCTATAATTAAAAATCTTGTCAATCCATCCCAATGTCTTTCACATTCACATTAGAGTGCCAAACTATGTCAGACCAGATTCTTCTCTTTTTTTTTCTATTTTTTACTGCTACATAATTGAAACTTGAATCTACTGCTGTGTGAATATTAATGTGCCATTCCAGCAGTTATTCATAGCCCCTAAGTTATGATCTTCTATGGGGGTGTTCAGTCAAAGAGTGAAAAAATAAGACTTTATTCGAGTTCATCTGGTGGGCACAGAAGGCTTTTAATTTTACAGAAAAGAATGAAGAAAAAAACTGAAAAAAAGTGATCTGTCCATTCCTCAAAGTGGTGATATAGAGCAAGGCTCTCTGGGGTTGCTGACTGGATTTATTGTATGCCACACAGATCAAAAGTAAGTACAGGCAGGTAAAAAGTCTTGATACCCAGCTGGGTAGGATGGTTTGAGAGCATAACAGACACTGACTGTGAGACATCACAATGCTTCTGCTTGCCAAGTTAATTAAGTTAGGATTGAATGCCCATGGATAGGAGATAATAATATCAGCCACATAAAAAGGATATGTGATATTGTAGATTAGGCTTATAAGAATGGCTTTGTCTCTCTGACAGGGAGACAAAAACGTGCTGCCACTAAACTCCTGGAGATGGGACTCCTGCCATACTCAGGAGCGTGCTTTAGTTTGTATTTTTTTTTTTTTTTTTTTTCATTTATCATCTCTATTTCCCATTCAATAAAACCCCGCGCCTTTGAGCTACATGCAAAGGAAATGGCAGAAAAGGTGACAAGCCCAGGAAACTGCCAGAGGTGAACTTTTCAACTCACAGGAACATCTCAAGGCAGGCTGTAAATAGGATTACTTTTATTAGAGTGCTGCCTGCTGCAGCTGTTCTTGTTAAGGGCCTGTCACTCTGCCACTGAGCCCAGTGCAGTGACAGGCAGCCCAGGCCTGGGGACCCCGTGCAGACCCCAGTGACACCCATCACTCAGGTGGGGCCATCCCTTCCTGTCAACAGCAGAGCATAAAACAGGATTTCAACCTGTTTTGCAGAAGATGGGCAGCTGTGGGATTACTTCTTTGACAGAAACATGGGTCCTCAGTGCAAGGTCAGGAAAGCCACCATGAGTCACCTCCCCACCATGGATATGCCTCCAAAACTGAGGCAATTCTCCACCAGGCCACAACATTGGTGGTTAAACCCCTCTCTAGTTTAGATTTTTTTTTTCCATCACCTCCTAGGCTAGTGTCTGTTTGAACAAGACAATGCTCAGCCTTGACAAAAAATAATCAAGATTGCACTCAAGATCTCAAATGTTCCCAAGGTCTGGGTCACTACAATACAAGCTGGGTGCATGAAAATAGATTATTCTGAGGGAGGCACGAGGATTAAGGCAATGTCTGCACTGCACATTTATGGAAAAGAAAAAGATTAAACCAGACAAAACCGAATAAGGAAATAGCCGTAGGGAGAACTTCTTGGAAAGCCCAAGAGTTGCAGCAAATATTTTGCACAGAGTGTCCCTGTACAGATGTTACATTTGCAAGTCAACCTATATATATATACACACACACACACACACACACACACACACACACACACATATATATATATGCATACACACATCTATACACATATTCTTTGGGTGGTCCTGTGCAGAACCAGGAGCTGGACTTCAGTGGTCCCTGTGGGTCCCTTTCAACTCGGAATATTTTATGACTCTGTAGTATATACATATATATTTAAGCACTTGCACTTCCAATTTCTCTAAGCCTCCCATAAAAACTCATTTGAAGCTGTTATAAAGGTACCACACCACAGGAGGCTGGAATTCTACCCATGCATTTCAGTCTGTCTAAGCCATCCTTCATTTGACAGGAGGGTTTGAAAGCTGAAGTTTTGTTCCAGGCAAACACTGCTGTGGACACCCAAACTGCATCAACTGAAGTATTTTAAATGTAAGATGCAATTTGAATTCCAGAAGTGTTAGAGGGAAGCTGGGAAGCTGTGGGCCAGACAGGAGAGAAGATCCAACACTCAGATTTTTTTGTTACTCTGCAAAAGCATTTAAGTACCTGTGTCAGGGGCAAGCACAAGTTTAAATTCTTTTTTAAAAAGGATATTTCACCTGAATATGAGGAAAAATATCTTTGGTGTGTGGATGGCCACAGATGGAGCAGAGACCAGAGACTGTGGAGTCTTCCTCACTGGAGATATTCCAGAACCATCTGGATACAATCCTGCACTGTGGGATGGCCCTGCTGGATCAGGGAGGAGGGACCAGATAACCCACTGGGTCCCTTCCAGCCTGACCCGTTTTGTGTGTGATTCTGTGTAATGTACACTTTTAAATTGCTATTCTGTTAATTTTGAATAATGTTACTACAGTACTACAAAATTTCATGGGTTTATAAAATAAATTATCTGGATATATCTTGCAGGAAGCACTTGCAACAATACATTTCTAATAATACCTTTTATTATTTCCTTTCTCAGAGTGTTTTTTAGGAGCACACATCTCAAATCATACAAACAAAAAACCATTAAAATGATCTTATAAAAGCTATTATGTTTCATGATCTGATTATACATATTCTGTTTCAGGACAAGCACACTATTTGGAAAATTATAGTCTTTGTCCAGTCACCTTCTGGAGAAAATTCCTATTTATATTCCTGACTGACATTACCTATTTCTCCAAGTGATTTTGTCCAGTTTGCATGATACAAATCATCATCTATACAGAAAAAGACCAGGTCCAAGTTCAGTCCTGATTTATCTCCACCAGTGCATAAAAGGGTAAAGAAAATCCATTAGAAACAAGGTTAAAAAGAGGGGAAGAGGGAAAAAAAAAAAGAGAGACACAGCATGAGCTGCATGGAAGATAAATGCCTAAGACCTGATTGTCATTTACATTAAGGCAGAATAAAGAAGCTGTGAATGAGAGCTGGAGACAGGCTGTGCTTCTGTTTATTTCTAGCTAAAAATATGCTGGATTTTTTTAGGGGTGTACATTCTCATTTGTTTGGAAGAATAATTTTTTACATTAACAGGAGGGTTTTTGAGCAGTAGGTGAAAGGTTCAGCATTGAACTGAATTTACAAATTCTCCAGCTCTCCAGGATTCACTTATCTCTCTCTGAAAGTATCTGTCTATCTCTTCATCACAGGCCTTGCAATCACTGGCTATTATGCAGGGGTCAAGCTCATTCTGAGGAAGGAAAAATTACTGAATTAAGATGTATAAGAGATTAACCAGCTCAGGTTAATTGTGTTTCCATTTTCTCAAGGATTTATCAATGCTGTAAAATAAATCTCTTTATGTTTTTGCAGTTATTAAAAGAAAATGGGACACTGCATAATAGTGACAGTCATTATCATCAGATCTGAAAACAAAACCAGAGGAGCAATCCTTTCTGTCAGAAGCAAAATCAAGTGGTTGCACATAACACTACAAACTCCCTGCTATTTCTTCATCTTCTTTTTCTGTTATCATTCACCATGAGATATTTTCACTCTTGCTTACAATGCCATCAGGAAGGCATCTCTGGCTGTTGAAACTACTGTTCCTGTCAGCTTTCCTTCCCAGGCCTAGCAACATCTTTTTGTAACTGTGGTTTGAAGACCACTGCACTTCCTTGTGAGGAATGGTGTTTCTGTGTCAATAATTGAAAGCACAGAGGAAGTGAGACACTGGCCAAATTGGGCTAAAGGGATGGGCAGGGCAAAGAGGGGATGGTACAATAAAATGATCAAATCAGACAAATCAAATCAAATCAAATCAATCTCCCTGATCCCTGAAACAGAGGAGGTGCTGGGATCAAAATCTTCCTCATGGCTGAGTTTGTGCCCAGCCAAAGGCCCTGGGGGTGCTGGTGCCAGGGGCTGGACAGGAGCCCAGGGTGCCCAGGGGGGCAAGAGGCCAATGGCCCCTGGGCTGTCGCAGCCAGGCTGTGACACAGCCCCAGGGCAGGGCCTGTCCCTGTTCCGGCACTGCTGAGGCACCTCCAGTGCTGGGGACAGCTCTGGGCCCTCAGGACAAGAGAGACCCTGAGGGGCTGGAGCGTGTCCAGGGCAGGGAACGGAGCTGGGAAGGGGCTGGAGCCCCAGGAGAGGCTGAGGGAGCTGGGAAGGGGCTGAGCCTGGAGCAAAGGAGGCTCAGGGGGGCCCTTGTGGCTCTGCACAGCTCCTGACAGGAGGGGACAGCCGGGGGGGTCAGGCTGTGCTCCCAGGGAACAGGGACAGGAGGAGAGGGAATGGCCTCAAGGGTTTAGATTGGATATTAGGGAAAATTTCTTCACTTGGGTTATGAACTACTGGGAAAGGCTGCCCAGGTTGAATCATCATCCCTAGAAATGTTCACTGCAGCTTGGATGTTACACTTCAGGACATGGTTTAATGGTGGGTTTGACAGTGCTGGGTTAAGAGTTGGACTTGATTATCTAAGAGGTCTTTTCCAACCTTAATGATTCCATGATTGCCTGAAATACAGGCTTTGAAAAAGCAGTTGTGTTTTCCAAATACTCTATTGCACACCAGGGATACTCCAACAGCAGACACAGGACTTTTCCCTCAGCTGTACTTTATCAATAAGGGATGGTGCATACAGACACGAAATTCTGTATTCTGCCCTGTTGCAGAGCTGGGGGCACAAACCTTTTGTCCCTGCCTGTGATTTTATTTTATTTTGCACCTGAGCTGAAACCCAGAGCACTAACTTGGTCTCAGGCAAAAAACCAGTACTAGGTCCCAAGGTACTCAGCCAAGGTCACTGGGGGCACCTGATGTCACATCATAGGATGAAGTACATTTTCTCCCTTGCATTACACTAACTACCATAAAACACATATTTAGTGCTATCTAAGCTCATGTAGAAAGTGCTGGGGAGGAGGCTGTACATCCCTCATTATGGTGATGGAGTGTTTACAACAGCAACCCTTTTAGCAATAATGAATTTCCTCATTCACAGGAGGGCTCCCTAGGGTAATGGGAGTATCCAGCAATCAAGAGCCTTGAATTTCCTTTGTGTTCACTTAAATGAAACAAACAGACAAAAAAAAAATCCTGAATAGAGGAATAAAAACCCAAATCCAAACAAGGTGTCAATCTGAACACCGCAAACCAGCCTCTAAACAGGAAAAGCTGTGCAAGCACTCTGTTCTTGCCACGTTGTTGAAGATAAAACTAGAGCCAATTTAGAATCAATATTAGCTCATTCATGATTGATCTTCCTTAACTTCAATCCTCTGCTTTAATAGCCCAAAGGACTTTTTACAGTGGATACAAGAGGGGAATGGTTCCAGATCTTAAAACACCTAAATTGTATCCAGACCAAGTCCAATGATCTTCATGTATTGCCAAAGGAGTACAGAGTGAGCAGTTTTGTCATAACTTAACTCCATGATGTGACTGACAGCATCAGGAAGCTGCAACCTCCTAATTCAGACATTTTCTTATTCATAAATGATCTTCTGTGAAAGCATATGTTGTTTCTCTTCTTAGCCTGAAGTCAGTGGAAAAATACATTGGAATGAGAAACTGAAGTATTCATATAAAGCCCTAACTGAACATGATTTCTCATAAATCTAGAAAAATAGGTGTTGTTTTTTAGCCCCATCCAGTCCCCATGTTCTCACAGCCTGTCTCTAGAAAAACACTGTAGGATTTCGGTTATCTTACCCTCTAAATTAATGGCTGATCATATTTTAAAATAGGACATTATTTCATAGTCTAAATTGGTATTTAATTTTTTTATTGAACAGTTCATGTGGTATTTATCAAGAGTTTCAAAGATAGAAACAAAACACATCTAAATATAAAAGATTCTTTTTTTTTCCCCACAAACTTTATTTGTGACTTCATGTCTTTCAATGCAGCCACAGTTTTCTTCTAATTTTTCATTTCAACTTCTTGGAAATCCAACTTTTATTTGGCTAAAAATCTAAAAAATACAAATTAGACCTGACCTTCAACCTTAAGTGATAGCAGAGGGGTTGGATTCTATTCCCATCTTTCCTTCCCACCCAAGAAAAAAGAATGATCCCCGAAGTATCACTCATTTTTATAGCCAGAAAGAGCATTTCTTATAACTAATCTGAAGCTACTCAGTTGTGAAAAATGACACTGAGCATGACTGAAAGACAAATTCTCCTAAGAATAGAAAAAAAAGAAAAGACAAAGAAAGAAGGAAAAAAAAAAAAAAAAAGGGTGTATAGGAACTTTCCATGTCATGTATTTCTATTCTTTCATGGCCTGAAGCTACAAAGCACTGCTTGCATTTCAACAGATAGCAGGCACAGACTACTTAAGCTAAATATCACTTTTAACTTCCATTAGGGACCATCAGTTATAGTTACCCATAAATGTTTTGTAATAGGCAGGATCATAAATCCAGGTGACAACCTCCCACTTTCAGCAGCTCTAGGAACAGGACACACTTGGAGTGGGTTTAAAGCGCATTGCCCAGGTAATTGCAACAGGGTGATTTGGACTGTTATTTCTTTTCCTCTACTTCAACACTGGTCAAAGAAAATGCATTCCTAATGGCAACACTTTGTTTCTTCTAAGTATTTTATAGCTGGAGACAACAAAGCACTTTTGACAGCTTTTGTATATAATCCTCCCCTAAAGCTCTTTATGCCCAAAGTGACAAACCTCAGTACTCCAGCTCACACACCTAAACCTCATTATTATTATTATTGCTTGCAAATCAGCCTGATTTTCAGAAGGACTTCCAAAGCATCGTCAGGGGAATGCCTTCAAAGATGTCTCCAAGATGAACAACGTGTCCTCCTCCTCCTTTGTGACTCCCAAGTGCTGCCTGGTGCACACCCAGCTCCTCACTCTTTGAAGTGCATATGGGCCCCTTTACCTCAGCAGTGTTATTTTCAATAATTATGGACTCCACACTCAGTCCTCTAAGCCTTTTGCTGATTTAAGAGTCCATTTCTGATGATAATAAATCCCAGTCATTTCAACAGAAAGAAGATAAAGAGGAATTGAAGGAAATTATAGTTTAGGAATGGGACATTTCTTGTTTTCAACAAGCCACAATACAGAAACACTTTCTTTTTGTCTTTGTTTTGTGGTGTTTGCTGTGTTCTTCTCACATTTTTTAGCCCATCTTTTTCAGACAAATTTCACTTCCAAATTAAGGTGAATATTAGGCTAGTCATTGCCTGAGTGGCCACTCCTCCCTTTCTCTTCCCTCCCTCCCTCCTGTCTTGCAGTGGGGAGAAGCTGAGTTTAATGAAATTCAGCTGAAATTGAACACCCTCATTAGCCTCTGCTATCAGGTTGCCACATTTTTGTCACAGTGACTGAGTGCCTTCTGCTGTTACTATAGCAATTCTGCCCTTATTTACAAAAAGTTAGGCACAAATTACTTAACTTTGTTCTCTATTACTGAGTCGATTATTGATTTGAACGTCCAGGTGCACAAAAGCAAGAAGAGAAAAGACTCCAGAAAATTTCTATCAAAGATCTCTAGGAAAAAAAAAAATTAAAATTTCTTTCTGTTCTTTCTGAAGAGGAGTTAAATTGGCATCTCAGTGGTGCCATGTTTAGGTGTTACAACACTATCGGGGGTCTCCTGGATGGGGCAGGGTCATTACACAGTGCTAATGATCTTCACCATTTAAGGGTGGCCTGGGGTATGCTTGGTGGTTGACCTATCCAGAGTAAATATATGGAAATTTTGGCAGCTCTTTCTTACTGTTTTTGTGTGTGCTGGCTGTAACGATGCTCAAAAATATTCGCACTGCACCTGGTCTCTTATTCTTTACTTTTTTCCTTTTTTTCCCCCCATCTAATTAATGCACTCTTTCTCCTTGTCTCATGTCCTTTTCTAGAAGCTCTCTTCATTGCTGGGTCATTTCTCTAGGTTTGTTTTCTCTGCTTCCTTGAGTGTGTACACATTTTACCAACAACATTAAGCCTTTATTTCATCATGAAAAGTGCTGTGTAGCTCATAATGTCTCGTGACAGAGTTTAATGTTAAATTCAGTGATTGAAGAAACTAAAATTTAATTCTTTCAGTCATCATCTGAATAGTCAGATGGGAGCTCTACAGTTACTGCAGAAGAATTTCCAATAACTCTTGCAACCACTTTAGGAGTGACACTGATGGCTGTAAATGATTTGGGAATGCTGATCTATCAACATTATGTTTTGGTGGAAAAGAGAACAAGCTATTTATTTTTAAATCACAGATTACAGTGAAGAAGTTTGCTGAAAAGTAGGGGTAAATGGAATAAAAAAATTACAGAAAACAGTGCAAACTTGGTTGCTGGAATACTGGGTGCAAAAAGAGTACACCTATAATTTGCCTAAGCAGTGCTGATCACATAGAAACATTTTCAGTAATTTGCAGGCAAAATATTAACTATCAACATGTAAATATGTGAAGTATAAATAATAGCATCAGAATCTAATATGGTGAAGTGAGGGCTGAGAATTTTTTCTTCATGATGAAGCAACATCCTTCATTACAGACACATCCTAAACTTCTCATTACTGGTCCTGAGTGTAATCATTGTGTAAGAAACCATCATCAGATGGTCACTAATTGACATTATGTGATTCTTCTCAGCAGAAGATGAGCAATCATCCTGTTCTTGCTCTGCTGCCAGCATGTTCACCTTCATTGGCTGCTTCATCCTCCTCTTCCTCCTCCTCATCCTCCTGCTCCTCCTGCATTGTGTCAGCAGCACAGGGGTTACCTCCTGGCTGAAACATCTCCAAATTGTCTTTTCTTTCTCCTTTTGTCACTTGCTCCAATGTTCCCTTTGTTTCCCTTTTCTTGTCTTCTTGGTGACAACTTTGCCTCCAACAGGGGCCTGTACCCAGGTCCTGGCCAGGGTCCCCTGAAGTTATAAATGTTAAAAAATAAAAATTGTAACTTTTGACTGTGAGCTGTAATGACCAGCAAAGATCATAAGAATTCAGGACAGCAGGCTCAGATGCCTTCATTTGAGTCTTTAAGTCTGATTTTCATCTGTCCATGAAAATCTGAATGTGGACTTAGTATGGAGATGTGAAATTGTTCCCTTTTCTTCTTCAGCCTTCTTTTGTTTCCTAAACCAAACAATTTTTTGTGCCTTTAAGTTTACTGGTTCAGTCAAAATTTAGTCCTCACTAAGAACAGTAGCTGACATCTCCCTTTGTTCTCCATAACAATTTCTGTTCATGACTTGTGTGGAAAAAGTGCCTTCCTGCCATGCAGAGCAGAAATGCAAATTTTCCAAACCTTAATTATAATTTGGTTTGCATTCAGATAAATTCCATACAAGCTTATTGATTTACAAAATTTGATTTGAATCCTAATAATAACAGTGATGGCAAAATAATAGCAGTGATGGTAAAATAATAATGTTAACAATTGCCAAAAGTTGTCAAGCTTTTATATAATGAGATAGGAACAAACCCTGGGATTCCACACAGGAATTAATTAAAAATAAAAAAAGGAAAAGAAAGACAAAGAAGAGAAAATGCTTTTCTGTTTAGGGAAAAAAATAGTCTGAGAAAGAAATATTGTTTAATTTATCATCATGGTCTTTTGTGTCTTTCAGCATTCAGCATGCTTTATTTTGCAGAAATGGACTACAAATGAAGAGACTGGAATATGACTCTGTGATAAACAAAAGCATCAAACAGTAAATAGGGAAATGAGAGATAGAATTACAGGTGCAAAGCAATTATTACTGTGCCACAGCATTTCAGCTACTAACCATTTTATTCCTGCATATTCTATCAAAGGGATCAGCACTTGGCTTGCAGAGCCACTGATGTTTTCAAGGTCTTTGCATTCATTAGAATTTAATATTGTGAGATTTTACTTTGCTTTGGTTTTTAACCTCTTTTATCCCATTCAAAACATTATAGAAGAAATTTCTGTATTGAAAAACTGCCTAAGAAACAAGAATACAAAGGAATAGGATACATTTTATTGATCAGCTCTATTTTTTATTTTAAAATTATTTCTTTAGAATTTAGAATTTTCTCTAGCATATCTCAATTTTTTTTATGTGAAGTTTGTGTGGAAATACCAAATTCTGAAATGTTTAAAATATTTTTTTAATAAGTAAGCCTTAGAAAATGCCATTTGAAATATAAATAGTGACCATTTCTCTGTCTTGGACTGAAATTCATGTTAAAACCAGGAAATTTCCATCAAGAGAAACTACAAGGATCCACTTTGAATAAAGCATCGAGCTATAGTCATACCATGGTCATGGGTCATGCCTGAGACTTATTAGGTGCTTTGGTATGAGAATTAACTATAACACAATAGAGCATAAACTTGATCTCTAACATCACAGAAGAGGCTTTATATAAGTGGTGATTCACACCTCTAGGAGATAAACATCTCCAGAGACTCATCCCTCTGTCCTATTTCTCTCCACTGACAAAAAAAACAGAAGAACCTGGGGTGACCAGCTCAGATTTAGATCTCTGACCTTTAGATAGCTCAAATGAGATAAGACAAATCCTACCCTTGGATTCCTGCTCTGTGCGCAGTGATGGATCAGCCCCCCCAAAGGGAGCAGCCCACAAAGGAGATGTGCTGAGCAGAGCTGGCAGGGGAGGTGGGCGGGCGGCAGAGTGCGCAGCTCTGACCACCTGCAGGAAATGTGGACAAGGCAAAGTGCCTCTGCCCTCACAGGACTAGAGTTTCCCTGGGCTTGTTTTGCTCAGCGATGCCAATGGCCCAGTTTGTTCAATAATTAGGTAGGTCAAAATCAATGCATTTAGAAGAATCTATGGTATGTTCTGTAGCACTGAGGTTCTGCAGCATAAAATGCAGTCTCTCCTACATCCAGCCAGGGAGTTAAAAAAAGAGTTAAGAATTTGCAAAATGTTGGAAATGTGAATTTTGAAGATCTGTATGAAATAACACAGCATTAGAAACACTGACTATTCTTGTGCCATGAGTGTGGGGTTTTAATCAAGTAAGAGGGTTTCACCAAGGTTTCACCCTAAGGAAAGCTTCAGTACCCTTCTGTTTCCCTCCTCTACAGGACAGTTATCCCATGTAAAATAATTTTCCAGTATGCTCATTAGAATTGGGAATTTTGGGAGAGCAAATCTGGCAACTGAGATGTGCAAACCTGTCTGATTTTAATCATAGGTTAAAATTTAAACAGAATTCTGAATGCATTTCAAAAAATATGGTGAATGCCAGTGTAAAATTTTTTATGTGCCAGCTGTCTGTGATCATCTTTGTGTGTGTGAACACCAGAATGGGACACAGGGGTGCAGGAGGGGATGGCACTGATGGTTCCCAGTTCTCTTGCTGTGGGGTTTTTCTGGTCACTTTGCGGGTGTTTTCCGCCAGACAAAGCTTTTTGCTGCTCTATGTTGTGTTTTGATGGCATTTGTAGTCTTTGTTCTGTGCTGGCTGCAAGCGTCACGCCGAAAGATTGATCAGTGTGTTGTGACAGAGATGTAACCTAATGAGGAAGAGTTTTGCTTTCATGATGAGAGTGTGATGCTCTTTATGTCCCCAGGGAGCACACATGGCACTCGTGTCCTCAGCTCCATGGAGCTGTGAAGGAGACACTGGAGCCAGGAGGAATTCTGTTGATTGATAGTTTTACTTTTCTAATGGGTCAGATGGTTATTTAACATTTATAACTTCTCTTATGAATGCACAAAGGTGTATGGAAGCATAAAGTTGTGATGTGTCTTCATGAGAATTTAGTCCTGCATGTAACCTGGAATTTGGACTTTTAGGTGGTGATGTAGTTGCTAGAGAACAGCAATATTAACTAAAGCACTGGAATGGTATTTATACTAATAGAACCCAGGCTTCTGTTTTCCCTGTCTCTGTCTAATAAGAGGAAATGGCCTCAGGGTGTGTCAGGGGATCTTTAATTACAATATTAGGGAAAAAAAAATAAATTCTTCATGGAGAAGATTGTCCAGCATTGGAACAGGCTGCCCTGAATAGTGGTGAAGTCACCATCCCTGGATGTATTTAAAGACATGGATGTGGCGCCTAGGGATGTGGTTTAGTGGTGAACACAGTGGTGCTGAGTTAATGGCTGGGCTTGATGATCTTAGAGGACTTTGGTCCTTTTGGACCAAAGGTTTGCCAGTGCAAACCTGACCACTGATTGGTTTGGCTATAACTTCCCAAAAAATTCACTTCCTGGTCAACCTACGACACTAGCCTAAGCAATTCTGTGATCCTTCTGCACCTTCATCTTCACTTGTAGTGAGTAGTTGCTATCAGGCAGGTTTCAGGAAAGTACTTGTCAGAGTCCCACTTAGGACATCACTTATCCTCTATGCATAGAATCTTCTCTGTAAAACTCTCTGGGAGCCCAACTTTCCTGTTACTTAAGTTCATGCTCTTGTTTTTTAAGCACTTTACTGCTTAAACTCTTTTTTTCAGATTTGCATGCACTAGCACTAGTCTCCTCTGATTTCTTACTAGATGGGCAAAGGCCCAAAAAGAATTAAATCTGGCCAAAGCTGTTAAGGGCTTTTTAAACACATCAATAATAAAAGGAAAAACAAAATATAATGTGGGATCATTAGTAAAATAGAGAGGGGACCCTGATAAGAGAGGGGGCAGAGAAAATAGAGTTGTTGAATGCCTTCCTTGCACTGGTCTTCACTGACAAGAGCAGCCCCCAGGGATCTCTGGCACAGGAGACCAGGGCAAAGGAAACTTGGGAGGAAAATCTTCCCCTAGGTCAAGGAGGACTGGGTCAGGGAGCACCCAGGCAAACACAACACCCACAGGTCCATTGTCCCTTACAAGAGCCAGGAGCGCTGAGGGAGCTGGGGCTGCTCAGGCTGGAGAGGAGCCCCAGCTGAGAGGGAACCCCATCCCTGGGTGTCCCTGGGTGCAGGGAGGGGCAGAGCAGGGCCCAGGCTCTGCTCTGGGGCCCAGCAATGGCACCAGAGCCACAGGCAGGGACTGAGCCCAGGAAATTCCCCCTGGACATGAGGAAGAGCTGCTGTCCTGGGCAGTGACCGAGCACTGGGGCAGATTGTGCACAGAGGGGATGGAGTCTCCCTCACTGGGGATATTCCAGAGCCCTCTGGACACAGCCCTGTGCCCTGTGCTCTGGGATGGCCATGCTTGTGAAGGGAGGTGGGACCAGATGACCCCACTGGGGTCCCTTCCAACAAACCTGTGATTCTTAAATTCCTTTCTTAAAAAAACCCAAAAAACCAAACACATGCAATGAGATTATCTGGGAAACTGATACAATTTCTTTATCAAAACTAATAATTGTTTCCCATATGCATCATAATTCTTCCTGGATTATAAATGGAAATATGTTACTTTTGTTTTGCTTGAGTAAAATTTAACACTTTATTTTCATGTACTGCAGCCCTGAAGTTCTGGGCAATGTAAGGAACACATGGGAGCATTGAGATAATTTTTAAACCTTTTGTTCTGGCTTTACAGAGTGCTGGAAGTACAAGATATCTCCAACGGACCTAAATTTTTCCATCTCTCTAAACAGACTGCTGTTAATAGTCACTCTTTGAAAATCTATTTGATCTGTTCAAGACAGCCCTGAGCTGATCATTGCTAGTGATTGGGATGCTAACAGATGGGATCAATTATTCCAGTCCTTCCTCTTGAGTTCTAATGCTGTCCCTGTTGGAACTGTTTTTGGTGTCTGCTGACAAGATAATACTATGAGTTTGGATACTATAAATCAATTCTTACACAGTTGATTCCTTTTTTTCAAGTCTGGGCATTGTAAATCTTAGATCTCTCTCTCTCTTTACTCAATTTCAAAGGTAATTTTGCCCTAATAAGACTGCTAAAACAAGGCTCTAATTTTGTGTATTCCCAAGGTATATACTCCAGTCATTCTCAAATAAGGTATAAAAATGGCATGTACTAACTCAGTCAGACCTTCCGAGTTGACACAGCTGCTTTCATTTTGATTTCAGGCTGATACTGCTGGATATTCATTTCTCTCTGTTTCTTAATTTATAGGGACATTTTTATGCTGACTAATAGCACTCCAAAAGGAATTCCACTTCAGTTACAGCCTGAAAAAGAGGAGGGGACTATTGTTTTCATAGTTCCATGTGAATTCATATTGAATACCTTGAATTTTTTGTACATTCAATGGCCCATGAACATTTGCTTTCTGCCAATTTGTCCTTTTCCCAGCTCTTAAAATAGCAGTCAAAAAATGTTGAACACTGAAATTGTTGTCAGGATGAAAATTAAACATGCAGTTTTCATCTCCTACTTGTGTTTTGTTCCCCTTCAAAACAATAACTCCATGAGAAAAATATTTAGACATCTGTGAATCAAACCTGAAGAAAAGGTTTGGCTAAAACTTGGTGGTTTTGAAGCCATTGCAGCAAATGATAGAGTGTTATACTAAGAAAAAAAAAAAAAAGCAAAAATTATTGAGACATTACATGCTAAAGAATGGAGTTCTTGTCTTCCATCAAATGTTGTAAAACCTCTAAAATCAGACAGAGATCATGGATTGTTTGCTTTACATCTGTCTTTCTGCCAGAAAATGTTTGCATTTTCAAGACTATTTCAATCTTATAATTTAAAATGTAGCTCTTAATCCTTTTTTTCCAGTATGTTTGACAGGAAGACAATGATTTTTCTTTGCTACCTGACTATAAGGTGAAGTACCAGTGCTTAATATTAAAGCCTTCATTGCTTAGGCCAAATTACTGGTACCCCAGTGAGAACAAGACCTAACTGTGAGAAGAGAATTCGACTGCTCTGCACCTATTCCAGAATAATGCAATTAATCCCACTTTTTATTTTTCCCCCATGCCTTTCAAGCTGTTATCTTAGTTTTCTTGCTTATCACCATCTAAAGCCTTTATATTCTGTAAGTTTTGCATTTTCTCTGTTGTGAATGAAACAAAAGTGGCTTCTTTGTCCTACACTCAAAGTAGATTTCCTCAAAACTGTGATAGTAAACTCAGTGTATTGTCCTGAGATTGCCACATCATCGCTTATGTATATACCTTCTTCTGACAATGATGCACGTCAGAAACTAACAGGAAAAAGATAAGGAGGCAGAGGTTTATAGAGAAATTCCATTAAATCTGATATCTAAACCAGGACATTTTAATGAATGGACTTCTGCAGCAAAATGTGACATTTAATGAGTTTCATTGTGTATTTAGTGCATCACCTCCTGCAGTACCTGGGGAAAATTTCTTTGGTAAAATTTTTTGGTAGAATAAGGCATTTCCAACATGTCCCACAGTATTCATGCTGCAAATTTTAGAACTTTATAATTAACCATGAAAGGAATTAATTACTCTTTCCTTTTGCTTGGATGAGACATGAGCACTGCAAAAGTGAAAACTGAAAAAATGTTATTTATATTTCATATAAATAATATTGCCAATGGAAACGTTGGCCTATAAGCAAGTGTGAACAGCACAGCTGTCTTGATACAGTCAATACCCAGCCAGACTTTCATGGTCCTTGTCAAATGCAAAATCATTATGAACATAATTCTCTCCTTATTGTGAGAAGGGACAAAAAGCATGAATCAACCACAGTGCGCCTTGATGAACTGCAAAGGTGGAGGTCTCATACTAATTAAAAATAGGAAAAGTAGTCTTACAACCAGGGCAGATAAATGTGTTTGTTTGTCAGGTACATCTCTTCCACTCCTTGTGTGGACTAATGATGCTGTCTGGAAGCAGCATTCATTGTATGCAATAGTTATTTGAGACTAATCCTTACTTTGCTCAGACATATTTTTCATCTTGAGTTGGAGCCAAGCAAGCATTGTGCTCTGACCTTGGTACAACCGGCCACGGTTGTAATCAGCTTCAAAGGTGGCTGAAAACTGGGCAAGATTTGGGTGAGAGTTCTCTCTTAAGGAATCCAGCAGTATTCCAGCTGGTCAATGAGAAACATCATCTCTGGAGAAAAGTTAAGGAAATGGAACAAACCAAATCAAGATCCCAATGGGATTTCAAGATGACTTAAATACACAGCAGTCACCTTAGTTACATTGTAGCTGAAATAGATAATTAGAGTGAAGTAACATGAATAATTAATCACCATAAATTCAGAATCTGAGCTTTGAACTGAATCAGACTTACATATAGGCATCTACATTGTAACTAAATACACACATATATAAATATATATATATATATAAAATTCTAATATAGACTAGTAACCTGAAATAAGGTTTAAAATGGAAGACTCCATGCCTGACAACAGTCACAGGAAAGGAAACACTACCTACTTTTCCCATGTACGTGGGATTGACATCCAAATACTCTATGGGTAAAATTAGGACCAGGCAAAGGTTAGAATTTACTTACTAATGGTAATGTCAGGTATTTTGCCACAAGGTATTTCACAAAACATTCAACAATTTTTTTTTTTTGTGTGGAAGAGAATTCATTGCTATTTTTGTTATAATCTGTCCTGTTTTTTTCATTTGAAATGTCCTTTTTTTTTTTTCATGATCTACAATGAATTGTAGGGCTATTGAAAGCATATTTTTCAAAAGCTCCTGATGCAGCAGTAAAATTAAACCCACAGATAATGCCTTCTGCCGGATCCCAGCTAGGCTATTCTAAAAGGTGGGATGCTGGTGACTGGGGATTTACTCTAAATACCCATGGCCAGCGACACGACTTGTTTGATCAATAGTGCTACACTTTGTCTGTCCACATCCTGGAGATTCAAGCTGAGTCTTTGTTCCTTAATCCTAAATGAGAGTTTGATTCTCCTGTCTTTCCTGCTATAAGTTCATTATGTGTAAAAGTTAAATCTGGCCATGTTCCTCTCTTTCTTTCCCCATAATCTGTGAGCAACAATATCTGGTTTCCCAATGTATCTTTATCTCAGCCAGCCTTATAGTTATCGTTACTGGAATTGCCTGTCGCAGAACTCGAATGTTTGGAGTAAGATTTATCCCAACAAGCTTTATGCACATAAAAGTCTGGTGTGTAGTCTAATTTCTAATTGGCAAAGAGATGAAAGTGCCTCCAAAAGTGATTTATCCCATCTCACCCGCCTGTCTCTGGGTGGGTTGAGGCATCCTTGGGAAATGACTGTTCCTTTCAATTTCTTTTAACTACATGGCTGGGGTTGAATATTACCATGACAGCGCTTACTGGGCAGAAAAGTCTTGCACAGGAAAATTACCTGCCAGCTGGCGATGGCACTGGGCTATAACAGATTGTCACACAGGGAAGGGGAGCGCTTCAGGACAGCGCAGAGCTCTGCAGGCTCCAGGGGTTAACTGCTCACCGTGAGCTGATCTTTGCAAGCAAAGTCTGTGTTGACTTCTGGGCTGAGCACGACTGGAGGAATGAAGTTTATTAAACAACCTTAAACTTTTCCTGCTGTCATTTAAACCAGCATGTCTATTCCCAGAAGACCTTCTGGGAGTCCCTTCTTTTGGTACTTTCCTGTGATTTTTGACCCTATTTCTATTTTATAAATAGAATAAATTGTACTTTTTAAAGTTACTTTTTAAGTGTTTTTCTGTGGAGAATTCAAGCAGTGTCCTCAAAGTATTGAACAGTGGACACGAGGAAATTAAGAGAAATATTTATGTTACAATGATCTAACACTAGAATTGTTGAGATAGAACGGTAAAAATGCAGATGCAGATAAAAGAACTACTGACTTCTAGAGTGAGTTTCTGAAAACCTTTCATGGATAATGAGGATTCCATCATTTCATAAGGGATAAATTGGTAATTGAATGTGCAAGGAGAGCCTGAAATTATGAAACAATGCTAAAAATGTAGAGGATATTTCATAGACAAGAAAAAATATGGGCTATTTCCAGAAAGGGAACTCAGTGGTTTTACAGGAGCTTTGAGATTCCTGCTGAAAGAAAGCTGAACATCTCACCACAGCGGTGCTGTGGAAAATGCAGAGTATAGGATCCTGCAATATGGAAATCTGATTAGTAGCTCATTCTCTGTCTGATGCAAAAGTGAAATCACTTCTTGAATCCTGTGTTCAGTTTCGGGCGTGCAAAAAAGACATTGAGTTCCTGGAGCATGTCCAGAGAAGGGCATGGAGCACAGATCTGATGAGGAGCAGTTTAAGGAACTGGGATTGTTTATCCTGGAGAAAAGGAGGATCAGGGGGGACCTTCTGGCTCTGAATAACTCCCTGACAGGAGGGTGCAATCAGGTGGGGGTCAGCCTCTGATCCCAGGGAACAGGGACAGGACAAGAGGAAATGGCCCCAAGCAGCAACAGGATAGGTTTTGATTGCATACCTGTAAAATTTTTCTCTGAAAAGTTTGTCAAGCATTGGAACAGGTTACTCAGGGCACTTGTGGAATCACCATAATTGGAGGTATTTAAAAGTCCTGTGGATGTGTAGGGTCCCCTAGTCAAGACATGGCAAAAACTACAGCCAGGGATAGCATTAACATTCCCAATTTCCTCCATCCCTGCAGACACAGAGATATATTGATGTGGGCCCTGGAGAAGATGGATGTAGCACCTGGGACATGGTTTAGTGGTGGCCTTGGCAGTGCCGGGTTAATGGTTGGACTCAATGATATTACAGAACTTTTCCAGCCTTAATGAGTCCATGACTGCCTCAGGCAATGCTGTCATTCCTGTGACATGGAAGTGGGATAAGCAAGGATTACCCTTTTGAGGCCCAGCAGGGGAGTTCTTCACAGTGGCTAATCTGGAGTTTGTGTAACTACAGCCTGCCCTGAAGACTTATTTCTAAACTGTCTGCCATAAATTGTAAGTAGCTGTGTCTTCAATACCGCTACACAAATGACTTGGACGACATGGATTAGGGTGTGTGAAAAAAACCAAAACAAACATGGTTTAAATGAATGCTCTTTATGTCCTTGTGAGGAGTCCTTCTACTGTATGCTGCTGGGATTGTAGATTGGATGTTTACCTTTCCATGAACCATGGGAGTGAAAATCTCCAGGGAGAAAGAAGCTTTCTGTCACTACAATATCCCAGAAATATTTAAATAGGAAAAGAGCTCTGAGACCATTGAATCCAACCTGTGACTGCTCCCACCTTGTCACTTTGCCCACAGCACTGAGTGAGACATCCAGTCATTCCCTGGACACCTCCAAGGATGTGGACTCAAGCACCTGGGCAGCCTCCTCCAGTGTTCAACCACCCTTTCCATGAAGAAACGCCTCCTGATTTCCAGCCTGAATCTTCCCTGGTGCAGCTTGAGGCTGTTTCCCCCTGTTCTTTGCTTTGTTCCCAGGGAACACAGCCTGACCCCCCCGGCTGTCCCCTCCTGTCAGGAGCTGTGCAGAGCCACAGGGTCCCCCCTGAGCCTCCTTTAATCCAGGCTCAGCCCCTTCCCAGCTCCTTAAGCTGCTGATCATAGAATTTACCCTCTAGACCCTTCCCCACCTCCGTGGCCCAACAGCACCTGTGCTGGTCTCTGGCAACACCTCTTTTGCTTTGCTTGAATGCCCCTAAAGTGGTCCTGTAGACACATGAGATATCAATCAATCTCTAAACATCCAGGAGGAGAACTGATTTTATAGAAAATGTACCTTATAAGGGCATACTGAGTTACCTTTAAATATTTTTTTTTTAGACGTACAAATTGTGGGTTTCATATGCGGACATTTGGGGCTCACAGGGCAATTTAATAGCTGACAGGGCTCCCCTAGTCAAGATATGGCATAAACAACAACCAGAGATAGCATTAACATTCCCAGTTTCCTCCATCCTCACAGACACAGAGATATATTGATGTGGGCCCTGAAAAAGAAATATGTTGCAGCCTATGGAAACAATCAACGACCATATATTTTGCAAGTATTTTATAACATATATTATACAGCATTTGTCACAAGTCCCTTGCACTGTAGTCAGAACACACAGTAAAGAAAAAGGAAAATATATTAACTTTCAAGGAGTTATTTTCCTGTAATTGTCTAGTCTCAGACCAAGTCTCAATCAGATAAAACCAACGAAATGCTCCATTGATCAAAGTCTCTCCAAGAGGCAGTGCTATATTCAACATTGATCTCTCATTGATTTAGTGCTATTTAAACAAGGCTAAATTTAAGCTAGCATTTTCAAAGAGATAATCAAGAACAGAACCAAGTTTATTGGGACTCTTAATAAATTATGGTGAATTGAAAAACTCTGTTAACCAAAGCTTCTTAAAATAAGCCTAGAAATTGTGTCAGACTAGATACTGACCAGACTAGAAAGACCAAACATATTTTAAGCAATTTAACTTCTCTTCAGTGTTGAAAATTTTGGTTAAATTTCCATGAAGACATTTGTTTTTTGTTTTTTTTTTTTTTTTCCATTGGGAACATGCGAGAACAAAAATATATGTAGTGTATTATACACAGAAAAATGGTGGAGTTAGACATCTGTTCTGCTTTACCTCCTCCATAAATATAAAACATCAGATAACAGAAACCAATTCATGTGATGTACTGTAAGTCAGGTGCTATTAGAGTCAAAGTTTACTATCTGCCCTTGTAAATAGTTGCAATAATCTACAGCCTGATACAAGGTAAACCATGGTAATAGATAAGAAGAAAGCCATGATTGCCTCTTACAAGTCGTCTCCACTATTTATTTGAATTTTTTTGGAATCAACATGGAAAGAATTTCCTGTGCCATCACAATCCAAGGAGTGATTTATATGTCAACCTGTACAAATTCAGCAAAATTCACAACCATTAGAAAAATAGATGAAGAAGTAATGGTCTGGAGAAGTCAGAACTTCTCAGAATGATTTCCCTAATAACTCATCCTCTGTAATATTAATGAACCAAAAATAATAGGAAAAAGAACAAAAGAAGTTTGAAGAAAAATATATTTAGACTCAGTTTCTATAACCATAAAGACCAACAACAGCAGCTGCCAAATATTGGAATTGGGTCTTCATGGTTCAGTAGCCTTGAGGAGTCTTCTCCTGACATGGCACTGGCACCCCAGGAATTCACCCTTCATTCCCAATACACTGACAGGGAAACAAAGCACTAACAGGGCAGTAAAGCTGATGGTGCAGCACACTCAAAATTACTCTGAATTTTACAGACAAGGTTTTCCAGTGTAGTCTGAACTGTTTCCATTTATTGGAAGATCTATTTTTCTAATAATTTATAACAGATGCTGCTTTGTACAAAACCCACAACAGTACCAGATATAGAAAACACTTAATGATGTGTCTGATTGTATCAGATGCAAACTAGCAACACTAAAAAGTTTCAGATTTTCTGAAAAAAAAAACAGTCTTCAAGAAAAAAATGTGCATAAACTATAGTGCAACTCTTCTCCATTTTATTTAAACATTGTTTTAATTACCCTTCTTTTTCCCCACCTTCATTTCTTAATGTCTTCTCTAAATTTACGTATTTCCATTTCAGATCTTCAATGTGAAAACTGTGAAAACTTGTAGTAAGCGCTTTCCTGAAATTCAGGGAATTTTCTGCAACCTTTTTTTTGCTTGTACTAATTTGAAGATTAAAATATTGAACAATTCTAGTACATTTCTCAGCTGTGGACTCATTTTTATCAGTCCACTTTGATTATCTTTAGCTATTTCTGAATGGTTGGTGCTATTTTGTGTTACTGGTGATTCTTATATCTTTCATATAGCTGCAGTTAGGATCACAAGCCAGATATTTTCTCCATTCTCCATCAGTCTCTTTAGAATATGTCTCACAGATATTCAACATGAGCAAAATAGGAAAAGGTTAATATAGATAAAGTGTGGTGGAACTGATTTGGCAGCTACAGCAAGAAAAAGGCTATGTTTTTGTTTAATTCAGTGAAAAGAAAGGGTAAAACAACCAGAGGATTATTTTCTTCCCTTTGGTCTGTAAATCCAAATGACAGAAAACAGCATTCTCAATACAATTCTCTTCCATGACACTTCACAGAATTATTAAGGCTCAGGGATGCAGAATTTTTCTTTCTTATGGCATATTTCATCCTAACTTTACCCAGGATAGGAAGCAGATTCTTCTGAAGTCTTGACATATTCACATCACTTTGCACAATTTTAAAAATAACACTCTTAAATATCCACTTAATTAGGCTTTTCTTTTTTTGCCCTCTACAAAAGGGGACACATGGCTGACAAGAAAAGCCAGAATACAATAAAATATTCCTATCAAAACCCTTCCTGATGTGAATTGGGAAAATACCCTCATTGTTTCTATTTGGGGTTCCAACTCAAATTTACAAATTAAAAAATAAAAATAAAAAAATCAGACAATTCAGCTGAAAATCCAGAGATAAGATATGTGAGTGGATCTGGGGGATTCTTCCTTGTTAATTGCCCATTGATGCTGTTGATCATTCACACATGGTTTTGGATAGTGACCTTAACCTCTTTTTTGGACAACCTCATGAAATCACATTTGGGCTAACTCTGCTGGGTATTGCAATAGGACTTTTCAGCAGGTTATAGGTTTTCAGCAGGCTATATTTAATTCTCCAGAGGGCATTATTTTTCTTAAGTCAAACCAGTAAATGAAGAGTATACTTAAATGTGATATTATGATTTATATATCACAGTTTCAAATATTCACTCACTTGCACAATTTTAAAAAATAACACTTTAAATATCCACTTAATTAGGCTTTTTTTTTTTGCCCTCTACAAAAGGGGACACGTGCTGACAAGAAAAGCCAGAATACAATAAAATATTCCTATCAAAACCCTTCCTGATGTGAATTGGGAAAATACCCTCATTGTTTCTATTTGGGGTTCCAACTCAAATTTACAAATTAAAAAATAAAAATAAAAAAATCAGACAATTCAGCTGAAAATCCAGAGATAAGATATGTGAGTGGATCTGGGGGATTCTTCCTTGTTAATTGCCCATTGATGCTGTTGATCATTCACACATGGTTTTGGATAGTGACCTTAACCTCTTTTGATGGACAACCTCATGAAATCACATTTGGGCTAACTCTGCTGGGTATTGCAATAGGACTTTTCAGCAGGTTATAGGTTTTCAGCAGGCTATATTTAATTCTCCAGAGGGCATTATTTTTCTTAAGTCAAACCAGTAAATGAAGAGTATACTTAAATGTGATATTATATTTATATATCACAGTTTCAAAGGTTTTACATTGATAGCTGTTTATTTTTGGTTGCTTTGGTTTTGATAAGGGTTAAGTGTTGTTGCTGTTAAGCAAAGAGGAAAAATTGTGTCTTTGAGCTACAAAAGCATCCCAAAACTTTGTGAAGTGCAATGAGGCATGGCCAGAACACCATGCTATGGAAAGACATTCTGATCATGGTTCTGATTTTCCCTTACTTTAAAAAAACCACCAAAAACCAAGAAAATAATCCCAAACAAACAACTTACTCTGCTCTTCACTGTTCAGTAACCACAAACCACCTGGGGCCATTTACAACACCCATAACAGGATACAAAACTAGTAATTCAAGATATTTAACCAAAATGACAAAAAGAAAGTATTTAATCTTCAAAAAACAGAGAGTGTGTTGTATTCAATTTTTCTATTACCACATACTTCATAAAAATTTGAAACCTTTGATATCACCTTTCCTTATCTGGCCTGGTCTATTTTCCCCCTTCACTCTTTTGGAACAGAGGGTGTTATATTTTTTTTCTCTTTCCCTTTAATTTTGTTTGGTTTTCAAGCTGAAACTTCTCCAACCCAGTCCCAGCAGAGGGATATCACAGATTTTTTTTTATGGCAGCAGTGCTCTGGTCTGGTTGACAGCCTGGAGATTGGTGAAAGGCTGGACTTGATAGAATGGTGAATCTCCCACAGAGGTCCTGCAAGGCAGCTAATCTTGTCAAAAGCCTCTTTGCAATTATTATGTCTGCATTTGACTGCTAATTTTGCTGATGACATTCACTCTGCATTATTGAAATAGGGAGGCCAACACAAACACTGAGGCAAAATCTGTATATAATCCCCTAAATAACCACAATTTGCATCTCAGAATCTTTAAGGGGGATCAATTCACTGGTTTGAGGGGATTAAGTCTTTGTTGGGTGCAGCATTGTTCACTGTGGGCTGCTGTGTTTTGCTCTGTCTAGTTCTACAACTTTTTGTGAGGATTTTTGGTGCCCACCTTTGTCTTGGTTGTTTGCACATGTTTAACAAATTCTGATTCATTAATAAATTCTTACTGGAGTTTATTAACTTTGTCAAGAAGATGAAAAGGCAAGGCCAATTAATTCTAGCAAATGTAATTTTTTTTTAAGAGAAAATGTCTGTTTATTCTTTTCCTCTCCCACTTGTCAAAACCCACAGATTTTAGTGAATTTTTGGGAAATAAAATAAAATATATAAAAATAAGTTAGGATAATTGGTTTAATTGGAGATGACTGGAAAACTGTCCGTATTCCTTTTACTGTATAACCTGAAATACCTATACCATGACAACAATTTCATATTAAACAATAATACAATCTTAGCAGGCAATGGAATATACAAAAAAAGAGATTTCTAAGTCTTTATGCCACTAGATTGATTTTATCTTTTTTGCTTAAGACTCCAACCATACTATTTCATAAGAATTATGTATATAAAAAAGAATGAGTAGCTCTTCTGAAAAAAGTCTTTAAATAATTTGCTGTTGTTAGTGACCTCCTCTGTTTTCCTATTTCTAATTTTGATATTGGAGGTGAAATTGATGCAGAATTTTTAAATGTTTATTCTTGTCTTCCTTATCATCTGCTGTGTGGCTCTAGTATTTCAGCTGCTTTTGAGGAAGGCTTGACACACATGACCTTGCTTGCAAAACTTGTGAATTTGATAGCCAAAACAAACAGCTGATGTGGGAACACAAAGATCATATGGAAGTTAAAGGAGTCACAGATTGGTAGCTTCTCTCTATTTTTATTTTAAGGAGAAAAAAACCAGGGTTTATCATACAGTTTCTAGACCTTATTTTAGGTGAAATAATTGAATAAAGCAAAATAGGTGGCCATATAGCTAGAATAGCCTGAAACTCAACAGAATAAAATTTCAAATTTATTGTCCCAGATGAGGTCATACCATATTCATAGAATTAATACAGGTGATCTTAGCAGGGTATTTATCTTACCACCCTGAATAATCTGCTTTCTTCCCAGTAGTATTATTGATCCTGTATCTTGAAAAAAGCCTCAAATGCTAAAAACTGAAAAAAAAAACCGGAAACAAAAAAGAAAAAATAGCTGTTTTGGACTTGACATAGAATAATTACTTTTAATAACCAATGTAAATCATCATAGATTCTTGATTCGATATAGTGACTTCTGATTTACTTTGTCTGATTGATGGGAGAATCAGACCAATTGCATTTGCACTTTAAAAGGCCAGTGGTTTCATTTTCATAAGTAAAATAGAGGGATTCTTATGAAACAGCTGTATTTCTTTATTTGTGGGTGTTTGTGAGGAGACACCAGAAACTACACAAATGTTGCATTGCAAGCCGGTCTGATGGATGCGTGGTGTAGAGTGCCCTTAATGTGAGATATTCAGCTTTGCATCTCCCCCCCCTCATATGTTACCACTAACTTGGTTTTATGCTTCATTATTAATCTGTAAACTGTCTGAAGAACAACAGGAGATGAATGTCCAGGCTGAAATGGGTGGGGGCAGTCATTGATCAAACCACTCAAGACAGCTCCCATCGATTTCTTGGAGATATGCATCCCTACATGTCTGCAGTAATATAGGAATGTGCTGTGCAATACAAAGGAAAAAGAAAAAAAAAAGATTAAATAAAATCTCATGTATTTAGATTTTGCTTAGGAGGTAAAAGATTTTATAACATTACGTTTGTTTTATTGGTTGTGTTGACATCGGTAAGCTCTGGTGACTGGGCTGCTAAGAGCTTTTTAATTGTGGATAAAAAAGCACTGAACAGAAGAGTGGCTACAGGTTCTGTAGGTGGGGAGTTTAGATGATTGGTTTTATGTCTCTGAGACAAACTTCCAAAGGCCAGCCTTTTATTGTAATAGTGTAAGGCTGAGCTGAATTGGGCAAACGGGCTTTAAAGCTTTCCTTTCACGTTTTCACAGATGGAAAAATCTCAAAAATTTAAGAATTTCTCATTGAGATTTTCCATTACTTAAAAAAAAAAAAATCACAAAAAACCCAGAAATTAACCCCAAACAAACAAACAAGGAAAAAAAAACAAACAGAAGGAAAAAAAAAATAGAACTTGTGCAATTTGGCTGAAAACCTTTGAGGGGAAATAACTTCTTTCTTGTCCAAATGTATTTCCTCTTCAGGAATTCAACTGAAATTTCTTGTAGGCTATTGGCTGAAATATGGAAATAAAAATAAATAAATAAATAAATAAATAAATAAATAAATAACAAAAGGAATTGAAAACTTTGTGCAATGATTTTAAAAGGTACTTGATTAGGCCTAAGAGCTGCACAGGCTGGCTTCAATAAAGAAGGATGTATGTGTATATATGCACACACACACACCCATAGCCAAAATATGATGAATTGTTGAGAGTTAAAACAGGGGACTAATTTTGGTAATAAAGAGCATTGAATGAGATTAATTAATTTTGTGATACATTTCATTTCTGTCCCTTGATTAATTAATTTTGCGATACATTTAATTTCTGTCCCTTGACAATATCCAATTGGGATTTGATACAAAGCTGGGACAGGAAAAGTTAAATATTTCTCATCAAACATTTATGCCTTGCCTTGTTATATGCTTCACCTTGAAGTTCTGAGGAATGAGAAATGTTAAAGGGTGGAAGTGGTGATAACTGATGCCTTTGCAAAGCTCCCCCTGCCCACTCCTGTTCAAACATGAACATATTATACTTTTTTTAGGGGAATTCACATTTCCACTTTTTCACAATTTCCAACATCTGAAAGAAAATTTATCTGGGTATAAGAATAGGGAGAGTTATGTAATAATTTCCTAGCCTGGGAGAAAATGTGCATCTTTTCTATACAATGACTAATTTTCATGAATCACATAAACAATAGAGAGGAATATTGCTGTTATGATGTCACTTCCATCTTCCATTTATTCCTCTTGAGTAGCTCTCTTGACTCAAAGATTTCAGCTTTGCCTTGCAGCATGGATCTGAAGCACAGCTGAACCAGTTATTAAAACACAGAGTGTTCCGAGCCAAGGAAATAATCAAAATTCCAATTAATGCTGCTGCAGCATAACACCATTGTCATAGTAACAGTGGCATGTAAGTTTACATCAAAAGCCTTGTTAGGAAGTGCCAGTCTAAAAGCAATCAAATCCCTGGGAAAGCATTCAGAAGTTCAAAAGAAACTAATGAAAGAGGCCTTGAGGATGTAATTTCATCAACAGTTATTCTTGGTTTATAGAGGCAACACAACCAGGATCTTCTGTTGCAGGGAGGTTCTGTGGTAAAAACAAATGTATTAGAGCAATTGTGCTGGGATTAGCAGAAACAAAGGGGCTCTGTGCAGGAACCAAAGCACAGATTTGTGTTTGGAAAAGCTAAATCCAAACAACAGTAGCAGCATTAGGAAGGTTCTGGAAAGGAAGCTATATGGACTGAAAAAAAACCACGTAGGGAGCTTAGGTTTGGAGTGCCTAGAAAAGAGGAGTTTGCAGGGTCTTTCAGACTGAGCAATGCTTTAAATGCTGAGCTGAGTGGTCCTTGGGTGTGCCCTGTGGATAATATGCTGTCTAAAAGACTGACTGATCTACCAAGGAGACAGAGAGAGAGGAAAAAAGAAGGAGAAAGTGAAATAAACTGGGAGAGCACATGCTGATTTTAGGCAGCATTAGAGATTTTATATTATTTCCATCATGAATTTAAGGAATATTCACCACATGCTTTTTCCTATTGTGTGTTTTGTGTGGGTTTTTGATGGGGGAAGTGGGTTGTTGTGGATTACAGTTTGAAAGAAGCTGAAATCCCACAAGAAAAATCATTCTTCAGCAGTGTTACAGGAAGAGATAGAGACATTGTCATAAAGATGGATATTCTCATGAGAGTTCTGCTGCTTGCACAAAGGGAAGAAAAAAACCCACACAGGATCAGAAAGTCATTCCAATATCTCCTAGACTCACGAGGCTGCCAGATTCAAACTGAGATAGAGGTCTTGAATTGCAATCTAACAGAAAACTTGGTCCTCATTTTGAATGAAATTTAGACTTGCTGGTCAAATTTTGCCAAGCTTGGATAACTAAAATCAAGTGAATGTGTCACACTGAAATAATCATTGGTTCACATCCCCAATATGAGCAGTGCAGTCCTGTCAAACCAAAAGGAGACAAAAAAGAATAACAGATGTGAAATAGCATCTAAAATCAGAAGAGAGATGAGAAGTGTAGTCTTGGGAGGAAAGGGGGGATATAAGAGATTCATGCACATTCAGGTAATGTTCTTTTGATCTACTCTCACTCCTGTATTTCATGCTCATCATTAATGCCTGCACAGAGGGGAGGAAGGATGTAAAACCAGGTAATTAGTTACACATGTACTTTGATCAGTATTGCGTTTTTCTTTATCAAGTTGTTTGCCAATATTCCAAGAGAAGAAAGAGAGGGTTTTATTTATAGCAATTGTTCAGCCCAGTACGTTCTCATGAGTGTTTCCATAATCTCAGAATTTAATCCTGTACTTCTTTAATGATAGATTAAAAGTGATTTGGACTTGATTTTATTTCCATCTCATCAAAGCGTTCTTCCTGGTAAATTTTCTTTATTTTCACATCCTTGGTCTCAAGCTGCTTGTAACCAGCATGCTTTTGGAGATTATGAGCACTAGGAGAGATAATAAATGGTGAATAACAGAAAAGTTAGAATTAGATTTAGAAATTTCCTGCTCAGTGCTTAGATGTTGACTGTTGGTGGCAGTACACTGTCCCCTGTGAAGTAGTGCCTGTCACAAGGTAGGTTCCCCATCCCTGTCCTCAGTTTATCATATCCTCCTTTCGCCATTCAACATCAAAGAGAGGGGAAAAGGGAGTGAGAAAATTCTTCTATGACAGAGACAGGGTCCTTTGTTCTGCTGGGTGAGCCATTTTCAGGCTAGCATTGACATGGAAATGAGGATATAAAGAGGGCCATGGCTGTACCCACTCAGTTCCCGGCTAGAAGGGAAAGGGGAGCAATACTCAATACAATCCTGCCAAGTCCCAGGAGCGGGTGTAGCTCTGGTTTGTGCTCCACTGACACTGCAGGGAGCTGCTCAGCCTGTGAGATGCAGCACAGGTCATTCCCCTTCACATCTTGGCTGGGGGCAGCCTTTGAAGCAGGGATTGTGTGTTAACTGTGGCAATTATATATAGGAACTTTTACTGGAACTTTAAAAATGTGCCCTGCAATAGCCCTGGACAGCAGTCAGCACGGGTCTGGCTTTGTGACCCCTCTCCTCTCCATCACAGAGTCCCAGGACACCTGTCCATATTGCTCCCCACAGCCACCATAACTAATGAGGCTGTGGAGCAAAGCAGAACAGCATAGGTCACTCACTTCCAACAGTATGACAAGTGTTGGTTCTGTATAAATTACCTTGTAGGCATGTTTTGTAGAATATTTCATTATTTTGTGTGGCAGCTTCGATAGCAGCAGTATGGGACACATCTCCCATTAGTAGTGTACAATATATTTTCTTGTCAGTTAATCTTGAAAGCTGGCTACCGTTCCTCAAAAAGCCTGAATCTTTAATTTCCTTCTAATAAATACTTCACACTAAATGCATTATTGCTAGAGAGAAGTCAGTAATCAAATGCTTATCATCGCATTTTCCTGTGGCCTATGACAAAAGTATTTTCTGTAGTGGATGCTAAAGGAGGGCAAGGGAGTAAAATAAGGAAAGGACATCAAAACAAGTGTTAGATTAATAGGCCTCTGAACAGTCTGATCTCCTGTAGAAAGATTGGAAAGCTCTGAGAACTGTAAGGAAATAGAGAATATGATTCAGTAGGAAAAAACCCGAAACAACGCAAATGCAACCAAACAACAAGAAGAAAAGTCTGAAGAACATAAATAGGTAAAGCATCAACATCTCTTTGAATATTTTGTATATTTTCTTTGTTCTATGTACTTTACCGTGTACAAAATGTGAGCATTTAATCCTGGCCCATTTATACAATTTAAAAGAAAGCTATTGGGGACTTCGCTCTGCCAAAATTGTTGTTATCAATATTTTGGTAGCATAAATGTGTAGGCCAGGGCAATCACCCGCTATTTCTTTGGCATCATTATCTTTTGTATATTCTTATTGCCTTACAAAGAATTAGCTATTTTAGGTGTCTTGTACATGTTCCAGTTTTATATGGCATGCAAGAAAACAGCACAGCAGCAGCTTGCATTATATTTATTCCAAACAATTATGGTGCAGCTGCCATGTGACTACTGAGAACACAGACTTGTCAAAGGTTGAAGTAAATGAAGAAAAATAGAAATAAAAACACAAAGGACTCCTCTAAAAATGACTGTGAGGAGGTGGTGAGTGGAGGCACGTGAAGGGACAGGCTTAGGATATTTGTTTGCTTTTAGCCTAAAGTGTTTTGAAGAGTAAAGATTCATGTAGAATTCTAGAGAAATGGGTCTGCAGATCATTTACTCTGCAAAGCAAGTTTTCAGCTGATAACTTTTTATTGACTGAATCCCATCTTTCTGATTGCCCTCCAGGAAGGAGTGGGTTTGTAACCTTGGCCTCAAACTCTCAAAGGTTCCAGAGATACAGCTCCATCTCAGGATGGCAAAAAACAAAAGAATCAACTTAATTCTTTCACAAGCCAAGATCTTCCAGGTCTCTAGTGTGCCCGTCCCTGTCAGTGCATATCTCCATCCCTTCCAGTCAGCACATGGCACAGAGGGAAGATATTGAGGTGTTTTGGTCTCAATACTTCCACAGGTTGAGAAAACCACTTTCTATGCCTCCTTGCCTATTACCTATGCCTCATTACCTATTGATAGAAATAAGATCTGTTATTACTCCCACACTTTTTGTTGCCCATATCATGTGTATATACAAGCTCTTAGGCAGAGCTTCTTATCAAAGGTAAAATGGTATTTTGTAAATTGGGCCAATTCCAGTGTCAGAGGTCCTTGGTGAACTGTAGTATAGTTATTGATGAAGGGTGAGGTGGGAAAGCTGCCTAACTGGAGAGTTTCTTGGTATTTTTTGAGTGCCTAAAGCCCATTAATATATTTAAGGAAAATAAAAGTGAAAAATCAATCTGTTCTAATGTATCTGCCTGTTCATCTGTGTAGGTTTTTTACATTACCATCCTATCACAATATCTGAACAGTTTTCACACAAAAAAAATCAATAACAGCAGTGTTATCTCTTCCTGCCCTTGTTGGCTTTTCTCCTTTTCACTTCTTCTCTTATGCAGGCTTCAAGTTCATCCCCTCCATGCTGTGAGCATTAGCACTGCCCCTCAGATGGCTTGGCTGAGGGAGGGAACCCATTTCAACAAGGTGCTCAACCCAGAGAGTGAGATTTCCCCCTTTTACTGAAGCTACCATGTACCCTGATGAGATGTTGTTGTGTTAAGAACATAGAAATTTGGGAAAAAATAAACCCCCTTGCTTTCCAGATGATTCTCAGAGATTAGGCGATTTGGTGTGGATGGGTTTAATTCTGATTAGACCCAATTCTGTACTTTAAGTCTGATTGTGTGCAATAAATCCTAGATGCAGCAATAGTGTGGCTTACACTGTTATTCTGGTCACAATCATGATCACAGATTCCCAATTAATACAGTTTACCAATTTCACAGTCTAAATCTGGCCAAGTTCAATAGGAACTTTTATGAACACAGATTCACAAATAGTGCAGCTTGTTGAAGCAGCTAGTTTTAGATTCTTGTTAGAATGTTGAGGAAAAAAAATTACTACACTTGCAAAATGTAAGTGAATAGTGTTATGTACAAGTGTTCCTGGGTATGTTATGATGCACACAAATCTCATACCAAAATGGCATCCTTGCTTTGGGGAGCAGAGAGGAGCAAGCCCTCCAACCAGTCTGTAAGGTGATCGTGTTCTCAGCCTCTGCCATGAAGAATTTAAAATGTCAAACTCATGCTTATGGGAGAAGTGGAGGTGAGCCTGTAGTCAAATATCCTGTTACTGCTGTCATAAAACAGGGGTGGGGGCACAGGCAGACACTTGGTGTGTAAATGGTTTGCATTGGATTGGAAAGGATCTTGAAGATCATCTAGTTCCAACCCTGCTGCGTTTATCTGCTCCACTGGACTTCAATCACCTGCTGAACTGAAGCAGTCTGAAGTTTTCTTGTTATTTTCCTTTGTAGCTTCTTTTTTTTTTTTTTTTTCCCTAGTTTGCCAAACTCTCCTGACTTTTGTATTCTCTCTGTGTGCGACGAGGGCGGCTGTGTGAGCTGCTCAGAGAATAATTATCCTTGCTGAGACCCGAGGAGGCAATTCATCATGTCAGACTAACAATGGATGCAGATAGCACAAGGAAGACTACATAACTAAGCATTGAAAATTAAGCACAGAGTGCACTGAATTTCCCTGGTGAATATAGAATTTGGGGTCGTTATCTCACATTTTTGCTGAATATCAGTGGACTTATTTTGAGGCTAACTGATGCATCACTTTGGCTTTATTTCCATCTGCCAGGAAAAAAGAGGATTTATGGCTCTTCCAAAGAGCCCATCAAGCAATGCTATGAATAGTATCAAACAGTCTTTTTGCTAAATTCTGCTTGCCTTGGGGGTATGTGTAATTATCTCTTCTGATATATTGCATATTGAATAGTTTTTATTTTTATTGTGCTGTGCAATAGTATGTTCCTGTTCCATTTATTGGCATCTTGCAGATAGATGGCAATTTAATATAAATTTTTTATTTATTCCAGAGGAAGGTTTCTCTGAGTGCTTGGATCTGGGTAAATAAACTTCATTTACAGCTCCCATATTGACGGGCTCTTTCCTCCTTTCAGACCTGGCATGCAGCAGAAACACCCACACCAGGTCTGTGCCTACTCCTGTGAATCCCAGGCCCCAAATTCAGAATCTGTTTAATTCCATGGCAGGGAGGGATGCAGTTTATATAAAATAAGAGAGTTTTTATAGGGCTGCATGGAAGAGAGGTGTTAATCAGTTCAGTACATCTGATGTCAATGGAAAGGAAATAAAACCTGGCATAGATATAATTTTTTAATGTTGTTTAAGCACTTCAGGTTTTTAAGGGGATGTCATATATACATATATACATACATATGTACATATATATTTATATATATGTATATGTTTATGTATATGTATGTATGTTTATGACTATATATATATTTTTTATCCTTCTTTTAAAGCTTTGATAACTTTGCAGATAAGATATTTTGAAGGTATTTTCAACTAGCTTTTCTATGAGTAAATTCTCCTCTATCATTAAGAAGGGTGGGCGGGGGATTAAGCTTGGTAATATTAAAAGATAAACTGTTGTGACATGAATTTCACTTCTGCATAGTATGAAGGGTATTTTGAAATAAAAAAAAAACATGAATAAAATTAATTTGTGGTTTTCTGACTATTAATTTGAGATTGGACCTTTAAAATAGTGATCTTAGCTCACAAAACTCATTTCAGATGTCTTCATAAGCTAATGGTAGAAGCCAGGTCTGTCCTGTCTGTCTTTTTTTTTCACGGAATATTTTCACTTATTTAACAGGAGGAAGATGGAGAAAACTTTTTCAGAAAAAAAAAAATTCTGGAAAAAATTTTTTTCAGAACTTAAGGGTGAAAAAATCTAAGAGCCACATACCGAGCAAAACTATTTTCTTACTTTCTACAAATACAGCTAAAAATAAAGCCATTCTCAAAAAATGTGCTACAACGGGCTGGTAAAGTTCACTAGGGGAAAGCCACAACAAAAAGTGATCTTGTGATTGAAAGAGTAATTCCTGTGCACTCAGGGGGGTCTGTATGTGAATAATTCTGCCAGAGCAATATCCTCAGAAAAATGTAATGGCAGGAGAGAGAATTTCTGCAAGCAGCCTCTGTGTGCATCAGTACTCACCTGGGTGAATCATTCTTTAAGGGCTGGGCTGTTGCACAGATTTCCTGCCCCTGGAACAGGGAGGAGATGTGTCACATCACTCTCACACTCCTCTGAGGGTGTGAGGGGGAAAGGTGAGGCCGTGGCTCTGTTCCCCCTCCCTGTTGCCTGATGCAGGGCGTTGCCCAGGCTGTAAATCACTACAGCACAGAGAGAAAAGAGAATGACACCTAGAGAGGGACCTCAAGAGTGGAGCCTTGTGTTTGCACCTTGTTTTAAGCTGACAATAAGCCCCTTACCCTGGGGTTTTCTCGCTGTTATCACAAGCAGAGTTTGTCTTGCCAAGATATCCTTGTGCCAGGGAGGAGGCAGTGAGAGAGCCTCCCTTCAGCTTGGTGAAACTGGGAGCATCAAAACCCCTGTAATGTCCCAGTGCTTCATCTGGAGATTCACACAGTTTAGCAGTTCTTTTGCTTTTCACTGAACTGAAAGTCTTCCGTGCCTGCTGGCAAGAAATCATTTATCTGGAGATTCTTGCAGGTTTTCATCTTTTGCAAGAGTTTTCTATTAAATTCCATGGTGAGTCTGTGAGACTGGACTGTGAGATTTCATGAAATAAAATCAGACCCAGTCCACACTAAAGTCCTTCTACCCTGGAAATTTGAAAGGCATGTGAAAAGTTAAATTAGGCCTAACACAACAAGCTATGTATTCCTCACAAAATTCAACAACTGTGCTTTGCACAGGAATGCTGTGGTAATATTCCTTATTGAGGTGTTAAGAACTGTATGAGGCTGGATTAGTTTCAGGAATCATGCTCTGTGGAAAGCTGCAAGCCTTGTAGGCCTGTGTAACTTGCAGGGCAGCTCCTGATTTCCACACGTGACAGCTACTGATGGGCCAAGAGGACCTTCATAATTTTTGCCCAAATAATTTCTGATTGAGTAAGAGAGTCACCTTTTTACACAGAGGAGTGGATTCTGAACTGGAAAACCAGTGAATATTCAGCTGTATGTTAGGATACAGAATTAAGTGTATCACAATATCAGGGCCTGATATGAAGTAACAGTGTTTGCTCAGTGGAACAGCAGCTCTGAAACACATGATTCGGGGTTTTGATTTCAGGAAAAGAGGGGGAAAAGAAGTTGAAAAATACATACAACTTGATGCTAACCTGGAATGAGTTTCTAAGAAAATTACATTTTTGTATTTTTGAAGTAAAATTAAGTGCATGGCTAAAATGCTTCAACATACATCTTCACTCTGTGACTTCTGTAATTGCCAGTGTGGTGTCAAAATAGAGATGGGTTTTGTGATGTTTCTACGTAGCTGTGATGCTGAAAATACAGCTTCAGTCTTGCTTTCCATTTCAGAGAAGTTAATACAGCTGAAAATACAGCTTCAGTCTTGCTTTCCAATTCAGAGAAGATAAAGGTCTTTTAAAACCAGTTATGGACAGAGTTGAATTGAGGCCCTGGAACAGTTTGTTTGGGGAAGCTGTGGCTGCCCTGCCCTGGAAGTGTCCAAGGCCAGGTAGGACAGGGCTTGGAACTTGGGATACTGGAAGGTGTCCCTGCCCCTGGCAGGGGGTTGGAGCTGGCTGAGATTTAAGGTCCTGTCTAAGTCATTCTGTGCATTTATGAATCACCACACATTCCAAATTCCAAAGAATGGGTTACATTTTAAGTTTCCCCTTACAGATGGTAATTTTGGAAAGTCAGGCTGATGACCAACTCGCCTATTAAAAACAGACT
The DNA here is from genome assembly GCA_024865655.1 of Emberiza elegans. Classification (NCBI taxonomy): domain Eukaryota; kingdom Metazoa; phylum Chordata; class Aves; order Passeriformes; family Fringillidae; genus Emberiza; species Emberiza elegans. The sequence continues at coordinate 3,811,015 of JALJVW010003588.1, read as the reverse complement.
TGAAGCACTTGTTCCAAAATTTATGCTTCAAAGTCCTGGTTATAGTCTAGTCTTTATAAATCTTCCACATTGGAACAAAGGCTGTGTGTTTTTGATGCATAAAATAGTTTGTTGTAGTTGAGGCTTTTAGCTTCAGCAGAAAACACTCTTTCCCTGCCCAGCCCAGGGAATTACAGGAATCCGCTCCACAGTCTTTGCAGTCATAATGAATTTTATAATTCAGTGTATAGAGGATTTGACGCTAGACTATTAGAACATTGTAGTTTACCAAGGTGCTTTGGAGTAGTTTATGATTTTGGGAATATTTCATTAGCATTTCCACTTCGGTGAAAATTGTTCCAATTTTAGAATAAAGAAATAAAAATTTGCCTCAGCAAAACAGCCTTCTATCCCATGTTGTCATCTACATCTAGGCTGGATGTTAAGTAAGGGTTCTACTCCCAGAGGGAAGTTGAGCACTGGAACAGGCTCCCCAGGGAAGTGGTCACAGCAGCAACCTGAAGAGCTTTACCAACATCCTCAGGCAAACAGGTTGATTTCAGGGCTGTCCTGTACACAGCCAGGAGCTGGAGTGATCCTTGTGTGTCCAATCCAGCCCAGGATATTCTATGATCCTGTGCTTCTGAGATCTGGGTAATGACTCAAACAACTTTCAGGTTCCAGAAGCTGACTTGAAACACAAAGAACTCATACAAAATTTTGAGCTTTTCTTGTTGAGCACTTCACCCAGCACCTGGCAGCTAGCATCCTCCAGGGCAGTATGTATCATCTGAGTGCAATTTTGTCCTGCAATCCTGGGTGCAGTTGCCTCTTGTTCACATTTTATTCACTTTGAAGTCCTCCAAGCAGGGAACATTGCTCTACATTTCACGCTCTGTGCTTGTTTGTATCCTGTCCCTCCACTTCTCAGATGTGTCATCGTTTCCTGCTTGTTCTAAACACTGAAAATTAATGCAGTTAAGTGATGTGCACTCAGAACCAATGTATTATATAAATGGACAGACAAAATGTGATTATTCCTGTTTAACAGCTGGGGAAATTGGGATGGAAAAAGTTCAGGAACTAGTCTAAAGCTGCAGAGGTAGTGGCAGAAAAAAGAAATGTCAGAATCACAGTTTCAAGCTGTGCAGGCCTTCTTCAAGATTGTAAGAGTCATATTTAATTGATGAGCTGATATAGGATGAAGCAGAGTTTGCCAATTACAGAGCAACATTATTGTGTCTAACTTTGCTAGGACCCTGAATGAACCAAAGGTCTGTCAGGGCTGAAAGGGCCCCAGTCAATTCTGCTAGCTTTGTAATTCTCAAACAGAGAATTCTTCTAAACTGTATTTATGCTAAATTTCATGGCACCTGATGACCTCAATTAAAACCTCTCAGAGGAAATCAGAAGTGCCAGCAAGGTCCTGCAAGATGAATGCATATGGCTTTCTCCTGCTAACTGCTGATAGGAACTTGATGATTTTAAAGAAGATTTTATAGCGATGTGGCTGCTGTTTTTTATCGAAGGTGTCAGAATGCCAGTAGTGATAATGTCTCCCTGAATGAGCAGCTTGCTTTCTCTGGTCGCTTTCCTAGAGCACATAATAGACATCATTAGCATCCAGATAAATCTCCCTTTATGGTGCATTTGGGCACAGAGAAGAATAAAGTTGTGTTTTCTTGAAGCTCCCAAGATTGTTTCTGTTACGATCTTGGAAAAAGGCACAGGATTTTGTAACTTTATTGGTGTTTATTTGACAAGCCAGTAATTTCCAGGAATGAAATAATTTCTTAAGAATGGATGTAGCTTGACAAAGAGGTATAAAACCTGCCTGCCACTGGCTTTAAAGTGTATATATATATATATATATAAACACACACACACACAAACACACACACACACACACACACACACACACACATATATATATATATGTATACCATAACTTGTAGGATGCAGAAAACTGTACGGTCAAAATCAAGTGCAAGAAAAAGCATCAAACCCACACATAATTCTTATGTTACTGAATAAAGGTACATAGAAGAGCTAGAAAATAAGAGTATTCTTTGCACATTATGTTACTCAATGTCATCTTCTTGAAAATATGAAGAAATTAGTCTGTTTTTTATTTGGTGACTTGGCAATTCTATGCCTGCCAAAGAGTCTAGATATTTCTTAAAAAAACAACAAAAAACAAAGCAACAAAACCACCAAACCTGATTAGTTAAAATGATGGTAGAAGAAGTTATTTCATTTGCTTAGAATTAAAGTCAAGACTTATTGAAGACTCCATAAACATTTTCATTATTTTAATTGTAAGGAATGATATTTGAACATGTCTTGATTTTGCTTGTGATGAGCAAAAGCCTAGCAGAAAAACCACTGTGATAGGAACCTTGTCAGAAAGGATGGAATTAAGAAAATGTGATTCTGAGGAGAAAGTATTTTTAATTCCATGTCTGTTATGATGCTTAGGATTTGAAATTTATTTGTTTAATTAGGATTAGGTTTAGGCATATTTTTAACTCCATTGACCCACAACATAAACATTTTTTGGTTAAACACAGAGTTTTTTTGAAAAATCTTAAATCCCCACAATCACAAGTATGCAGCAACCACAGTCTTAAACTGTTCATTTAATGTTAATCAGAGCCACTGTAATGTGGAGCCAACCAGCTCTAAGGGACATGACCTTATCACAGTGGACAGATGACAAAAACATTTCAAGCCGTGTTAAACCTTTTTCTTCAACACTTTTTTGTTCTTAACATATTTATTGCTGACACCATATATCAATGTTATAGCTTCTGTTCAGGTGAATACGATCAGTTGGCAGTAATGGGTTCAGCTCTGGGAACCTTCCAGCCATTGCTTTTTGAGCTGTTCCTGTAAATTCAGCATCTGGAAAAAAACAAGGAGAAAAAGACAAGTTAGAGAGGGAGAGAGGATGTTGGAAACCCTTCAGCTCGGCTTAATTTTCATGCAGAGAGGAGAATAAATTAATGCAGACACCATGTTTCCCTGGCTTGGATGTCATATTTTCATGTGATTGGGAAGATCGGCAGCAGTGAAGGATGGGTGGAAGAGAGAGGGAAAAAGCAGAAAACAGGAAACAAATTATACTTGAAAATGTTGAACTGGACTCTGGCAGTACCTGTTAAATGCCTTCTGCATTTGTAGCAGAGCAATGTTTTCCTGAATTAGCACGGAGCCTCCACTGCTCCTTTGATGTCTGTCAGTCCAGTTAAAGAGCTGTGGTTTGGAGGCACAGTGGGAAATATGCCTTAATAAATGCAGTTGCAACTGGGTGGTGTGACTTTATGGATGCTCAGTGTAAGTGTGCAAGCTACAGATGTATTTCACATGTGTCAAAATTTCCCTCCCATTTATTTTTTCCACATTTTCCCTCTGTTCTTGAAGACAGAATATGCTGGCATCTCTGTCATTGTATTTCTGGGATGAAGAATTGTCACTTCCTAACACCAGTTCAGGCAAGTCCAGGAAGGGATTTTCAGGTACAATGGCACTTTTCTCTTTCATAGGCAGATATCTTCATGATACATCAAAAGAGTTTTAAAAGGGACTACATTTTCTCTGTGCCAAAAACAAGGTCAGCTGCAGCTACTCTTACTTCCTACTTGGTAAATATCTTGGCTGATATTTCTCTAGTATAAATTTGGCATATGTTCTGCATGAGAATTGTGAATATCTGTAGGAAAAAATAAGAGCATCCCACCCAGAAAATCATAACTGAGAGGTCCTAAGAGCAGATTTACTGGGAGAAGATGGAAGGAGGTGTGAGAATTGCCTGTCTCGGCAGAGAGGAACACTCACCCCTGAGAAGCAGCATCCCTGAAAATTTGTGTGGTTGCAGATGTACCAGACTTCAAGTGCACAGCATGTGTTCTGGTCTGAGAGGCTCACAGTAATTAAGTTGTTCATTCAATTAAACTTAATGCGCCAATAACTTTTTAAAATACAAAGGGCCCATACCTTCAAGAAGGAAAAAAAATACTCAGGCTCCCTTTACAGGCCAATAAACCTACAATAAATGCTCATGACTGGAGGCCCAGATCTTTATTTATGGCCACAAAGCAGCATTTCCATTAGTTTTAGCACAGTCATGCTGATTTCTGTTGGCTGAGGACTAGATCATGAAAACTCTAGATGGTACTCCTGTGCCACTTGGAGAAGGAGGAAGAAGGTAGTTGCTCTTGGTCATGTTTTGGGAGTCAGGGAGCTACTTTTCATCTTAGTTCTAAGTATTATTTAGTTCTTTCAGGCTTTCAAAACAAGAAAAGAAAAAGCCTTGAGGCCTTTCAAAACAAGAAAATGTTAAACAAACAAAAAAAGTCAAAACTGATCCAATATGCTCTATATTGAAAGAGCCTTCATCCAGCTCTCTCACTAAGGGCTCCTGAAGAATTAATCAGGCTGATTCTGTAAAACAGGTGAAGGTTTTCTCACTTAACTTTAGTCCTCTAAAAATCAAGAGAATTGACAGCACAGGCTGACTACAGAGAAAATCAAAGCACCTGTTTCTAAGTTAATAATTAAGTAGATGCACTGCTGGATGCAGTAGTTGCACAGAGGGGCTCACCTAAAGAACTTATATAAATTTAAGATATTTATATTTAACAGAGTTTAACCACGCTCAAATTGAAATACAAGGTATTTTCATCCTTCTGGAGAGCAATTCCATCTCCTCTCTTCCCTGGCCAAATCATGGGTTTGTAGAACCATAGAATAGTTTAGGTCTGAAGGGACCTTAAAGAGAATCTGGATCCAACCCCACTGCACTGTCATGAGGGCTTGTGAGCTTTGTCAGTTCTTCACAAAGTGACCCAGCCACTGATAATAGCTCTGGTGATGTAGGGGTATCAACAGAGACATTTTCATTATCTCTTGTTCATTGTTTTTTCATGCTCTATCCTGTCTTGTTTTTTGGTTTGGTTTTTATTTTTTTCCTCTTTGTGTCTCTTGTGTAAGGTTTAGAAGGCAGATTGTAAGAAACTGGGCCTGTCTTTATACTGTGCTAGCAAAGAATTCCAGGAAATCTGATCCTACCTTTGAATAAAGACTCAAGTTCTGCTGTATTTATTACTGCTCCTGTTGGTTTTCCTCAGATTAATAATCCTTGGGTATGATAAGAAGGGATCATTCATCATCCCCAGTAAAACAGAGGACTTGAATGGAAATAACATTCAGACAGACAGCAGGCCGAACCCAGAGCCTTTGCAGAGAGTTTTCCTCTCAGATGAGAAATCAGTGACCTGGGACATGGAGGACCATGGCAGGATTGAGGGGAGGAGGGAGCTGCTCCTCACGCCAGGCTTTTGGGATGCGATGTGACAGTGATTACCCAGAAAACAGAGCTGAGTGCAAAGTGGCAGGGCAGGCTGGGGAGCCATGGTGCCGCTGAACCAAAACTGAAGGAAAAGGTGCTGTTGAGTGATCTGGAAAGAGGAAATGTGTATTTGGCTGGAATCTATAATAAAGCACTGTGTTCTGTTTGGCAGCAGAAACCAAGGGCTTATAAAAAACAATATATTCCCATGTAGTGGAAGACAGGGCAGTAATGGCATGATTGTGAAGCAGGATATGTAAAAATGTATAAAAACTTTCTCATTGTACCTAAATCAGTAGGAGACAGATATCCCCCTGGATCCACAGGAAGAGACTGATAGAGTCATCCTGGCTTACACAGAGTAGAGCACATGGCAAATGGGAATTTCACAGAAAAGCTTTTTATCTTCCATTTTAAAGAGATTTTGACAGCTAAGTGCAAACTGTTTCATAAAGTGTCAACTGTCCAAATAGTTTTCCTATTCCTAAAAGAACAAAACTAATAAAGGACTATAGAAATTAAAGAATGAAACTTTTACATTGTGTTTCAAATGAAGAAATAATTTCAATATATGGGTTCTTTTTCAGGATTCCATGGGTAAAAATTTTTAGTGGATGAAAAAATTTCCTAGGCTCTTTTTAATTGGTGTAACCATCCATAATAATTTAAAGGTCCTGAATAAAAGCACAGTAAGCCACAACTGCTCTATCTGCATACCATCCATAGCTTCTATATCTTGTCTTAAACTATTGCTAAGGTTACAGAACAGTTACTATGCACTTGACTTTGATTTCATAGATGTAAATAAAACTACAAATAAAAAAATTCATTTTTTCCCGGTGGGAACTCTTTCTTAAGAAGTGCAAAGCAACTTTAGATTTGGTAACAAAAAACCCCAAAAATTGTTTATAGCCATTAGTGTTGGAAAAAAGCAAAAGATTCAAGGACCAGGGAGAACTTCGAGCCCCTTCATGTCTAAAGAAATTCTTCCCCATGAGGGTGGTGAGGGCTTGGCACAGGCTGCCCAGAGAAGCTGTGGCTGCCCATCCTTGGAACTGTCCAAGTCCAGGCGGGATGGGAGTTTGGATAAGCCTGGGGTAGTGGAAGGTGTCCCTGCCCAGGGATGGGCTGGAGGTGGATGATCTTTACAGTACCTTGCAACCCAAACAACCCAAAACTTTTCTATAATTTTATACATAAGTGGCATAAACAAATATGCACAATTTACTCACTCAGCCTGCCCACACTAGGAATACTTTACTGTATCCACTGACCCTCTGATACAGAGCAGCACTAATTATTACCAAGTAGTGATCGTCTGTGATGTTATGGCATGATTAATGAGCCTGATTTTCCACTGTATGATTATGGATTGGAACTGCATCCAGTAATTTTGCATGGATTTACTATTCCAACTGCTCAAACTTTGCCTAAGATACATGTGAAATATGGAAAAATTGTGGCACGTTTTAGTCAATGTATCAGAATTCAGGTCACATGCAAGACATTTCAGGGCTGATGTTGAGCACAGCAGAACATTTGCTGCCATAGTGTGGCTGCAAGATCTGGTGGCTGCTGAACACTTCCAAAAGGAAAGAGAGATCCTTCAAATCCTTCAAGCCTGCTATGCAGTCGCTGAAGATTTACAGGATATATTTTCCATCTTTTGCAAAACAAGGTTTTGCAATAGAAATGAAATTGGATTGGGCCAGCAGCTGGTTCCATCAGGCATACAAGCTGAATTTAAAAAAAAAAAAGGAAAAAGAAAAAATTTTTCTCTGTAAGCTAAGCCAGGTGGTTGGCAATCCAGACTCATGTCAGAGTAGAAATATATATAGGTGATTTGTCCACGCATTTTTTGATTTATTAACTAAAATTGCCAGTGGAATAAAGACAAGTCATAAATGGTGATGCAAAACCCCAAATTATATAAATACACAGAAAAGGACCATATCAGAGCAGATAGTTCACTTGTACTGGTGCCACACACAGCCCAGAGGAAGAGATGCTGTAAATTGTGAAGAAAAATTTGTTAAAAATGGATATGCAGCTGACTTTAAAAAAAAGTCATAATAATGCCTCAAAAAGACAAAGAAGCCAAGATAGTGAGATTTCTACAGGAAGAGAGAAGCAGAAAAAGAAGTGGCAAAGAGATAAAAGGTACTGCAGATGTTGCAAACAGTGAACTGGGTAGAAAGAGTCAAGAGAAGGGCATCACAGCATTGAAAGAATTAAAAAAATGTAGGTGTAGAGGAAAGAAACATTAGGAAAGCATTATGTTCTGTGTGTCATTAGAGGTTTGATCAGCTCCCAGGAAATGGCTGCTTCAATGCAGCCACACCACCGCTTGCATAATGGGCAAAAGAAGTGGGGGGAAAAAAAATCAATCAGTAAGAGCTCCATAAAAAGTACTGGATTTGAGCGGATGGTGAATGGAAAGAGGAGGCATCTGAGCTTTTAGAAAGGAGGATTTTTACAGAAAGAATCACCTGCCTTTTGCTAGTCAACAAGGACTGGTTCAGAGTCCAAGGGAGGCATTTCAGACTGGACAATGACTGAAACCATCTGATTTCCCAGCAAAATAAAAACACTGAAGAGTCAAAAAGATGAGTTATGCACATTGTAGAGTCTCTGTGAAGGATATGATACAATAAAGAGCAGGAGCAACTGAGGACAGGAGACCAGAACACGAATAATGTTGAACTCATCATTGCAAAAACCATGTCCGTGTAGCACTGCCCTTCCATAATGATCCAGAATCCAGAGAAAAATGTCTTTTTTATGACAAGGACTATTTATCACGTGAGGAATCCTAAGAAGAAAAAGAATGGTGCAAATGGTTTTCCAACATCTGTGAAAAGTTTTGGAAAAGAAAAATTTAAATAAACCAAAAACTAAAAGAAGAAGTTACCATCGCCAAACGCTCTTTAAGTCTGTCCAACTGATTTACAGCAATTTGATCTGGACTCTAGTGAAGAACACAGCAGCATTATTCTACTTCTGACACCTTCTCCTTTTAAGTGTGGAAGCAAAGAACACATCCTGGTAGGTAAAAGCAATATTTTTCCAAGTCTGTAACCTAAAGCTCCCCATCCACCTTGGTAAAACCATCCCCTGTATTTAATATTGCACTAACTCAACCTCCCTACCAAGGATAATCATGTTTAATTTTAATTGTTTTTAATTATAACAGTAAAAATCCAATACAAAATATGTACTTGCAAATAAAATACTTCAGCTCAAGAACTCTACTCTGCACAAGGAAAAATTCTTGACTCATTAAATAATGAAGATGGGTGGACCATAGGTACAGGAGTAAACTCTCTCATCCAGTGATCTTTTCTCACTTAAACAAATTCATTTTTTAGCACACCATTGTTTATATCGCTTTTTTGCATCTAAGTGGGTGCTTACATTTTTTCACATATTTTTAACTTGTTCATTTTTCTCTCTTGCTTCAATATTTCTACTTCTTCCTGTCAGCCCTTCTTCCATCTTCTAGTTAAATTGCATACTTATACCATAATTTGTCATGGTAAAAAAAGAGAAACTTGTAATAAACCAGAAATGCTTATTATCAAACAGGTTCAACAATAATTAGAAGTTGATTTGTGAGTAAAGAATGTAATGAAAGTACCTAGTTTTTTTTATGTCATTCTTCTCCTTGGCCACTTTTCTGGCAAAAACTCTGAGCCCTTCCGCTGTTTCCAGTGATTCCCAGTTTTCCATTTCCCTCAGTACTCCTAAGCTTATTCATAAATAAGTACCATACATAACTCTGCCTAATTGCTCCTCCCAATACCTAAACCCTTCCCCTCTTCTCTGTTCATATTTTTTTTTTGCTTATACCTGGGAAAGATTTGCAAAAAATCAGCATATATGCAGATTTTGATCTGCTATTAGCACCCAAATTTAAATGGATGAGGGCTGAGGGTTTCCTACCTTTTCTCAAGTAGTAGCATCCAATATTTTCTTCACCCAGATGTATAGGAAGTTGATGTCTTTCAGAATGCTGTCTTTCTCTCAAATTTCATTGAATCTGACAAGAACATTAAAGGATATTAGAGGAAGTTAAATTTACTGACAGTTGGACAGGCAGAATGAGACCGTAACTGCAGGAAACCTTTCCCTTCAGGAAACCAGGCTAAAATCTGTCACTTCAGAAATGCAAAGTCTGGTTCTTCAGGGCAGCTGAAGAATTCTTCCAGAGATGAAATGCATGGGCATGATGGTGCAGTGCTGGCAGGAGTGGCTGACACATAAAATGATTGCATTTCCCTTTGGAGAGGCCTCAAAAACCTGGGAAAATGCACCTGTGGGAATCTTGTGATGTCCAGCAGAGGGAAATGCAAAGTCCTGAGCCTGGGAATTACTTTTGTCTGTAGTAAAGGACTTCAGGGTTCTAGTGAACAGCAAGTTGAATAAGAACCCTCAATTTCCTCTCTGTGGAGTTGCCATAGAAAACCTGAGCAATAGAAAGTCATCCTCATTGAAATTATTAGTTAAAGAGAGCTAGGAAATATGCTTTATGTTCACAGATTTATGATAGTGTATTTCTAAAGAATTCTGATTCTAGAGAGGAAAATAATAAGGAAATCATTTCAGCTTTCAATAAAATTTTCCTTTCCATTATACCTTTTTGCTCTCAGATGTTTTAAATAAGCAACTTTGAGGTTGGACGTTTTTCTCACGCTGCCTTGCACACATAGGAAAATCTCAATATAATGAATATTTGCTGAGACACTTCATTAACCTCCTTGAAGCCATCTTAAAACCCCTGCTGATGCAGAGAACTGAGATTTCAGCAGCTGTATGCTGAGCTGACTGCTGCAATTGTCTTGAACAGTCCCATCTAACCCCTTCAAGTGGTGCCTTTTTGCTCAATAGGTGTCATTTAAAATTCTGGTGTCATCTACCCTCTCTTTTTCTGCACTTTAGGCAAAGCTAATTATAATAATCATAATAGTAAGAAACATAGTAATAGATTTTCTGCAATTCTGCGCTGTATAATTTAAAATGTACTATTTGAAGCCACTCCCATTAATTTTTAAGAAGGTTACAGTCAAGAACTGCAAAATTTGTTATGAGTGAGCCCCTCTAATTGCTCTCCATAATCTTCTGTCCTTCCGCAGACCTATTTTTCTGTTCACATTTGAATTACTGGTTTCTTTCCTCTTCTTCAGTGCCCATCAGTGGCATATTTGCTACACAGTTTTCTTCCTGGCACTTGCTTTCTCCTCTATGAGCTTCTAGTGGTTTCTGCAATTGTCAGAGATGCAATATAAGAGTTTTTTTTCATGGAATCACATAATGGTTTGAGTTGGATGGGACCTTAAAGATCATTTACTTCCAATCCCTCCTGTGGAGGCCCCACCTACTGAACTGTCAGGTTAAAGCAATGCCCAAAGGTCAAAAACGTTAAAACAGTTTTTGGACTGTAACATGAGGGGCAAAAGCTTCTGTTTACCCTCATGTGTTTTGTTTAATTAGAGGTTCTTGGGAAACCCCAGGGTGTGTTGTTCTATATTTGGGGGCTAGAAAAGAAAGAGCTCCTTGTTCTTACCAAAAGGCACTGACTCTTGATCTCCATATGGAACACACCAGAGGAAAGGTTGGCAGTGATGTCTGCCCGCACATGCCTGTCAGACTGACAATTACAGTCTGAGAGCAAGACAAACCCAACTTTTACATTTTCACATATTCAGATGAGATCACAGCGAGGCTGTAAATACCTGCACGACCTGAGGGTGGAACAGGGAAAATTGAAAATCCTGTAAGGGATTGTTAAACCCCTGTGCCTCCAAAGCTGGGAAGGCAGAAGAGCTTGCTGTTTCATGCAAGGCATTTGTGCACTCTGTGTAAGCATAAGAGCTTTTTGTATGCTCTTTCATTAGAAGATGCAGGTATACTACCCTCTTTCCAAAAGTTGTTTTCTCCTCCTTACTTTTTGTGAGTGGTCATAGGTCCTTGCTGGAACAGGACAGAAGTAGAGGGATCACAAGCAATGAGCACAATTTAAGCTTTCTCTATTTCTCTGTGGAATTCTTCATTTTGAGGCAGATGTTAAAGAATGCAGCACTCCTTGCTCTAATAAATATTTAGGAACTTTTCCTCCTGATTGAACAGCTTTGATACAGATTCTTGCCTTGCTGGGAGAAGTTGTGGCTCCTCTGTCACTTCAGAGAGCAAATCCATGAGACTGAACTCCTGAGAAACTGGCAGGGAGGGAAGAAACAGTCCCTAAGGGCAATTGAGTGACATTACAAGTCCAGAAATCCATAAATTTTAGCTCCTGCTGTTTTATGGCAATCGATGATTGCTCTTTTTTTTTTTTTGTTTTTTTTTTGGTTGTTTTTTTTTTGGTTTTTTTTTTTTTGTTGTTGTTGTTGTTTTGTTGGTTTTTTTTTGTTTCCATCACAACCCTCATTGTAAGAAAATTCTCCTTGCTATCCCCTTTAGGAGGTAAACTCTCCAGCTTTATGGAGAGCCATTCCAGTGAGAGCTGGATGAGATCACAGCTGGCTGATAAAACAGAGTTGCTGCTCAACCATTTCACCACTTGGGCTTTTGGCTGGCTTGGTGCAAATTGGATGCTTCAGTAGGCCACGTGGCAGAGGGATTCCTATAATTAATTTCTTGTGCATATGCATAAAAAAGGTCTGAAATAACAAGTTCTTCTTCCACAAATAGTGTTTTGGATGCTGGGGCTGTGAGGGAGGTTTTGGCTTTATTTTGTTTTGTTGTTTGTAGTTTTGGTTTTTGCTTGTTTTGTTGTTTGCTGTTTTGTTTTTGTTGGGGTTTGCTTAGTTGATTGGTTTTTGTGGCTTTTGTTTGTTTTGGGGTTTTGGGTTTGGGTTTTTTTGGCCCGGAAATAATACTTTATCCCAGTTTTCTTCTAAATTTAGGACATGCAGGAAAAGGATGTGAAGGAAAAGAGACAATCAATATTATCACACTGGTCTCCATTCAAGCTGTCTCCTTGCAGAAGAGGGGTCCTTCTCATGGGTTTTGATCTTCCTGATGTTGTAGTGCTAAGAATAATGACTGGAAATTTTGTTACCATGACATTTTAAACCTAAAGACCATGAAATTTGTCAGCAAGTTCTTAAAAAAGAAAAAAACAACAAAAATCCTCAATCAAAGAAACAAAAGAAAAAAAATTTCCAAAAAAGTCAAATAAAATACCAACCCCAAAACCCAACCAGCTTTGAATATCCAAAGATATTCTGGATGTCTCACTTTAAATGTCATCAAATAATCTTTTTTTTTTAACATTGGATGTCCCTGTTACATTCTGATGCAGCAAAACCTCAATGGTCACCGCAAAAACTAAAATGCCAGGTTTACACACTGCCTGTGGGTCCTGGATCATAAAAATATACCTGTGAACATGGCAGGAAGGCAACTCAAATGTTTAGGCAAAAATGACAATGGTAACTTGAATATAAATAATATTAAATGAACATATCTAGACTGAAAATTACAATGTTTCTAGCAATAAAACAAGGGAGATTCAAGAAAGAGTTGCATGTTTAGGATATCAAGAAGAGAAATATACCCCATTTTAAGAGATGATTTGTTTGTGAAAGGGATTATATGAGATGGCTGTTGGAAAACTGGTTTTGAGGCAATCCTTGCTTCTCATTATTTTTAATGTCTCTGTGTCTTACAATTACAGAGTTCTAAAATGTGCCTAAAGAGGCTTATTTTAGAAGACTTTTACTTACTGAATTACACCATGAGAAGTTTTACTGGTAATTAACATGCTCCCGACACTGCCGGAAATTAATTTCCACAGAGGCATCCTATGGCTGACGGGATCTCTGCTCATTTGCTGAGTCTGGTCAGCCTTTGGCAAGACATCAACTTTGGGTACTTTCAGTGGAGGCAGGAAAAAATGCACGTGTTTTTATTTTCTTTTGAGATTAGTAAGGTTTAGAGATCATAGATGAGTTTCACTTTCAATCAAGGCAGATTTACCACCTCTGAAAAATGGTTAAATTATTCAGATTCTTGGCTTAAACAAATGCCAACTTTAGGCTTGATGCTAATATACATTTTATTATCTGCTTATTTCCTTACTGCTTGTTTGCAGCTGTAAGTCAAATTAGTATAGTCAAAATTATTTCAATAACTCTAACAAATTATGGATGTAATTATTACGGCGTGCATCTCAGAATGCAGCTTTATTTACAAAGGACACAGCGTTGATTAAAACAGCTTGAGTTATGCTAACTACAACACTGAGCTCTCTTTGCAAAGCCATCTGAGGAGCACAGTAATTTGAGTTCAAGGGAGAGGCAGTATTACAAGAAGGCTAATGATAATCGTGTTTAAGGTCATTGGCAACTAAAGTACTTACTGTACAGGAGCCTTCTGTCAGAGACAATTATAGTGAAGGGCCTTTGAATGGGGTTGAAACACTCTGAGTGTGTTTCTGTGACAGCTTTGTTCTTACAATATTTATTCTGGTTTATCTGTAGAGCAGTATTAAATTTAGAGTGTCACAAGCCAAGGGGCTCATGCAAAACTAAACCGACAGTGTGCAACGACGTGGTGGTTACACCGCAGCCTTTCTAATGATGGCACTGCCTTGTTAGATCAAAAGCATCCCCCAGGACCCAGGAGGCAGCACCAGCAGTCCTGTTCACAGGGATTAGGAAGGCACTGTTGACTGCACAAAGCTGTCAGGAATAAAGAAAAATCTGCTAGGACCACCTTCTTTTCTATCTGGTCATCAGCCCACAATAGGTGTTTTTGAGTGGTGTCCCATTTTTGCTTGTTGTGCCTCTATTTTGTTTCATTTCACTTTTGTTTGTAGGGAAGGAGGCAGTGGGAGGGCTACTTTAGCTTCTTGTGTTCTGGTGTATCTAAGTACCTCACAGCCTTCAGTTAGTTTAATCTCACCACAAATTTTGTGAATATTTCAGATTCTTTCACAAGCTATTGAACTTTGGAGGTTATTGCTATCAAATAATGACAACAGTGTTTGATGGAACCATAGCAGGCTATCAATATACTATTATATTATCTTTTGTCTTTGAAAATAAGTGTATTATTATATTATTGCTTGTTTGTGAAAATCAAACACAGAACCAAGAGAGGGAACCTCATTTGAAGTGAGCTTGCCTATTCTGTTTTTACACCAGCCATTTTGCAAACTTCAGTCTTTGCAATTTTCATGAGAAAAATTAACTCACCTGGGTCCTGTCCTCTATGAGGATTAGTCAGAATTGAAAGGAAAGATTAAAAACATAGTCTATAATTTTGAAAACAGCTTTTTAATTAAGATCTGGATGCATGGATTTAAAAGAACCTTAGTATTTTAATGAAAAAATAAGGAAACTCATAATAATGTTGATTCATCTTCAAACAGGTTTAGGATTAACTTTGAAAAATTGAGATAGCATTTGCAAATGTCTGACCAACTCCATTATTTGTTTAAAAGTCTTTAGTGCAACCTGATGTAATTTGAAGTCTTATGCTCATATCACAATTATGAACCAGACTGTCTTATCAAATAGTAATTTCCATTATTTTACCCCTTTAGAGAAATGAGGAAAATAAGGGTAGATTAGACAATGCATTTCCTTGAGCATGTACTTCCCAACAGACAGTACACTCAGAAGACATGAGAAGACAAGAAACAAGAAAACTATTTCCATAATGCAATGCAATTTTTTTTAAAAATACATTTACCACCTTCAGTCTTCAGCCAGTTTACTGGGGCTTTATTTAAAACTAAACAGGCTGGGTTGGCAAAATGATACTTTGCATCATGGATATTTGAAATTGAAAAATAAAATTAATAAAAAAGTAATTTTCCATCCAAAAGCCATAGTGACAAGCATTTGTATTTTCTTTTTTACAGAATCTAATATGAACACTTAGTACTTTACAGAAAACTTTGACCCACTTAAGCATATGAATATGCAGAAGTATTCTATTTATTTAATTTTAAGCAACAACCAAGAAAAGCAATATCTAAAACACATACATTACAGTGTGGATTAGCCACAAACATAAAAAAAAATCAACCACTCCTACTTTAGCAAATTTATACAGAATGCCAGGCAAAAAATATGTGGTTTTTTCCTAGTGTGTATAGGAAAAAAAAGTCAGCTACATTTGCTGTTCCCTGGTGAATGAACATAATTTCCCTGTGTTTAAGCTTGAATACTTTTTTATACTTTTTATGCATTAACACAGTCCCATTTACATGGTTTTGAACAGATGTCAGGCTCAAAAATAATACACATGGCCAGGGGTTTATTTTTTCATTAAGTGATCCATTTTCTTCTCCAGTGGGGGAGAAAAGACACGGGGAAAAGGGGAAAAGAGAAAATAAGGAAAACTCAATCCTTTACTGCTTGGTCATAAAGGCTGAGCTGGGAGGGTAGAGCCATTTGAGGAGGCCTCACTGGAAGGTTTTGGGCATCTCTGGGATGCACACACAGCGACTGGCATTTGGTTTCATCCTTAATGGTGCCATCTCCTCAGCACTGACTGAGAGGCATTAAATATTCATGAATTTCTTAAAGGCTTTTGGGAAGAAAGTGCTAGAAAGGAGCATTAACATGCTGATCTTTTTTTTACTAGCCTGTGTCAATGAAGGCATATTAAATAATTAAGTCAATCTAAGCCATTTTTTGCACAGAAGGAGGTTGAGATTAGCAGCCCCTGTGTGCTGGGAGATGCCACCTTTTCCACTGCCGGTGCTTTTAGGCTAAAGAAAACAAACACAGAATGAAGGGGACGGGTTGAGTCTCAAATAAACAAGGCACTAAAGCACCATTTGTTCCATTTTGTGATCCCCTGTGTTAGATTAGGAGCACCTTTTTATGGCTCCAGATGGAAATGTGACCTCGTAAAAATCTCTCCGTAGACAATACGTTCTCAGACCTCCACCTATGAAAAGGCTCATGCAAAAATTAATCACCCTGAAATGCCTTGGTTTGCTTGTGAAAATACTGATTCTGAAAGGGCTGTCCTCCCAATTCCTGCCTCCTGACACCTTGTGTGATATTTTCCTTTTCTGTGCTGAGCCTCAGAGGGTTGAGGCAGATGTCTCTCAGAGTCCGAACATCGGAGACGCTGAATCTCCAGGAGGGTGCTTCAAATGCCTTGGGGCATTTGAATCAACAGGATAAGGATAATTTTAACTGAGTCAAAAATGGGCAAAGTGTGCAAATACATTTTGGGGAGGTCTACTCCTACAGACACTGACACACACACACATGAAAAGGTCAGAACTACAGCCTGGAAACCATCAGGCACCCATAGGAATTGTGTTTTATGGTTTGAAATTCTATGTCCTCAATGGAATTGGGCTACAAAATGCAAAAAATTGCCTTGGAATAATTTTTGAACCTTATTTCATGTAGACATCTGGCTTAGTTTCCATCTTTAAATAGTATTTAACTGCTTGGACAAATCGGGAATATTTCATGTAGGAGGGTTAGAAACCTCTTTGTGTTGTAGTTCATATTTAGAGGTTGATACCACACATCAGAAGGTTCAAGGCTTTGATCTGTAAAAAGGAGGAAAGAAATGTAAAATATCTCTCTGGCATGGCAGGTGAATGGTTGGGCTATTAGCTGTTATGGATAGATTCAGGTCTCTAACCCTCATTCCTCATAGCAAATTTGACAGCTCTTACAACAGTCCTGAGACAGATTGGAGGAGGGGGGAAATATTAAATGGGAATTGGTTTCTTCACAACTCTTCCAAATGGTTCTGTTGCAGAACAGAAAGCATTTGAAGTCTATCAACACATTTTTTCCCCTCAAATGTATTTTTAATATTTGTTTTATTTATATCCAACTCGTTAATTTTCACATATTTAACTGAGAAGTCAACAAAAAGCATCTGATTAAAGGGACTGATTCTAACTGGATTTAAACCATAGTGGATAGAGAAAACAAAACAAAAAATAATACTGTATTATCACTATATTACATGCAAAATTAAAAAAACTAAAATCCCTGTTTTAAGGATGCTCTAAGAAAATGGAAGTCAAGTTTGTTATGTGGCTATCAAATCAATCATTTTGTAACCAGGATGCTGGATGGAGAGGTTGCTTCTATGGGTGTTATTTTAATGTTTTCTAAACATGGGATTATTTCTATACCAGCCACAGGAGCAGAGGCGCATGTTAATAAAGAGTCCCTTTTACTCAGCTTGTGATTTCTATGCAGCATTGTTACCTTCAGCTTTCTTTTTCATTAATATTTAAGGAGAAAGTCACTTCACTATGATATTCACATTTCAGTGAGATCATTCCTGAAATATTTAAAGTGAATAATGCAAGTTTCCAGAAATAGTGATAAATATAGCCTCAGTCTCCTGACCCCATAATACCTGCAGGTGGGGAAATATACTGGAGGCATTTTAAGATCCACATGCTGGATTGACCCCATTTTTTATATCAAGAAAGAGAGACAAACAAGGACAAAGCCATCAGAAGGTTGTCTGATGTATTCTGGCCACAGTGAAGGTCTTTGCAATCATTTTCTGAGAGAGGATTTGCAAAGAAAGAAATCTTCACTGTGACATTGGGCTAGAATTATAATCTCTCTGTGCTTTAGTTTTACATCAGAAGTTGGTGATAATAACTACATCATGTTGGGAAATGTGAGTTTATTATTTTTCATAGGATGAGAAGAAAATAATGAACTTTTTTGAGAGATGATCTGTTCTCAATGATCTTCAAATACAGCTTGAAATACAGCTTTTCTTTATTGGAAAATTTCATTTTGCTGTTTCTTCCCCTAGAGAGAGAGAAAATAAAATAAAAATATATTTTATGTGCCAGAGGTTTTTTTTTGGTACTCCCTTCCCTACCTTTGTCTCATGGGTTTTTTACTGTAGTGTTTGCTACATATCTTTTACCTGATTGTGGTTAAATTCCAGGCACTAAGGTAAGAAGTAAAAGTTTAAGAGATGGGTCATCATCCGTCCAAGAGGGTCTAAACTTATGGTGCAGAGATCAATCCTTCTGGAGCTGAAATGAAAGCTGAAATGAAACCCTGAAATCTGAGCCCCCCAAACTCTCTTAACAGGGAATATGAGCCTCTTCCTCACATTCCTTCTGGTCTGAGAGAAATCCATAGAAACCGACCGGGAAAACTGTGCAGAGGACTCAGAACTGGGTGGGGAAGTCTCACACTGGAGGGTAGAGCTGCCATCCAGAGGGATCTGGGCAGGCTGGAGAGATGGGACTGTGTGAAACTCCTGAAGTTCAACAAAGCAAAGTGCCAGGTCGGAAACCTGGGGTGGAGCAATCCCAGGCACGTGCCCAGGTTGGGTGGAGAAAGGATTGGGAGCAGGAGTTGTGTGACTGATAACTCAGTATGAGTTGGCAGTGTGCCCTGGCTGCCCAGAAAGCCAGATGGGTCCTGAGCTGCATCCTGAGGTGCCTGGCCAGCAGGTTAAGGAGAGGGATTCTTCCCCTCTTCTCCAGTGATGCCTCCAGCTCTGGGGCTCCCAACATGAGGACATGGAACTGTTGGGCACGTCCAGAGGAGGCCACAAAGATGATGAGGGGACTGACCTACCTCCTGTGTGAAAGACAGGATGAGAAATTTGGGGCTGTTGAGCCTGGAGAAGGGAAGGCTCCAGGGGAACACTGCAGCAATATTTCAGTATCTGAAGGGGGCTTACAGGAAAGTTGGAGAGGTGCCCTTCACAAGGAATTGCATTGACAGGACAAGGAGGAATATATTCAAACACAGTGAGGGGAAATTTGGGTTATATACACATAAGAAATTCTTGGTTGTGAAGGTGGTGGGGTTCTGGCAGAGGCAGCCCAGAGAAGCTGTGTCTGCCTCATCTCTGGCACAGGTTGGACAGGGCTTGGAGCAACCTGGGATAGTGGAAGGTGTCCCTGCCCATGGCAGGGCATTGGAACCTGATGATCTTTGGGGTGCCTTCCAACCCAAATCATTCTAATGTTCTATTCTAAGCAACCTGCTTTAAAATTACCTTTATGATCAAAAGAATAAATAACACATTTTGAGATTTTTTGTTTTCCTGGTGGCTAACCAAAAAGTGTTTGACTGAAACCTGTTTAGTGCTCAAGTGTGCTCAGGGAATCAAGTGGTTAAAGACAAGAAATTCTTGTCCTTACTGCTGTTCTGATCCTGGATTTTTCTGGTTTCTGGGCTCTGGCTCAGTTTTAGCAGCTGCAGGTGTGAGACGGTGTGAAGTCTTTAAGGAACATATCTTTTGGTCGTCACTGTATGAAATACTTTGCACTCAGCAACATCTCATTTGGCTGAATAAATAAAAAATTCTAAACAAACATCCTTTGAAAAGGCAAAAAGCTGTGTATTTTTGTTTGTGTTTTGGACTCAGCACTTACTAAATGCATAAATATGTATCAGCATAGCTTGTGGTATATGTGATTAGATGCTACATGGGGAGTTTTGTTGTTTTATAGTTACTGCAGTAGCAGCAGTGGAGCAGAGTACATGAAATTTGGATAATTGTGGATAGGAAACAAGTAGAATTAGTTACAGATACTGCCTTATCCATAAGTAAATCTAATTTTTTGTTGTATTGTTTGCAACAAGGACTTTAGGAAGAGCATGGCTGGAACCCAGTGGTATTTTCTGCCTCTCCTCCTGTTTGAACATGCAAGTATAAGCCATTGATACAAAAATATGGGGTGCTCATTTCATGTAATATGAAGCTGACAAACGACCAGATACTTACATAAATCCTTTAAATGACTAAGGGAAGCTTATTTAATGCTCTCTACTGACATCCTCATTACTGCTGCTCAACAAGACTAGGCTATTCATGCAATCTGGCTCACATGCCATTGTTTGGAAACCATAAAAACCACAGACAGCCACATGCTGAGATACAATAATTGTCAAGTCTATAGTGCATATTTTCTAGAATTGTTTAATGCTGGCACAGTGTGTGTGCAAAAAAAATGCATAATCGAACAGGCAGTGATCTTCATTGTGGCCATCCCATTGGGGTTTGAAAATTGCTCAAATTTGACCCAGCAGCAGAAAATGACAATGGGGAGACACATTAGGACTTTGGATAGAAGCTACCTAGGAGAAATGACAAGTATACCATTATGTTAGAAGGTTTTTGATCCATCAGTGCAAAAGTTCACCGTCATGTGTGGACAAAATCAACTGCTAGTAAGCAAGGGTGAAGGAAAGCCTTTCAAATTTCAAGTTTAAAGGAACAGATGGAGGTCAGCCAAAAATATCAATTATTGTCACAAGTCCCCTGAGGTGCCTTGGCCCAGATTTTGTGGATCATTTCAATGATTAATACCCACCAGCAGCTGGTATTACTGGATGATATGAGCAGATCTATTCGGGTTTTTCAGACAGTTTGGCACCTCTTGTTCATTTGTCCAGGATGTATTAATGATTAGTCCCAGGACATGTCAGCTCATCCGCATCTGGGATAAAGGACAGAGTGACATTCCTTGCAGTTCTCTTCTTTTTAGCACTGTTCTTTTTTGTGACAAATTACAACAAAAACTGAAAAATAAGGCAGGTCACTCTGTCTGTGCTAAATCTAAGACAGAAGATAAAGACACACAGGAGCATACTGCCCTGAGCAGCAATATTGACCAATGAGCTCCAGAAGGGTTTTAGGCTCTCTGGAAGATGAGGAGCACAAAGTCAGAAAAGATATGAATTTTCCAGGAGCCTGTTTAGGTTTTTTTTTTTTTTTCCCCTCTCTACCTGAAAAAGCTGACTGGCATAAATAGAGATTCTATTGTTTGAATGGATGCTTTTTCTCTGTGAGGAAAAATTTATTCAATACAGTTGCCAGATATGTAGGAATCTGGGACATGTGCCCAACATGTGTGGAAAAGAGCTCTACACATTCACAGTTAGCCTGACACATCTGGGAAATGTCAGACTTGCAGAAAAAATGATCTGTGAGTCGTGGATGTCTCGGGTTGACTGAGCACAAACAGGAGACTGAAAGCAAATGTCCTGCAGCTCCAGCACACCACTGGACCCACTGAGTGTCCCAAGAATGAGCACACATTTGTTTTTGGGGCTGAAAGTGGTGCATGTGGGTCAGGAGATATTTGAAGACACCATGTGCAGTCCTGAGACAGGACATACCTGCTCAAGATCCTGACTCAGCACAAACACAGCTCCATCTTGGCTGACCTTCCAGGCTTTCTTTCAGGCAACTTTGGGTGTCAGAAACTCCTACTGAAATTTCTGTTGGCACTCAGCCTCCAAGGCTTTGCTGTTTTGAACACTTTATCTTTATCCCTGTCTCGTTGTGACAGTGATATCACACATACATAGGACTGAAAATGGAGAAGTTAACATTAATAGAAACCAGTAGACCAATCAACAAAGGATAGACTCCTTTCAGTAGATTTATTTTTGTAATGAAAAAAACCCTATCTTTCACCCTGAAAAATGTTCAGAAAATTGAAATAATAAGAATTAAATTTACTTTTTCTGGGTTATGTACGCAGATGGACGTAGGTTAGAAACTAGAATGTCTTCACCACTGTTTCTCAGTCTTTAAAGCTAAAAGCTTTATCTTTCTCAAGAATTAAAAAATACAACAAATCTGTCTGGTAACAATACTAAACTTTTTTTTCAGTGGAGCAGAAGAAGTGTTGTGTTAACATTTTTCTTGAAATTATGTCATTTTCTTTCATTTTCTCCCACTTTTTTTACTTCATCCCTTCCTTAAAAAAATATAAAGGCTATTACAAGTATTTTACAGAGCATTTTATGTCTTACACAGTTACTCCACAGGCAGAGATAGACAACCACAGCTGTGGTAAAATTCTATCAGAGAATCAGAGACACGTAACTGAATGCCTTGAAAAAGTAGAACTTGCATGCAAAACTTCAAAAAACTGCAGGCATGATGGAAAGGGAGGAGGAGTGGGGGTGTACTGAAAAAAACCTATATGCAACAAAAACCAATCAAAAAAAGAAAGCACCAAAAAAAATACAACCAAAAAGAGAGAGAGCACTCTTGTAATGGTTTGAAGCCTTCCAGATAATTCAGAATATACTGGAACACAAGCATGATTTGCCACAGAGGAGAGAAATTAAAGTGAAGTGCCTGTTTGCCCATGTGTAAACCTAAGGTTAATAATTCATACTCCACAGAGTTGTTCAAGTGAGATGTGATTAATTAATGTTTATAAAATACTTTATAAAAATCCTTGAGTTTCCAGTTTTACTATATATAAATCCATGTGATGGTGGAGATTACTCGTGAATTTATTTCTGCTGCTCTTTATGTCTGATCTCATGAAACTTCTGAAATTTTATGTTCAAATTGAAATGTTAGCTGTCATCCAATTTTGGTATCTTCTCCTATGGTTTCACCAGTTAGAAGGGTACCAGAAAAGCAGATGAATTTCCAAAAAGCTGAAACGACTCTTGTTAACACTGCTGTCCCAGAGCAAGAAAAATCTTTATAAAGATAGGATGTGAACAGTGTGCCAGAATATTGAAGTTATTTATATACTATATTGTATTCCACATCACTAAACTTCAGAGATTCTATCCAGAACTAGAAGGTGAAGATGTTTGTCAGAATTATTTGTGGACCTCTATAGAAAATTATGTGAAAGGATAAGGATTTTTCACTACTTTTTTTTTTTTTTTTTTTTTTTTCTTGATGAACCATAAGATAAAATATGCCATTTCAATTGACTGGTAACAGGTTAAATTTTTTTTTTTTTTTTTAACAGCTAATGAAATCTTTGGTGTTATTGTCTTTGAATAAAAGATTCTGAATAAGTTAGATAATAAAACCTGTAAGAGGATTTGTCATTTCCTAGATTTTCTAATTAAAACAATTGTTGTGTGGCCCATCTCTGCATGACTGCACATGTGTCTATGTCTTTTTTGATTTACCTGCAGCTATAATAACTTATAAATCAATTTGCTAAATTTTGATGAAAGAGTGGGTACCTTAGATAGAGAAATTTGAACAAGGTTCATCAAATTCAATTGTCAGGGAGAAGAGAGAAAGCCTGCCAGTATTCTAGCTGAGGTTTATCTACACTTTAAGCTCTGCTTTTCATTGACACCTGACACTGCACAAGAAACAGCCCAAAAATATTATCTGTATGCAATGAAATTTTTCATTCATTCATTCATTTTTGCCCTGGAAGAAATTAAGAGATTAATTACCAATGTCAAACAATGGCAGGAAGTAAATTGACAAGGCAGCAAGTCTCCTTGCTTCAGAGACAGACAGTTTGTTTTGCTTTGTAAGTGGATGTGAGGAGGTGAAATCAAGGAGGATCCAGAATAAGAGAATTTCAGGTCAATCCAATACCATGTATTGAGAGTGCATGAGAATATTCTAGGACATGGAGGTCAACAGCAACCAAATACCCCATCCCTATGCCAGGAAATTGATCAAACTTTGAATGCAGGGAGGCAGCATGTTAATTGTTTACAGAGAAAGGCTCTTCAACTCTTTTAATTACCAAATGATGTCTGAGAGTTACTCAGGGAAGGTGTTTGGAAAAAAGCAAGTTGGTAAATATTTTGTCAGATCAGTAGCATAGAAAGCCACATTTCAGTGCCCATTAATATTTCCCATCTCATCTCAATTTTTATTATAGGCACAGACAATGCATATTAAAATATTTTAACTTAATCTAACATTTACTTATCTTGATGGCATTTTGCTTGCTTTTGATGGGTTTTGTTAGCTGTAATGAAAAGGAGTAAAATAGGATGATAGGGAGGAAAAAAAACCCAAAACAGGTGTTAGGAAAACAAGAAAGACTTGACATTCCTGCCACCACCATGACAATTCTTCATGGACAAGGAGATTGCATTTCCTTCCCCTCCTTTGAAGCCTGGGTTTGCTGATGGGAAAAAAATAACTGTAATGGATTGTGACCAGGCATACTCAGAATATAAACTCTGTGTCAATGGAACCGAACTGCTCTCCTGAAAATAAAATGCAAATCAGAAACTTTTGCACAGTCCCCACAATCCTAGGGATCCAGTTTTGGAAATATGCTAGTGGAGTGGTCTTAGCAATGCTGTAGAAATCACTGAAGAGCAATAGTTTAAAACATTCCCAAGGGTGATGCAAAGTGAGCCAGGATTGCAGAGAACTAATATTTGACTCAGCTTTATTATGTGATGTCTCAGACTCAGATCCCTTGCTGGCATTTAATCAAGGTTATTGAACATTTTGGACTCAACAAAATGAGGTTGAAATTTGGAAGTCCTAAGAGATCTGACTCCATATAATTAGTTGTATCAGCATTGAAGATAATAAAATACATATTAGAGTGTTTTTGGATTATAGAACCATAGTATGCTTGGCTAAGGTAATGAGAAAGCTGAATTTTCTCTGCATTTTTCGATTTATTGTTAATTATGATGAAGTTTTGCTCTATAAATTGTACTGACACTCAGAATTTCGAAATGGACGCCAATTTTCTGTAATAATTTATTAAAAATGTGCAGAAGTGCTTCACAGAGGAAAATAATAAAACTATTTAGGAAAGATTTATTGCACTTCACATGGTGGAGAATCTATGGCCTAACATCATTATTATTTTGCCTTTCTGCTCCCTCATCTGACAATGCATGAGGGCAGATTTACCAGTGTATATTCAACAGCTAAGGCTTATAAAAGGCATAGATCACTTGTGAAAGATTGTTTGCGATGACAAAAAGCATGCTGAGACTCATCTCTTTTCCTCCCAAAACTCTCTTTCATGTTCTCACATTTAAGCACTCTCCAGAGCAGAGGTGCACAGGCACATTCAGGTGCACAATTGGACCCCATCATGTAAAACCCCATCATGAAACTGTGCCTTAGTCATCAGGTAAAGCTAGAGGCAGGAAAAGAAATAATTGTAAACTCACGAAGAATTTAAGGAAATAATGATAATAATGTCATTGTTAACGATTAAGTACTCAAGCTCTTGATCAGGGCTCACTTGTTTTATGCCAAAGAGGAAAATAAACAAGAAAGACTCAAAGACCCAACTGGCAAATTTAGAATAAAGGTTGAACTTGCAGTAAAGATTTTAGGCTGAAATAGAGACAAGATGGATGGGCTTATAAAAAGAGCTCTTTGCACAGGTTTCTGACCTTTTCAGACACAAAGCTTCCCACATTGCAACAGGATGTGAAAATTTGCCAAAATCCTGGTGAATCTTCCTCACTTAATTTTTCCCAGTTCCTAATTCCCTTAACATTGTCCTTATTTTTTCTGGCCAATACATAAAATCTAGGATTCTTTTAAGCAATTTTTTTACTCTTTTAAAGCTGTGTCACCCCTGTCTAGTGTCCACTTTTGGCTGCTCACATCCCCTTCAAAAAGAGGTGATGAATAAAAAACAACCTCAAGATATACCCAGTCAAAGGAAGCTTCATAAATTACAGTTGCATAAAGTACCTGCCTTGATTCCTTTCATACAGGTGTCAAGAGAAAATCACCTATTTAGTTTGGTGAAAACAGTGTTAAATCACTTATCAAACCCTTGTTATAGGAGCACAAAATATTTAGACAACATCACCTACTACCAAGTGCTTGGTTTAGCATGTTGGATGAGCTGCAGGAAGTATACTAATGAAATTACTGTCATTTGGGAAACAGCCCACTCTCTGGAAGCTTGCCTGGATGATTTGATCTGAATCCAACATAACTTGGAATTTTTATCTTTTTTTTAACTGAAACATACAGTAATGCAAATATGTTAATGAACACTATCTTCATAAAAACCTGCTGCTGTACTAAGATATTCCAGGTTGTTCAAGAATTTTAATTTTTAAGTCTGCAGGAAAATCAACTATTTTTGGCCCTCTTACCTGGAATTATCATAGTAATGAAAGTCCCAGTTTCTCAGTTGAGAGTTGAAATAAAGCCTCTGTGCCCAGCAAGATTTAAGCCTTTATATTATAGTGTTTTTGTCTCACCATATGTTTAGAATATCACAAAAACCAGAATCACCTTGGCAACATTATTTCTACTGCTCCGGAGAGATAGTGGTTTTATGTAACTGCTAGTACTGGTCAGTTCCTTAATTACAGCAGAGGCCTGAAAAAAATGAAATATGTTTTTTAACAGGCAGCAGAATCCTTAAAAACACTTCTAATCTTCATTTTCAGATCTAACTGTTCATGGTTTTCTCTTTAGGAGGATGATCAGCCAGGTAATGTCTTTTGAAACTTTGACAGGAGATGCAGAATGGAACTACCTAGCTCCAAATCAAGGCATGTGAACTGGACGGTAGCAAAAATTCACTTCTCCTATGGAATTTAGAAACATAAATTCATGCATCAAAATTCTTGCCCAACTCCTTTGTTCTGTATTATGTTTTAATGTCTTTCATAGTTGTCTTAGTTTGGTGTATGCCCAGGCTTTGGGTAGGGCAGAGGTCCGGAGCCACCTCAGATGCCTGAATCTGGGCCTGTGCTTGGATGAATTCTCTGTCTTAGAGCCCTGAATCAAGAGTGATCTCCACTTGCTGTCCCAAGCTGCTCTTCTCAATCCATTTCAAGAAAGAATAGACACTTCTAGGTAATTAAATACAGCAGAAGGCACAAGCCTAATACAGGTGCTTAACTCAGAGTTTTAAACAATCCACTAAATTATGAAATGAGCAGGATCTCATACACCCTCCTTGAGCTGTTTTCTGTGGACTAGCTCAATAATTTTTCAGGGCTCTCCCTTAAATCCCATAGTTCATCTCCCAGAACTTTTAATGCATTGATTAAAGTTTAGAAAGCCACTTTGGACAACAGATTTAGCAAACTGGGAGTAAAACTGGAATAGCCTCAAGCTGAGAGAGAATAGGCTTAGATTGGACATTAAGAAGAAATTCTTACCTACAAGGGTGGTGAGGCCCTGGCACTGGTTACCCAGAGAAGATGTGGCTGCCCCATCCCTGTGAATGTTCTAGAACCCTACTACTTGCAATAGAACACTTAAAATAAAATTCTTCAGTGTTGACTAGATAAAACTTGAACTGGATACAAGAAAAATATGCAAAGCATTTTTTATAATTAAAACCCCCAACTTTAATATTTTAAGTCAAAAAAGTAACAGATTTCTATTTGATATGTTGATTTCATGCATATATAATTTCACTTTTTTAATTTTTATATCTGATCTGCAAAAATTACGTTCTTAAAGTCATGTATGTCAGAATGCAAAATTAATGCGCTCTATATTAAAACAAAAGGAAATTCTCACTGAACAGGGTATTGTAACAGAAAATCTTCAATAAACCAATACTAAAATTAATTTTAATATCCTCCCTCATTTTTCATAAATGGTTTCCTATTGAAGTGGTTCCAAAATCAAGAACTGATTAAACCTGAATATTCTAGCTTCTTTCCTATTTTGTAAAAAAGAAAACAAACAACTTGCTATTTTATGACTCTGTTGTATATTTGTGTTGTTCACATGTTTGGGGGATTTTGAGGTACTTTGGGGATAAATAGCAGAGTACCTTTTTATTTTATTGGACAGTGGCCGTATTAGACTCTTGACCTCTGAGAAAAGGACACCTTCGAGTAACAACATGGTCTTGTGGGAGATGTCCCTGCTCATGGAAGGGGGTTGGAAATTCATGGTCTTTAAGCCTCCTCCCAATCCAAACAATTCTGTAATCCCGTGATTCTAAAAAAAAGTGATCATTACAATGAGTTTCCTAATAATTTTGTAACTGACTTTGAAAAAGCCCTAGAAAGCAGAGTTTGGAGAGGATTTCTGAAATACCCCTAAAGCTTGGATTATACAACCCACAAAAATAATGCTACATTTTTGATTTCAATGCTTAGATGAGGCAATTAGAACTATGGTAAAATAAACATAACTGGAGAACAACATGCAGAGTGATCCAAAGCCAGTGTGGAGCAGGACCTCAAGATTCATTTAAGTAAACGAGTAGCTGCTTTAAATGTTTTTCCCTATTGGAGAAGGCCATTAAAAAATATATATATATATCTTGCTCAATGCAGTGCTTCTCCTGGGCTCTGTAGTGTTCATTTTCAAATTGCAAACTCAAAGAATACTCATATTTCTTCCTGATGGTCCATAGAAGCTGAACCTCTATCACATCTCAGAGCAGCTGTCACAATTCTCTCAAATTTATTTTGTATTTAAAAGGCAACAAAAGACATATAAACATCTTTGGCATGGTATAGTGACTTGGAAATATGTCAGTAATGATTTTGTTGGCTGCACTGGTCCTGCACACATGTCACACAAGCGCTCAAAGTTTATTCAAGGAGCTGCTGTGAGAAATGCGAGATAACTTGTTCCCTTTGCAGTGGGAAAATACAACAGTTTGGGTTCTTTTGATACTGATTATTTTAGAGTGTTAGAGTATATGGCCCATGGCACAGAGTGGGTGGATGTATATGGTCCTGTCTTTGAGGATCATGAGGTTCTGGCACAATTGTCCAGAGAAGCTGTGGCTACCCCATCCCTGGAAGCATTCCAGGACAGCTTGGGTGCAGCTCTGAGCAACTGGGTGCAGTGGAAGGTGTCCCTGACCATGGCAGGGGGTTTAGAATAAGGGGATTGTTGATTCTCTTCCAACACAAACCACTCCAGGATTCTGTGATCTAAGAGTTTTGAGGGTAACACCTTCTCAGTTGGGTTTTGCACTGTTTGGACACTGGCATGGATCAGGAACCATGCAATCAGGACACAATGAAGCACCTTCATATGTTGGGGTTTTGTTTGTCTCCGGTGTTCTCACATGTACCCACCTGCCTCAGAATCCTATTGGGATGCTCCAGGGTGTTGTGCAGAGCTTCTGGCTTCTTCTATGGAAAGACTTGTGTCCCTCAAAAAGCAAGAAGAGCTATGGAAATCAAGCTCTAGAGGTCCATATGCTGTTTTCTGTGGTGAAATTTGAAGAACTTATGCAGAATAGACACTTGTGTCTATTCTGCAATTGGAAAAAAAGAGGGAAATAATTTGTGTTTCTTAAGGTTTCTCAGGAGGGTGTTATGCAACTTAACTGATTACAAAATGTTTAGCCTTTTGCTTGGATGCCAAAGTTTACAGGTTCAAAAACAAGTTCTAGAATAATTTTGTGAAAAAGTCTCAATTGAGGATTGCTGATTTCTCAGTTATAACTTCTGACTCAAGTGGTTTCCACTGAACAGTGTACAGAAGGATGACAGACAACATGCCTGAATGTTTTCATTTCATGCCTGAATGTCTTTTCCTCCGCTTTCTGGGGATTCTGCTTTGGTTTCAGCATTTAGTTGGATGCAGTATGAAGGATAAGCTTTGCTGAATTATAAACCTTTAATTAAGGTAAGGGATTGTGAAATATTCCAAAATGAGGATCTACAGAAAATCTCATCCTGTAAGAGGGAAACCCATGGTTAATGATACTGGTATTACCTAATCACTACAAGTGCTTAAATCCAGAAACTGAACAAAAAATACACCACAAAATATACTATGAATTGGTCGAAGTCAATTAAACCCCTCTCCTTTTCAACTTGTAGTTTTCTAAAGGTAAATGCAACTTATTTTTTGGTTAAATCAGACTCAAGCTTATTTCAAATCCAGGCATTGTTTTGTAGGCAGCAGCACAGCAGTCCTCTGCAGAAATGTGAAAGCTGGGGAGAGAAATGATCTATTAATCTGGGACAGTTCTTAGTAGGACAAGACATAGTGCTTTATCTTGTCTAAATATAGGTGACCTAAATGTAGAGGCCTTTACCAGTTCCCTTGCAAACCTTGCCTACCATTTAATGTGTCTCAACTGTTGGAAGTTAGCCAAATATTGAACCTCTATTTACTTTTTTTGTGCTAGTGCTGATTAATGTACATACCCAAAGTCATCCCAGCAGACTCTGCTCTCTCACTGGCATAAATTTTTTACAGAGATTAAAAATACCTAAAATAAGTCACATGCAAGTACTCCACTAAATGCCAGTATCTTGCTCATCTTCACCATGAATTATTACAACCCGAATTTGATGCACTTGAACAAATTTAGTACTTAATTTAGGCAAATATGGTCACATTAAAAGGATACATTTAATTTAAGCAACTTTTTCTGGATTTCTTTGCCGTGAAAAGAAGAGAATTAGGATTTCTGTGTTTAGGAAAATAGTGACTGAAAGATACCCAATGGACCTCATAGAAAATAGATGGTGTGGCTGTTATCAATAAAACTATGAAGCATATGATCAATTTTTTTTTCCCTCTGGTAATACAAAGATGTGAAAAAAATCCCCCTTATTTTACTATTTTATTTCAGGTGCAGGCTTCATGACAAATGGGCACAGATAAAATTCTGGGGTTGGAATACAATGTGTATTTGTATATGTGCGTGTCTCCGAGAATATTTGGGGTGTATAGGGTGCATATTTTCCAGTCACATAGTGCCTGCCCTGCTCTGCAAGATACAAAGAACACATGCAGTTCTAAAGTGGTAAGAAAATGGTAAATTTTATTTAACTCTACCATTCTAAGACTTTCTGAAGGGAAAAAAAAGCCAGGAAGAGCTGTTGGTGCCTGTTTGATCAGCACAGCTCAAGGATGGCTGGAAAGGGCATCTGCCTTCAGATGCCTCCCCAGGGGTGATGATTCTCCTGCTCCAGCTCACACCCACCCCAGGGGGAAGGACCCCTGCTGCAGCCCAGAGTGTTGTGATGGATGAGATTCCTCCTCCAGGCTCTGAATTGGTGAGACCCACAGGAGGCCAACAGCAGGTTTGTAAGGCAGAGGTTCAGCACTCACCCACTGCTGGTGAGCCATTGGGCAACAGAAAAATTACGCGGGGCTGCAGGTTCTGTGCAGAGTCTGGAAGATGCTGGCCAAGGAGGACAGGCTGCTTCAGAACCAGGCTGACAAACAGCACAGTCACTTGTATATCAATTGACACTGGTTTATGTCCAGGGTGAACTGAGGGCTTCTAATAGCGGTCTTCCAACTTGCTCTTAATATACAAAATCTAACTCATGGTGGGCAATCTTCAAACTAGTCAGACCTCCTTATCCACTAAAAGTGAAGATCTTTTTGTGACACAACATAGCTTCTCCTGTCTCATCTCTTTGGACCACTGTGATTCCCTGTAAGGATTTTTATTACTCAGTGACAAGTGGATTGAAAAATCTGTCAGGTGGAAGAACAGAGATGGTAATGAGTGTTCTCAAACTTCTCTGTAGTCCCTGAAGGTCTATCCTTGCTCAGAACTTTTATCACAGCAGTATTTTACAGCTTCTATAACTTAAGCCTTTCTAAAGTTTTTTGTTGGCAGGTATAGCATATTCTCTTAGGCTTCGTGGTTTCATCTATTTTTCTTCTCATCTTTCATCCACATCATGGTAATCAACTCCTCACAGGTCAAAAAACTCTTCAAAGTACTCCTTTGAACATCTGCCTCCTTAAAGACATCCCTGCTGTATTCTCTGATAACTTGGATTTCATCCAGCTTTGCTAGATAAAGACTTAGGAGTATTCAGTGAACACCCTATTAACTAAACAGGAGAGCAGAAAAAGGCTCCTGCATTTTTCACTAACATCTGGTCTGAGCACAGTGGGAGGGAAAAAGCTGCAGTGAAAGATCTGCATGCACTGGTTGCAAACTGGTAGCTGCTCTCCCAGATGAAACTATATATTTGAAGTATCATTTAAAATCTTCAGCAGGGAGCTATCATGCCATCTTTTATATTAGTTATGAGGCATACAAATGAGGGTTTTGCTGCTATCCTTCCAAAAGTACAAAGCTGAGCATCCTACTTCTCCCCCAACTGTTCTGTTGGAAGAGTTGCTTTTAGTTCCTGAAGCAAATGGAGACAGCAAAGACCACAGAGATATTTGGTTTTTAAAATGTTTAAAGAAGTTTCAGTGAGGAATCAACTTATTCCATAGTAGGGTTCAAGCAGATTGTCATTAGAAACCTGATGAGAGAGGAAACACAAACTTCCCATTCACTTTACTGAGTTTTGGTACTGTTCCCCCTTGCTGAATTTTCCATTCTGCATGGAAAGAATGTTGTGTTCTGCTGTGTTCTTTTTATTTGATTTATATTAAAAAGTTTCTAAACCATCTTGCATACTCATGGCTGTTGTAACTTCTCTGATCTCTCCCCTTTGTTTTCTAAGCCAACCAAATTTCATGATCCACATGAAGGATGAAACAAATCATCATCAATTTCTGTTCTCTTGGTATCACTCATCTCATCTTAATATCCTCCACCAAACTCCTATGGTTGGTGCACTTGAACCAAATCTCTGGAGCTTGCCTTTTATCTTTTTTCATTTTATCTGCTCTTGGTCCCCTTCTAAAAGGTGTTAAGGCTCACCTGGAGTGGAGAATGCTGCAAAGCTTTCCAAGTTCAGTAGAGGCACATGTTGCTCACTGAGGTGGTAGATGGAAAAATTCAAGGTCAGGTTGGACAGGGGCTCTGTGAAAAGTAATCTAGTTGAAGTTATCCCTTTTTACAGCAGGGAGGGCTGAACTAGATGACCTTTAATAGTCCCTTCCAACCCAAACCATTCCATGATTTTTTACGATTTTCATATGTTTACTTATGCTGTATTCTCCTCTACTCTTCCTGCCTATCCTTGTCATTACTAATAGTCTATTTATTCTGTCTTCTTTAAATTGGCTTGCTTTGTGTTATGGATTTTGTAAGTTTTCAGTGACACAAACCTCATCTTCCTCTGTGTGATTGAAGTATATTCATTATCATGGCGTAATGTGCAATTTTGTTCTGGAGACAGATGTGAATCAACCATCAGATTTTCCACTGCCTTCTGAGGCACTACCCACTTATGCTGGCTGAATGCTTTATGTGTTCAAGCTTATTCAGTCAATGTCCTACATAAAGAGGCATCTGTGATTAGTCAGCAGTGTCTACCAGTGGAGGCAAATTCAGTTTTTATTCAGAAATCTGAGTGACTTTGCGAAACTTTACCAGGGAAAACATCACCCTTCATCCTCAGTGTAAGCATTAATAAGAAATGTATGAAGAAGGCAGAATACTCTGTGTGTTTGGTTTGCCAAAAGCATTCGAGGCTGCCTTTTTAATAGCTGGGGTTGATGCAAGAGAACCAAATAAATAAAATCACAGGATTATGAAATAGTTTGGGTTGGAAGGGACCTTAAAGCTCATCTCATTCCAAACACCTGCCATGGGCAGGGACACTTTCCCGTAGACCAGGCTGTTCCAAGACCCATCCAACCTGGCCTTGGACATTTCCAGGAATGGGGCAGCCACAGCTTTGCTTGGGAACCTATTCCAGAGCCTCAACACCCTTGTGGTAAATAAAAGATTTTCTTCCTGTACCTAAATCTATTATAAACCTACTCTCTTCAATTTAAATACATTTCTCCTTGTTCTGTCACTTTCATGCCCATGTAAAATGAAAAAGAGGGAGCTTATCTGGATAGAGCTGAAGACACATTGGTTACCCTTGGTGTTTTGGGATTGCAGAGAGACAAATGGAAGAAACTGCATAATAAACTTTTTGAATGGGCTAAATGGAGTCACAACCATGGTTTACAGTACAGTTATGTAATCTACTAGTTCTATACTGATTTCCTCTTTCCAGGAAAAATAATTTCAAAATATCTTGTTTGAATGCAGGAAGAGAATATACAAGATTTTTCGCTGGTGAATTTCACAGATGTGCACTAGACTACTTTTCTCTTCTATTGATTATACCTAATCTATAAGGTAAAATGATATCAGGCTTTTTTTATACAACTAAGGCAATATAATATTATTATAGGACCTGATTTACCTTACCCTCCTAAAATTATGTTTTTACTGGACTTCTGCTCCAGGAGCACCGTGAAAAATTATGGCTTTCTAGATTGTTCATACAGTTTCTGAAATAGTTGTAAGTCCAAAAGTGCTGTAAAAAAGTGATGCATGACAAAGTACGAGAATGGGAAAATCTAATTGTCACATTAATTATCTATTGACAGAAGATATACAGCAGGTGATGCAATGGCTTTGGATGTTCTTGTCTTTATCACCTCTTGGGGAAAGAGTTCAGATCATGAAATGAGTTTGGTGCTCTTGAGTGGACATTTGTCCTCATCACAAAACAACCCCATAATTCAGCACGATGTAACGAAATTGGAGAGCTCAAATTGAGGAGGTTTAGAACCAAGAGCATCAGGGAGTGATAAATCAGGCTGGAGGTGCAGGGCAATGCCTCTTGGGGTGACTTTCACAGTGTCTGTGAGACAATGCCATCCCCATTACAAATCATTTTGCCAGGCAGGCATCCTAACTCCACATGCTTGAAGGGACAGATCAAGATAGAAATAGCACTGAAAGGGAGCTTGATCTGGTCTAAGTCACTATTCCATTCAACTGCCATTAAAAATTATGAGGACAGTGATTTTCATATTTCATTAAAGATTTTACCATTCCTCTGCTAATTTTCAGGGATTTTTTTCAGGGACATAAGCAATGAGCAGTGTTTGATGCACACTTGCATAAATAAGAGTCCCTAAAGGGAATGTCTAAATGTGGCTAACTGCTGTAAGTATACTTAATTGAATTATATTAGCATAATTGTCCAGGTTAGACACCCATCTTTTGATTGTTAGTACAAATTCTGGCCAACACTAGTGAATATAGCTAGCTCTAGGAGCTAACCACAAACTTTTTGAGATTTATATGAAATACATAGACAGTTTTCAGTTTAATACTCATCATTATTTCAATTTTATTAGTGGCTGCAGTAGATACCTTTGGTTACTCTTTCTATAAGAAGACCTACTCACAGCTATTTTGCTTATCACTAATTTCACATCTGGGCCACCAAGGGAAATGTTCAACATCAGAGAAGAATTTGACACAGTTGTGAAGTCTAAATCTTTACTATGAGACAAAGCTTTGCTTTCTGCATGCTTTTTTGTTTTTTGTTGGTTTTTTTTTTCCTATTTATCATGATAGAGAGAGGGCTCAAATATCTAAGCCTACAAATCAAGAGACATCCAGAAACTATATATATTATAGTGTATGTATGCGTGGATGTATACTGCCTATAAAATTGTATGTATATTGCCTATATAGTTATATATATGTTATATATTAAAGTGGACAAAATAAAGATAATTAGTTCTTTTCATTCTAGCTATGTATTCTTGCATCTCAGTCTCAAAGCAGACACTTTTGGGTGTGTAAAGAAACAATTTTCAATCATTTGTAAAGACATCAGATTGCTAACAAGTTATGAGCTGTCAGTCTGAGGAAACACAGGAGAGTACTGCACAAAAGTTCTAAGGCTGGTGTGCAAAAGCCATGTATATAGAAAAACTTAAGTTCTGCAATATTCCACCTTGACTTACAGCCTTCCCCAGATCACTTGTGATGTGCCACGCCTGTGAAGAAGGGTAATTAACTGCCATATATTATGTATTTGTGAGAGTCACCAAGAATACTTTTGCAAATTGTTATTACTTTATTTTATTTATTAGCTGGCTTTAATTATATTCCTGTAGGAACCTGAATTATGGTCCAATTGCAACACGGTCTGACGGTGGAATAAGTTATAGCTGCTACCTTCATGGGACTGTAGGCAACACAGCAAAATAAAGTGATCTGTTTCCTTCTTCAAATCCTCCAGACACGATTAGATGAGGGAATAGTCAGACACAGAAAAGTCTTCAGACACGGAGCTGCTGTTTTTTTAATTCTCTCAGCTATGTCTGACAGCTAAATACAATCTTCTGTGATGGAATCAAAATGATTAAATAGGTAAAGGAGCTGCACCCAACCTCTTGTGCAGTTATGACTTATGTTATCCTCACTGACTCTAACCTCCATCAGCTCTGCTCAATTAACTGAGGTTAAGCATTATAGATTATTGAGGAATTGGGTCATGGTAAATCAGAATTACTTTCCCAATTTAGAGGTAACGGATGGTGAGGTGTTTTAGAGACAAGGCTCGATGCGTAGCATTTGCAGAACTATTCTCTGCTGTTGAGTGGAAAAATCTTTACAGATGGGGTTTATCCCTCATGAATTTAGACATCAAAATGTTAGTTGGGAGACTGGACTGTTTTTTTGTGGAAGGAAATAGAGTCACTGGAAAGAGACAGGAAGTTCAGGAGGGATTCACCAAATGCTAACCATCCATGCCATGTGGGAAGAATCACCAACATCTCTCTCTGTATTAACCAAAGAGAGGATCCGAATGATTGGATGTCATCCTCAAGTTCTACATTACCAAAGTAGAGTGAGATAAATACAGAATTTTCTGCCTAAGATGTATTCAATGCCTGAAATTCCTCATAGAAGATGTAACAGAATATCCTCAGAGGGTATGAGGCCTCATTCTTCCTGAGAGAATAACCTCGTATCAAATATCTTTCAAAATGAGCATTTCAGGGCTGGTTGTGAAGACATGCAGAGCCTGGCATTCTCATGGCCTTGCTAGACCTGAAAATATGATGATGCAATCTGCGTCTGTGCCACTAATTTGAACATATCCCAGGAGACACCTGAGCACATCCTTATTGCCAAAATATTACAATGATGCCTATCTTGGTTTCAGACCACAGATGAGCAGCGCTTTTTTGACCCCTTGATCAGCATGGTGCAGAACCTGGCACAGTCTAGGAATCACTTCCAAGAGCAGGTTGTGTGTGGTAACCCTGGAGTGAAGGCAAAAAGTTTTAACAATATGGAAAGATGTTGCTCTGTGCCAGATGACCTTAATGCCAGCAAATGGTTATATTTAATCAAATTAATCCATTTAAGACTTAATTGTAGACTGTACTATGTTGTTTTCTGCAACTTTTCTTTGTCTTGCAAACTGACTTGAACCAAGGTACCCCTGAAAATACAGAGCCAAGTTCATGTTGATAGTATATGTCCCTTAGTGGGGGGGGTGTGTGAAATGACATAACCAACACTAAATGATTTTCAATTGACTCAAAACTCAGGCATCTGCCCGAAAAAACAAAGACCATCCCTCAAGGTTTCTCAGGGTGGTAATTTCTATGCTCTCTTACACAGGGAATGACTGCTTTGCTCCCCACTATGCCCTGTGCAGGATTGGAACAGGCACAGATGTTTCCCCTTGTTATTTATTGTCTCAGAGCTGCCATCTGTCCAGTGCAGCCTCTTGTTGTCCCTCCACTAATACTTAGCTCATAAACTCTTTGGACAAGTGCATCTTTTTGTCTCTAGGACACTTGACCTAAAATCTCTGTGGCAATACAGATAAAATAATAATAGTAATTACAATGGTGTAAATGCAGACTTCAGCTTTCAGAGACAGGCCACAGAAAATTCACCTAGAATGGGTACAAGTATTTGTATTCATCCAAAATCATCCTTCTCAAATAGAAATATAGCCCCATATATCTAAAAATGTACAGCAAACCATTACTTTTGGTGAAGGATTTTGACAAGTCACAAAATATCTCCAGATTCCCTTGAAAAGAAGGGAGAAAGCAGAACAAAGCATTAGATTCTAATGAACTAAAGTTATTCACAATATCACAATCTTTCCAAATTTTACAGAGGGAAAAAAAATCTACTCCCACCCAGACTATGCAAAATATAATCAGTTTAAACTCTGCAAAATAATCTCAGAAGGGAAAAAAGAACATTTAATAAAGATACATATTTTTTGTTATATCAATTCTCACTCCAAGACAGACACAAATGACACTGACTACTAGTATGGCTCCATGGAAATCACAATCTTTATTTTTGACAAAACTTATGCATATTCTATCTATAAAATTTATAAATAGCAACAACATTAAAGGAACTCCAGGAGGAAAAAATGTTTCGGAGCATATATTCTACTTCATGCCAGCTTTAAAAAGGAATATTTAAAAAGACTTATCCAACTGCTTAATCAAGTGGTTCAGTTGGATGGTCAAGGACTGTGAGCAATGGTGATTGAGCTGATGCAATTCTCTAGTAAGTCAAGGGCTGGATGCTACATCACAGATGCTATTACATGCTGGGACAGAGCTGCACTGCTCCAGGGAGGGCTCTGGGACTCACTGGACAGACAGAGCACTTGTGAGCTCCTTGATGGGACAGGGGAGTGTGGCTGATGGTGAAGCACAAGGATGCCCAGATTGGTGGTGGATGGCCCATCCCTGGAAACATCCAAAGTCGGGCTGAACAGGACTCTGAGAAACCTGATCAAGTTGAAGGTCTCCCCGTTCATTGCAG
Organism: Emberiza elegans; assembly: GCA_024865655.1. Classification (NCBI taxonomy): domain Eukaryota; kingdom Metazoa; phylum Chordata; class Aves; order Passeriformes; family Fringillidae; genus Emberiza; species Emberiza elegans. The sequence continues at coordinate 3,772,529 of JALJVW010003588.1, read as the reverse complement.
GAGTTTGGACCAGGTGGCTTTTAAAAGCTCCTTTCCAACACAAACTCATGCATGACTTTGGTGCACAGCATGTCTGCAGAACACAGCACCTCTGCCAGCCAGCGCTGGCAGGAGGAGACAGAGCAGTGCCCCTGCAGCCTCTGCAGGGCTGGTGCACGACTTGTACCCTGCTTGCAAAACCTGCCTGCTGTCTGTGCAGGACGCAGTGGGGATGGGGCAGCACGGGGTCAGGATTGGAGTGCCCGGGCTCCCTTTGGGCCTGGCTCACAGACACGGTCACACACAGACACGGGCCTGCAGGCCGAGCACACGCTGACCCCAAACCTACATGTGAAAGCAAAGCTGAAGGTCCCACCCCAAAAGTCCTTAAACAGTCAAAATGTCCATTGAAATCAATGTCGTTCATTCCTGGGATGGGGAAATGACCTGTGCATGCAGAGGAGGGGGCAATAAGTGTATCCATTGTCCTAGAGCTGGTGGAAGCTGGTTCAGCCTTGGATGCTGGCGTAACTCATAGCATTTGAAGACCAGCCATGGAGCACACGTTAAAAAACACAGTATTTTCTCCACTCAGAGTTGCAGAAAAGGTATGAGAGGGTATGCTAAATGAAACTACAGAACAGAAGAGTCACAGGGAAGCCATTAATTAGGCCCTCAAGGAACAACTTCTGCATGAGAGCTGAAGGGAAGGAGCTCCAGGACCTGGCCTGGAAGATGCTGTGTCAATGCTGCCTTTTTGAATTATTACAGGTTACAGTGGTCAGCTCCTGATGAGCGGCTCATAGAGAATTGCCATCAGGTTGTACTTTCTTTTTTTTTCTTCAGGGATCCCTTCAGTTTCCGCCACAGACTATCCTTCCTCTTCATCTTCTTCTCTATCATGGACAGCGAGGACTCTTTCCTCCGAATTTCCCTCACTAGTCCATGAAAGACATCATCAATGTAGAAGCGGAGAGCAGCTGAAGTCTCAAAAAAGGAGCAGGAATATTCTCTGGCTAAGCTCATTCCTTCTTCAGTTGACACCTACAAAGAAAACAAAATTCTATAAATATTGCCTAATGCACAAAACATTAATCAACACGAGAACATTACAATATATATAGTCTGACTTCTTAGATCCTGCAAATCATTGACCAGGAAAATAATCTGACAGCATTCAATAGATGAGATTCAGGGGTGAAAGGATCAGGCTGAATTCATGAGGTGTTTGAACAGAGCAGACTGGCAGTATTCATTTGCTCAGGTATATTATGTCCCTAATTCTGATGCATCAATTTTTCCATGTATTTCCTCTCTTTAGTACAGTAATCCTTGGTTTGACAGTGCTGGTACTTTTATTCTACAGGCTGGAATGGATGACTAGAAAGACTTACACAGAATTAAGGCCCTAGAAAATCCTTGCTGAGCATTAACCTAATCCTGGAAGCAACTTGACTCTTTAAGCCCACCAGCTTTCATAGGCTAATATTTTTCAGTCACATTAATTTCTGAGCATGCCTTGGAGTGGTTTGGTCTTTGCAAGCCTGTAATCCTATCACTGAGCTCATACCTGAGCTGTATGAAGATCCAAGATCTATTTGTTTTTCAGCTCATCTTCTCTAAGTGGCTTTGTGTACTTACTGCTCTTGTAGAATGTGTGGGAAATGTGTCTGTAGTTTGGGGAACTGGCAAGCCTAGAGGAAAACAACACAGCTCTTTTCACTGAGTTCAATGAGCAGCGATCATTTTTTCTGAAACTTCCATATTGGCCATCTCTTGGCCTTTCACCGGCCAGCCTGCTAAATGGAAGGTTGCTCAGCATGCTGATTAATGTGTGCATCAAATAGAGCTTAAATGCTTATTGTAAGGGCTGCCACTGCCTGACAATTGAGGTACTTTTTACACTTTGAGAGCTCATCCAATAACGTGCAGGAGGTCCACAGAAATACACAGAACAAACCCTGTGAGCTTCTAAATGTTAACCCAGCTTCCCACACATTAGACTGTCCTTTCTTTTCAGTATTTGGACATAAATCTGAATAAATGAATTATATGAATTGCATGTATGGTGTATATTCAAATTCTAGGTCAAAAATCCCAGACTTTGTTTTTATTTACATTTGCATATCATGATTTATTCAAGTAAGTTTCCAAAATCCTTATGAAAAGTCAAAGAAATATTTTGACATGACCTTGTGAAAGGCTACATAATAGGCTATGGAAAGTCACAATTGCTACTGTCTACCACTGTTTTCTTTTAGTTGGGTTTGTTGTTTTTGTTTTTTTCTGATTTCTAGCTTCATGCACCCAAAATGCCATTTATCCTTATCAGGGAAATAAAGCCTTGTGTCTCAAGATACAAGCACACTCTCTCATACCTGCCATGAAGAAAATGCCCTTTATGATTAAATTATGACTCCACCTCATTACATTTATTCCACTTATCTATAAGGCTGGAGATGGTAAGAAACAGGATTTGGGATGAAATAGAAAGTTGGTTCATTCCAGCCTGGAGGTAAATCTGCACCAAGCATGTACCTGCATAACGCAGACCTCAGAATTTCTCACCACCCCCTTTGCATCGAGTCACAAACTTTGTAGCATTTGCAAGGATCTGGCCTCTATGCTCCAGGTACAATCTTATTTAATTAAGAATTTTGTGAGGGTAAGCAGGGAGGTTGTAGGCCAACCTGAATAATAGTTCCTGACAAAATAAAAGATGGTTACCACTTTCCAAGTGCTATAATTGCCAACCTTTTGCAAAAAGAGATGGGTAGCAATATGGTCCTTGTTTTTCTCTGGGCAGCTGTGTAAGCAAAATGCACGATTCAATATGTCTATTGGGCACCATTGAGAAATTGATTGTCTGGATAGACGACTATTTTGGTTTATTTTGGACCTTATAATGAGGGGTTTTTTCCTTGCTATGCCTTATTTGAGCTGAAGGAGGAAATTTTTAAAATTTTGTTAAAGATGCTGCAGTTCTAAGCAAATGATTGCACAGAGATGCATTTCAATGGAGATTTCACACATTCATTACCTAAAATGAAAAAAAAATCCACATGAACCAAAATATCCTTATGTTAAATAATGGCAAGGTTGTAAATATAATTAGGGTGTCAGAATAATAATACTCCAATATAAAAATTGCCCATTCTTTTTCTGTGTGAATTTCTAGTCTTTACCCCACTTTGCTCCTCCTTTGTTTGACTTTTTCTTTCTTTTTTTTTTCCTTTTCTTTTCTAGGACTCAATGCATGTTTTCTCCATCCTACAAGGAAGAATAACTGCAGAGAAGACATTCTATGCTCTGCAATGAAACAAGACTGCTAAGAGATGTGAGAAATGGATAACACTCAGGAGAATTAAATCATGCAGAAAAACTTTCTCCCCATATCTTTGTGGCTGGGGCTTAGCAACTTGGCCAAACTTAGCTGACTGTCTTTAAAAAGCAAGAAAATTTTGGTTTTAGACTCCAGTTGCCTGCCAAATTACAGAGAGAGCATTAAAGTTATTAATGGTGATAGTTCATTTCAAAGCCTGGCATTTTTCTTAAGTCTTGCCCTCAGGAACTGATTAACTGCTTTGGCAAAATTTTAAGAGCTAATTCAGCAGGAGTAGGACACCTGGCACAAACAATTTCAGGATGATTAGCTGATGTTTTTCAGCTTCAAGGCTGAAAACATAATTTTTAAAAATATAACATTGTAATAATTATCATTACTGCTTCCAGCACCAATGAATATAACTATAGTAATTTAACTAATATGTTTGCTGAAGAATCTGTAAATATAAAGAGATGTCTAGAGAAAAAAATACACATTTTTCTCTTGGTTCATCATTTGGTCAAGAGGTTAGACACCCATGGAATGAGAAACAAGGGATAAAGCTTGATGAGGTGACTGAGGCCCACATAATTCCAGGGATTTGGCCTGTTCCTGTCTTATTGCCAGAAGAGAAACTATATTGTGGAAATCCATTCCAGATCTGCACAGCCGAGGGACTTGTTGACAAATTGCAGCTTCCATGGGTCTGTATCAGTGGAAGATATGATCTGTCAGCATGGCACGGACAGACAGGTCAGGGAGAGAGGTCATTCTATTGAATATATATCTGGGAAGCAGAGCTTTATATCTCATCCTTAGAGTAACCCTTCTTGATTGAATCTGGCATTGTTTGCAAGAGTATAATTCTGGTCATATTGATTCCAACTTAGCTCATTTCTGTGCTGCTAAACCTCAAGAAGGGAACAAAGGTGGAAGATAGGTGTAGTGAACATAATGAAAAACAAAAATGACAGAAGCTTCCTGAGTTTGGTTCAAACTTTTAAAAACTGTGATTGTCTGGGTGGGGTTTTGATCAACATTTACAGAAAGGCTAGAAGCTTGCAGCACAACCAATGAGAAAGACCTTCCAAATCCATGAAAGGGGAACGAAACCTCATGGATCCAATGTGTTAGCAGCTGAAAAAGTCATCTTTTCTAAAGTGCAGTATTCTGAGTGCCCTTTTCTGACAGCGCATGTGAGTTGAGAAGGAAGATATGCCAGTGACAACATATAACTGAATTTTGTCTAGACAAGATATACCCCTTCCAACAGCACATGAACAGCACACGGGACTGTTGGCTGAATTGGGAATTTCCCATCTCTGCATAGCTGAGGGCAGCTAGAACACAGCCCAGCTTCCTCCTGAGGGGAAGCACTGGCTGCAAACCTCATTATATACATTAGGATTCTGTTTGTGGCTTTTGCAAACCTACCCTGGAAAATTACAAGCGCGATTAAATGCAATGCTGACAGGCTGAGAAAGCTGTGATGGATGAGCTGCCATCTTTATGACAGCCAGCTCCCCACTAAGGTCAGCTCCTGCACAAAACCACCTGGGCTGGGTGGTGGGTGGGGAGGCCCTGGCAATCACTGCCCCCCATGGGCACACAAAAATACCTGAATACTTGTGTCTGAGATGGAAAATGCACAGAAATTAAACAGATCAATAGTCTTCCTCTGCCCTTGGACTGTCGTGTGCTGGAAAATCTCCATCAGGATCAGACTGTTTTGTGTTCAGCTTTGTTGCCTCCTTTGGTCATGGCAGCATGAGAAGGATCCCAAAGTGGATTTCACTGATGGAAATTTTGCTATCAGAGTCATCAGCTTGGCTCTGGGTGAGTTAGTGTGGGTTTTCAGGCAGACAAGCAATGCATTGCCGCTTGTGCATTTCATCCCTGCATCCATGAAGGTGCATGGTCTACTTCAGATGGCTCTTGCCATCTTCCCCTCATAACTGGGACCTCTGGATTGCCGTGAAGAAATCTGGGAGCTGCAGGTGGAGTGCTAAGCATTGCAAGAATTCGCCTAAATTTTTTGTTACAGACTTCTACCCTGGTTGTCATCATATAACTCAGTTATATAATTCTGCATAATTTTATATACAAAAATCTTGTTCTGTGAGTATTTTTTTTTCTCTGAAGGCACATGGCCTAGATCAGAGACAGAAGGGTACACATGTTACTCAACAGAGTGCTCATCTAAATCCCACTGAGGGAAATAAGAGGAATTTCTGTTGGTTTTGATCAAGATTTGTATTTTTGACAGTTAATAATTTATGAGAGTTGTAAGGAAAAATAATGAATAAGGATGGCAGAAGCATATTGAGCATCCTTGTTTGCACCAGTAAACATTAAATAATAAAAGGAATAGGAAAAGTCATGAACTGGATTAGGAAAAGTTCTGAGTAATGTCCCGGAAAGATCGACATCCTTCCCCTTCATGTCTGGTGGATTTTTTTTGTTTGTTTCTCAGTAAGTCCCATCCCAGAAAAGAAGAACCAGGTGCCAAGTTGTTTATTAGCACCTGGATATCAGTTTAGAGACAGGCAGGCAACCAGAAAGAGTCCACACACATGCTTGAGTCCCTCCCCATCACAGCCCATTCCATTGGCATATCAGAACAAATACAATAAGCTTTTGGTACAGGTGTAAACCCATAACATATTAGACGAAAGAGCTGTGGAGATCAAAAGTATTCCCATTTTTCCTCGGTCTCTAATAAGTAACTTTACTAAAAGAAAAAGAAAATCAATCCCATGGGTCTAGAAAAAGAATGCCATCTTGGACAACAAAATGGGAAAGAATTGGTGTTGACTGACATGAGCAGCGATTTTTTTTAATCCTAGCACTGACCACCAATTTTATGCCTTGAACAAAACACAGAAAAACTATGTTTTCTAATTAATCAATGCAATCACAAAGTCATTTAGGTTGAAAAAAATCTCTAATATCAAATCCACTTGTTAATGCAACAGTGTGAAACCCACCACTAAACCACAATCTGGAGGACCGCTTCTACCCTTCTGAACATCTGCAGGAACTGTGAGTCCAGCACTGTCCTGGAAAGCCTGTTCCAATGCCTGACAACCCTTTCAGTGAAGACATTTTTACTAGTATCCAATCCAAGCTTACCCTGGTCAACTTGAAGCCTTTTCCTTCCATACTACTTCTTGTTGCCTGGAACAGTGAAAAGCTCTTCATTTTGCTGGATAAAACTGTGTCCAGCAAAGGCTGAGCAGGCTGCCTCTATATTGCCACCTGCCTTTCTTACAGCCAAAGGCATTCACAGTAAATATTTGAATTGTGTCTTGAGAAACATGTGGTGCAAACCACTAACCAAAGAGCAGATCCATTATACCTACGTCAGTTTTGACAGTTATTATTTTTTTCCTTTGGACAAGTATCAAGAGGCATGGTGGCAGAGACTTCCTAAAGGGTGGAATAGGGATCTTTCCAAGTGTGAAATGCTATTGTTCAGGTCAAAGCTCAAACACTTGGCTATTACTGTAGTGTCTCGGGTTTAAAACATGAGCAGAAACATAAAAAACCCAAGAAAAATCAATCTTTCTGTCTTCTTAAGACAAGCAGCACTGTTGTTATTTGTTCACATAATGCATGTCATGAAATATCTTTTTAAAAGAAAATGAAAGAAATGTTCCAAGGCATTTTACCCTTCTTCAGATCTTTGCACTTACAAACCGCCTATCATATTCTTGCCACTGAGCAATGACGTTTCTGAAAGAAGGGGAAAAACCAAGATCAATTCAAAATCAATTTAGTCTGAAAAAAATGTTGAAGACTAGAGTTTGTGTGGAACCAGCGTGACCTTTTGTGGCCAGACATTCAATACGACTATGTTTCAGGTCTAAATATGTGCGCAGAAAATTCAAAAGTTAAATGGAAATCCTTGTCATTAAAACCTCTTGTTTCTGTCTCCCTCAACATCAAAAATTTTGCTTTCTTGCATAGTTTTAACTTTTAAATTGAATTACTGCTTAGAAGTATAATGCTGAAAATTTTTCTTCTGAAAACATAGACATTTCAACCTTCATGCATGGTCCCCTTCCCAAATGCAAACACTGTGGTTAACCATTTGATTTGGCCATGAATCCCCTGGAGTTCACAACTAGTTTCTGCTGTCACAAACCAGCATTTTTCATTAAACCAAGCAAATGCACCTTACTTTTTCTCCTCACTCCCTGGGTAAGAAATTCTCTTTTCAGGAGCCTGCACAGTTAATGAATAACATGGCAGAGAAACTTTAAAAGAGAATTTCATATCAAAGCTTTCATGAGAAAACTCAGTCTGACTTCATGGAGGCAATTCTGCAAGCTCAGCTTTGCCAGCATTCTAGACTGAGTTAATTATTATAATGAAGAATTATTTATTATCATGAAGGTGTTGCAATTAGCTCCATTCCTCCTTCTCCCTCTCTAGAGTGATGTGTCTTCCAAGAGTTTTCCATGTTTTCCTTTTGGCCTTGTCGCTCTGCAATACTTTTTTGCTGGCTTCACACTAAAGCATGTTTGGTGACCAGAACGGGTTCCTTGAATGGCCATGGGTGTAGGCAGGATTGCCAGACTGGGCCAAGGAGAAGATGAAATTTTGCTGTGTAAACTTGTGCCCTGAAGATCCTGGATGCCATGGAAATAGCACATGGCCCAACAATGCACATCGCATCCTCAGCTGCTCCAGCCTCTGAAGAAATTGACATTAAAAAGGCTCAGATATTCCTTCCCCTCCTGTAACATGGGCTTTGGTTTAGGGAGGAAGGAATGGACAAGAAGGAAAATGCAGCTTTAGCAATGCGGAAAATAATAGAATTGTCCAGCTCTTCTGTAATGATCTTTGTGCATTATTTTTAGTGGATGAAGGGTGGAGAGTGTGGGATTGTAAAATTAATTGGTAATTTTCTAAAGGAAAGCCATTTAATACAAAAAATAAATTTGAAAAAAAATAAATGTTTAGACAAAACCAGAGAGATTATCTGCTCTAAATGGTGTACTTCTCAGCTGGTTAGTCACCAAGGTGTGACAAGAAACACTATTTAAAGTCTGTTCTGAGCACAGAAAAAAACATGTTTCTATTGGATCCAAGGGAACAGCAAATTGTTTAGGGGTTTTGAAAGAAATCTGATGAAGCATCACTGAACAATTGTTCTTATGCAATTTGCTGTTGACCCCTGTTAGATTAGACTGACACTTTCTCTGTTTTAGTAATTTCTACACTCTTGCAAGAAAACTCTAAGGTAACACCAACTATTCTATTTAAATATATCTCTCATGAATTTTCATACATAAAGAATTCTAGATTCAATTTACACTTGAATAATTTCTGCATATCTTTAGCATCTTTTCTGATGAAGATTACTAGTATCTCTCTAGTCTTTCTCTTATTTTTGGAATTTTATTATTTTCCCACCTTTTGGATCCAGAATATTCTTGTGACACAGGAGCTACTCCTCCAGGTAATTTCATTCCTGCTTTGGGCAAAAGTTTGAAATAAGGATAAACATCCTCCATGCAGTTGCTTAGCTACAAATCTAGCAAAGCACATGTTTTGGTCTATTATTTCCAACTTTTGACAATGTTGCTTCATTATTTCACAGATACAATGCTAAATAACTGAATCAACATCTCATTTCATGCAAGAATCACTGCAGAATCAGGGTGCTGTCTGCAGGTTAGACTTTGACAATATTCTTGTCTACTGCAGACTCTACCCTTTTGACTTTATCTTGTCAAAATCATGATTGATGAGTGGTTAAAGCATCTTTACATCAGGAAGTTTTTCTAAAGAGATGGCCCCAGGATCTGACTGAATTGGATACTCAAAGCCACATGATCCTGCATCAGTCAGCAATAGCTCTGGGTCTAATTTGAAGAGAATGTGGAAGTGTTAAATCCTTAGCATCTGTCTTCAAGATGAATAAGTTCAGGTCAATTGCTCAAAGCATTTTTCAGAGATCTGACAATTTTCTAAATTGTCCATCATCTTTAAAGGTTCTTTGATTGCAATGCTCAGCTGAAGACATAGATGGCCATAAGATGGTTGCAAAAAGAAGACATTTCTGCATCAGTTTCACATGGACATCTGCTGGTTTTAGTAAGGGAAAAAAAATCTAGGAATTACAGTGCTATTTTCACAAGAAAGGATTTTTTTCAATTTTTTTAAGCAACAAGAAATCAATTATCATCTGCTACCAGCAGACGGTTGTTTAAAAAAGTACATATAAAAGGAGGTGCAAATGTACATTTTGGACTTCTTTTTAGACAAATAGAAAATTAGTTGCATTCAACTCTTATTTTAACAGTTAGTGGTTTCTATTGCTTTGTGAGCACAAGTTGACTATCAGTCCAGTAGAGACAGCCTCCATATATTTTATCTATCTATAAACTCATGTAAGGTATTTTCTTTTACGTTTTAGGCATTAAATTTCCACTCCAGTTCTTCATCATGACACGAGCACTAAGCATAGTGGGGACTGAGTAAATAAACTTAATTCCTGGTAACCTTTGCAAATCTCTCTGGTATTATATAACTTTGTCTCTAACAGCAATATTTTATCCTGAAAGCCCTCAATTGACATGAAAAGATCAGTAGGAGTCAGTAAGAAGGGAAGATCAGGGGTCTGCTTTCAGTGTTCAATTTTCCTCAGTCTGCCGAAGACTGAGAAATGTGATTCAAGAAATTTTAAGTGAGCCAGAAAAGAATCTGGACACCTAAATGCAAATCAAGGAAGAGGCATAAAGAGGTGTATATTTATTTGTGCATGTTTATATATATGGCTGCAAACAACAACTTTAAATAAAGGAAAAAGAAAAAACAAACCACCCTACAACTAAAGTATTAGCAATTCACAGAAGTAGAATAATCTTTTGAACCAAAGTAGCCAAGGCTTGTGTTTAGCTAAATGTCTCATTTTTAGACACATGGACAAACTACTGGAATTAAGTTCTGAAACTTTTGCCTGAGTTCGATATGAGTTTCCAATACTGGAATGAAAGGATCACAAAAAATATGCAGTAAAGAATCTTGTTTGTCTTAACAGCACACCCTGCTTCCCATCACTTTTGAGTGCTGCACACACATATTCTGGTATACAGTTTTCACATCTAAACATACTCTGAGATCCAGACTGCAGGCAGACAGGGAACACCATCTCAAGTTTCTGGCAGTGAAAAGAAAATTGAGAGAAACTCTCCTTCCTCCTTGCATTTCCACTCAGTTGTGGTCTGCTGGGATTCAGGGATTCTGCCCGGGCTGCTGAAGTGTTTGACAGGAGGGAGGCAGAGGAAGAATTTATAATAGATTTATAAATATTTGGACTGAAATAGAGGGGTTTTTTTAAGAAATCATTTACTGAAGCAAGCACGTGCTAAAGTATATGAGGTATCAAAGTGTGTTTTGCATAGTCTACAGAATAATGTTTCACTCTTCCACGTCTTACTTGAGTTGCTTTTTTAAAGGAAAAAAGTTAATCAATGCAATGAGATGAAGATTTACTTGAGTTTCTTTTTGAAAAAAAAAGTTACTGGATGCAATGTGATGGGGTTGAGCTGTCAGAAAATGGGAGTGGTGAATCATTGTGTTTGTTGATCCTGGAATGTGTAATTAATTTTGAGGGTTTAGTAATTTTGAAGTTTATTAAGAAGGTCTGTCAAACAATTTCATTACAGGAAATATTGCAGACTATCTTTATTAAACTAATGGCATTGATCTTTCCCATGTCAATACTAATTCAGGGAAAATTTTACACTTTTGCAGAATATGAATTGATTGAAAAAATTATGGGAGCTTTATGAAGCCTTTCTTTTTCAGCTCCTTTCCAATGAGATGAAAGGAAAGCTTCATGGAAGAGAAGAGTGGTTTTTGGTGGTCAGAGGAACATTTGAAGAGAGAGACCCATGATACAGGAATGTCAAACCAGGAGTGACAGCTGAATAAGGAGCATTAAGCTCCACCATGTGATGAGACCTGCCATGCGGACAATGCATAGCAAAAACTTGAGACTGGGGAACTGCATATGAAGGGGATAAAAAGGACAAATCAATGTGCAGAGAGAGAAAAATTAAAAATCTTAAATGGTGGGTAGGAAGAGCTTTAAGAATGCATTTAGATAATTAGACATAACAAGCTCTCTTATTTCTAACTTTGCTTAAATTACCTCAATTTTGCAGCAGGTTAGATCATCGAGTTGGATGGTGTCCATGGTAACTTGTTCATGTATCTATGGTTAACCTGTCCTGTTGGCAAGCTTCCTGTTCAAGGGAAACTTTCTTTGGATAACCCTTCCATGGTTCTTGCCCATGGGTTTTGACTTGTAATAAAACTGAGAACCCTAAAGTAACCAAAGTGGCAGCTGACAGCTGGCAGAATCTTAACTTTGTGCAATACAGCACCAAACTTTCTTGTTTACATCCCCAAGAGGCGTTGGATTCTTTACTAACAGAAACTTGAGCAATGGTGATGTTTGAGGGTTAATGAGTAGAGTTTTTTCCTAGACTTTTTTTTTCTGAAGCCAAAACAAGAATCCTTCTCTTTATTTATTGCCTCAAAAGAAGAATATATTAAACAAAGAAAGAAGCAGAAGAGTGAAGGTGGTGGGGAGGAAGACAGATTACATCTTTATTATGCTAGCTTCAGGGTAGAATGAGAAAACAGAATCTTAACAAACAAAATGGAAGAAATTCCTTGCTAGAAGCATCTGTTTAACCTCTTCTATCTGTGATGTATCCTCCCAATTATGCAGATACTCTTGATATATAAAAACTACTATGCTAATACATCCTGTGAGCCCAAATCATGATTATAACAGATAAACTCATATTCTTACCCAGAGCAATAGACTTTTCAGCCCACCACTGACAAAGCTGTAGATTGGTTCACCCAGCAGCACTTGTGAATATGCATCTGCACACACAAACACACACAGACCACAAATGCTGCTGGGATCAGGTTGAACCTTTCCATTAAACCTGGCAGAAAAGGTTCGCCTTACAGCAAAACCTCAATGTGTATTCTGACAAAACACCATTCTAAAGAGTCCCTTCAGCACTGGGAGGCATTCAGCATTAGCTCCTCTGCAGATTAGAAATGTTTTCTGACATTTATTTATTTCCCAAGTTTCATGCAACTGATTAATTTCAAGCTTTCAGTCTGGAAAGACCCTGGAAATGGCTGTGAAAAGGTGAAAAACACCTTTCAGAATGTGAAGAAAAACATTTCAGAATGTGTAGACACTGCAAGCTAGGATGCCCTTTTCTAAAGGTTTTCTGGAAATTTTTGTAAAGGAAAACATGGTGGGCTGTAACCAGCTAAGTGAACGACTTCTGCATCCCTCAATAGACAAAAAAGTGAAAATGAGAAAAAAATGTTGAAAATGAAAGACAGGAAACAGATAACAGAAGACATGATAAATAATACTATGAAAATAATACATTAGGTTGCATATTCAAATAATACATTAAAACAATAGTATTAAGAGTGGGGTAAGAAAGATATAGTTTCTCAGGAGTATCTGGCTGATTAAATATTATCAGTATTTAATCACTGATAATCCCAGTGGCTCTTACATAAATCTGGAACCTGTGCAGGTTGAATTCCATGCCTGAATAGCAACACCACAGCTCAGGCTACGGAGTGGAAATTACAGAATCATCATAGAATGGTCTGGGTTGGAAGGGACTGAAAAAAATCATCTTGTTCCAATCCCCTGGGCAAGAAGGGCAGGACACCTTCCACTAGACCAGGTTGCTCCAAGACTCTCACACATTTTTGATGCAGCGCAGGACACAGTTGGGTTTCTCCATGCAAGTGGCTGGGTCATATTGAGCATCTCACCAACCAACACCCCCAAGTCCTTCTGCCCAGGGCTGCTCTCAAACCATTCTCTGCTTTGCCTGTATTTCTGTGTTGGATTAGCCCTGGCACTTGGCTCTGTGGGACTCCATGAGGTTCACATGGCCCCACCTCTGCAGCCTGTCCAGATCCCTCTGGGTGGCATCCCTTCCCTCCAGCGTGTGACCTCACTGCTCAGCTCGCCCATCAGCAAACTTGGGACAGTGACAAAGACAGACAACAACACATTTGGGATTCTTTTTTTCTCAACAATCTTGCTTACTTTTCCCTAATGGCTCCTTTTCTCTAATTTTCTTAAATGCATAAATAAGAGTAGATTTGGGGGAACAAAACTGCTGGTGCTAAAAGCAACAGCTGGTGAAAAACACTAAGTGCTTGAAAGCTTGACAGTTACTGAGTGTCACCAGCAATTCAGGACATGCTATCACCCCATTATTTTTTTACCTGTAGATATGAGATGAATGTAATTAAATGGTTTGGAAAATGACAACAGCCTGGTAAAGTTTTGTTTTATATGGTGAAAGGGATATTAGTAGGAGGACAGATATAACGTCCTTGAGAAAAAGTTGTGGAAAAGTAACTGTAGACCCTGTTTCAGAAATAAGACACAGTTGCTGTGGTTGGTACATATTTTTCAAGATGTAATTACATATTTTCTGCTGAAAGATGTATAGAAATCAGAATCACAGCATAGTTTCACATGGAAGAGAACTTTGTAGGTCACCTGATGAAAGTTCTTGCTCATAATGGGTCCACCTGGGAAAGATCACTCATGTAATATTCAACTAAGTTTTGAGCTTCCTTTTTTTAGGAAGGAAATCTCACAGCCATTTTCAGGGTTTGTTTCATTGGCTGACCACTCCTGTGAAAAAAATTCTAAAAAAAACCCCAAAATCAAATATTTTCTTGTTCTGCATTTTTTTTTTTCTCATCATTTCACAGCCCATCTCCATTGGTCTAGTCTTCATTCGAAGGTGAATGAGATTCCCTTCAATCCACAAGCTGAACAAATCCACAAGCTCAGATGTCTCAGAATTTTCTGTTTATCTTTTAAGCTCTACCCCAAGACAATCTTGGGGATTTCTGCTGAACTCACTTCACTATGCCAAGTTATTTCTGGTGCTGTAAACCCCTAAACAGGCACAGTACTTCAGATACACTTCTTTGGCTACAATCAGTGTGAGACTGATTTGAAAGCCTTTTTAGATTGAAGGGAAACATAATTCATTTATTTCACCTGCAGAGTCTGTTGTCTGGTCATGAAGACCATCACAGAACTCAGGTTCTCAGACAAGATTTTCTTTTTATAAATCCATGTTTCAGATGTTCCCAGGCACTTTCTTATCCTTCATGTGCCTGGACATGGTATTTTGAGAGGTTTGCTTCATAAGCACATCATCCATTTCTTCTGGAGGCAAAAGATACTGAAAACCAGAATAATTGATTTAGCTCTAACAGGCAAACTGAGTCTACACTCACCAGCTGAGATCCTTCACTTCAACCTCACTGAAACGTCTTTCCAGGATGCTCAAAGAATGTACATGAAAATTTAACCGATGAGTTAAGATGAGCATAACAAGGAATACCTCTGTCCCATGTAAATAAATACAAGCAAAAGTTTGTACAAACTAAAGATTTTTGGACCACAATCTGAGTTTTTGTGCCTCTGTATTTCTGCTTTATCCCTTTATGGGGTTTTTGGTTTGTTTTTGTTGGGGTTTTTTTGGGTTTTGTTTTTGTTTTGTTTTTCTACCATATATCATGCTTAAAAACTTGATTAGGTACTTCAAAGTGTTTTTATTCATTGATTTTTTAATCAAAAAGAGTGCAAATCCAAAGTAGATTGTATATTATCAAGGAAGGCAGGCCTTGATGGCATGAGAAACAAGGCCTCACAATCTGAGGCACAGAAAACAGAGTAGAAGTACTCAACTCTCCTTCCATGTAGACATGAACAAATAAAGCAAAATTACTGAAGCAAATGGAAAACAAATGCTGTTTCTCCTCAGCTTGGACCTTAAAGAAACAGTCTGGTAACCAGCAGTGACCCATCTCTGGGCAGATGTTACACCTGTCCCGCTGCACATCACAAATAAAAACTGGTAGCAACAGGGGCACAGTGAAGAATGGAAGAGCTTTGAGAAGAGATGGTGTAAGATGATCCAAGAGAAAATTTTATATCCAGAATGACTGTACATTTTCATCATAAAGAGCTCTGGACACTGAGCTTTACCCACATTAAAAAGGTTGGTTTGCCCTTGTTTTCCTATGCACATCTGACATTTATGGCAATGGCTGTTTTTTCTCTGACGTCTCTGGTGAAAGATGAGTGATTTTGATCTATATCCACCTTTCAATACTATTTTTATTCTGGAACATACACTAAACTTTGAGCTCCATAATATGATGGTGGGACACACTGCATACTGCAGAAAAATCTGTATGGGATGAGTAAATAGCTTAAATGAAAATTACACTACAGCTCATCAACAACAGGATTTAACAGTTATCAATTTCTTTGGTCTTCTAGGGATTAGGTGTCTGATGTTGCTTCACATCCTTTTCAGTTGCTGGTGTTCTCTGCATTTGTAAGCCATGCAGTGCTGTGAAATCAATAAGGTTACCCATAGAAAATATAAATGTTTAACTCTGCCTATCAGTTGTATGAGTTTTCTTGTATTGGTTAAGGATCTTTTGAGCTGTCTTAGGAACAGTCCAAAAAGAATTTCTGAGGTGATTCAGAATTTTTGACCTGGTCAGCAGGTCCAGTGCACTGATAACAGGAGAGTGAGAGATGAATATCAGTGACATTGGTGGAGAGGAGAGGAGAGGAGAGAGGAGGAGAGAGAGAGGAGGGAGAGGAGAGGAGAGGAGAGGAGAGGAGAGGAGAGGAGAGGAGAGGAGAGGAGAGGAGAGGAGGAGGAGAGGAGAGGAGAGGAGAGGAGAGGAGAGGAGAGGAGAGGAGAGGAGAGGAGAGGAGAGGAGAGGAGAGGAGAGGAGAGGAGGAGAGGAGGAGGGAGAGGAGAGGAGAGGAGAGGAGAGGAGAGGAGAGGAGAGGAGAGGAGAGGAGAGGAGAGGAGAGGAGAGGAGAGGAGAGGAGAGAAGAGGGGTTTGTGCTCCATATATTTCCCAGTGAACAAGGGTTCTGGAGCTTCTGTACTGTCACGAGTCAGTCAGTAATCATCCCCTAACTTCTAGGCAGAGTGTGTTCCTTGCTAAAAAGCTGCCACTAGATATTGCTCCATCATTGTCCTTTGTTTTAAATGGTTCTTCCTTACAATTCTTTATGTTCCTTTATTTCTTATCAGCATATGCGGGTACTTTTATCACACTTTTTCTTTCATTTACCTACTAAAGAAATTAAACTTTCTGTAATTTTCTCTGATAGGACCAGTCTGATACACATGTTCTGCATCTGTTCCAATTTGAATTTGCCATCATCATCAATAAACAGCTACACTTAAATGAGTTTTCACTTGTATATTTTATATCTTCAGTACTTCCATGTCCCTGATAAACAAATCACTCCAAACGCCTCTTCTGAAGTGGCATTTATTTTATGTAGAATTTCATGATGTTTGTAGTTTATAATCACCCAG
Source organism: Emberiza elegans (assembly GCA_024865655.1). NCBI lineage: Eukaryota > Metazoa > Chordata > Aves > Passeriformes > Fringillidae > Emberiza > Emberiza elegans. The sequence continues at coordinate 3,755,765 of JALJVW010003588.1, read as the reverse complement.
CATGTGGCTGATATATCCAAGATTTCTCTCCTGCCTCCAAACTGATGTGTTATAGTAAACAGCCTTGCTATTAGTCCTTAAGGACATGGCCTTGCACTTTTTACAATTGCATTTAATTCCACTTCTATCACTCCTCTGGGTCACACAGCTTTTCCTCTTCAATAATCCTGTCTCTTCTAGATAGAAAATGTTCCCACTTTGTGTTATCAGCAAATTGTGTCAGAACCTCCTGCATTTTTATGCCTAGGTCATTAATGAAAAGTTAAAGATCAGCAAATTGAAGGGTAATGCCTAATATCCTTAGGGCTAGATCCAATTCCAGCTAGTGGGGTCAGAACCAAATCCTCTCCTTCTAAAACGTTACTTAAATTTAAGAATGTGTGTGGCTTTTATATGTGTACAATCCAGCTGTCATAATTTTTTTGCCAGTAAATCACCCATTTCTGTTGGCCCATCTCAACTAACCCATCTGTTACGGTTGTGCAGAACATAGTGGAGAAAAAGCTGATTTGTGAAATGCTGGATGACTCTCCCTATTTTTATTAATGTGTGATTATAACTTCCCAGCTACATTGAGTGAAAATAGTCTAATTGCATTGCTTTCCATGTGAAAATACTGAGCTGACAGAGACTAAATGCTCCTTGGCAAGGGGCCACAAAGCTGTGTTGCTCCAGACACCCCACTCTGAGAATAGCCCTCCATTTGGCTCCCAGCACTATGGGGGGCCTGGTTCAAGACCCAGGCTGGTCAGCAGCACAGCTTTAATTCCAATAATCCAAAGCCTTCAGGCTTCTCTGTGAATTAACTGCACAGGCTTGCCATTTTTTGGAGATGGGGATGGAGCAGATGGGGAGATGGAGAGGCCAAACTGTTGAAAGTCAGCGATAAGGCAAGGGTTGGGGGGAGGAAAAAAAAAAAAGATTGGGGATTAAAAAAAAAAAAAAAAAAAAAGTGAAAGACAACCCTGCGGTTTGTGTGCTCTGCTTTGCCACCTGCCAACCCCAGGCCTTCTGATCTCCTCTCAGTGAACCGTAGAGGCAGCAGTTGGAAAGATCAGATATACGCTCAGGGCAATCTGTCAGAAACAACTCTGTCACATTCCCCAGCACTAAAACCCACGGAAATAAAATCTATGTGTTTAAAGCTGTGACTACCCCATATATGTGAAAGCACTCTTTTAACACAGAAAAAAAATCCGTGAGCACCACACCTGTCCTGACGTGTTTTAATTTATTTATTTTTTTTCAACATTATTAAAATATTAGCAATGATTTTTTTTAATGTCCCTTAAGCATCTCTACCATGTTTGTTTGCCTCTGGCAACACAGTTGTAATGTCATTGTAATGACGCTACACTCAATTCCATTATACAATAAATGAAATAAAAAAATGGCAGAACAACCTAAAAAATAAATCCAAAAATTATGCTAAAGTTATTTAAATATATTATTTTTTCCTCTTTTTGACACACTATCAGCCATATTTGGGCCAATGTTTGGCTGTACTTCATTTTTTCTAAGACAAAAGACAGATAAATAATGTGTGTGTTTGTTTGTTCTCTGAAACTAAGTGCTGTGTTGTTTTATTTTTTTAAGGTATATTTAAGAATGTGCAGGCTGTCCTTGAAGTGACAAAAAGTTGTGACCAAACTCCTAGCATTTTTTTTGTTCTAGAACACCTCCATACACCACATAGAATATGTAGTATGGCACACCTCCTTTCAAGTTCGGAGCACTCTGTAGAAATCAAATTAAGTTTTTTATATCAACCTGTTGCATGAGATAATCTTATAATACTTGCCAAATCTAATTATGAGTATCCAAAGCATATTTGGATAATGAGCATTAGATAGAAGGAAATAAAATAATTTTTGATCTATACAGTGGTCCTTAAAAAATAAAAAAAAAGCAAACAAAATTAGCTGTATTAAGTTGAGCATTCCAGCTGTAGTGGTGACCACCACAGTGAAGCAGAGTACAATGTCACACCTGTTTACCTGCAGAGTTCATGGAATCCCCATCTTTATATTTATTCCTTAGGTTGGATGTCCTATCTACCATTCCACGTACTAAGTGGGGTATTGGAGTATTTCCTTCTCCTTCAAACCTCATTTTGCCTGGGTCACCCCCTGGAATAAACCTGGCATTTCATCTGGGTCTCTACAATGAAGCCACCTTGAGCTGGCAGAATTTGGCAAAGCTGCACGTTTTTTGTTGGAGGGAATACAGGAATCATAATGAGGTCAGGGCTGGAATGTACAAGGCTCTATGTCAGGATGTTTTCACAGCATTTTTACAAACTATGCTGGGGTGTGCTTGGGATGGTTCAGCGATTCCAGTGCTTCTGTGATGCCTAAACAGAGTCACATCTTTTGAAAGGCAAATTTAAAAGCCATTACCCAGGAAGTGTAACCTCCGTGGCACTCCTTGCTACACAGTGTTGTTCCATGGTGCGCAGAGATCCATAAATCTACTGATTGACCAGACTATCTAATATAGTCTCAGTAACATAATTCCTTTTATTTTGCACTAGAAATTATCAGATTGCTAAAACAATTATCAAGCCTAGCCATTCTTCAGAATACCATGACTTCTGAATAATGTACCTTCCCTGAAATTCATGCCAGGTGAGTTCAGCTCTGTGAGAATATAATTGCAATTCCTTGTCATCACTGAAGCAAAATTTAACATGCATTTTCAGAGTATTATATTATTTTTAAAATTTTTTTTAATGCCTTGGTCAGTACTTTAAAAATTTACTATTTTGAGTATCACAAATTATTAGACTGGTGAACGTCTGACTGGTTTTAATTTTCAAAGGTCAGGTTCAACTGCCTGTTCTAGATAGAAGATGGTTTCTAAGTATTCCCTGAAAAAAAGTCTCAAAATCTATTGTGCATGGATTTTTTCCCCCTCATTTACTCATCAGTGACTTAACTTTACTCCCACTGCAATTGTGTTATTGACCTGTAGTACTTAAGAGCGAGGCCAACAAGAGGTGTTTTTGAAAATCAAACCACATATCACACATACACCATCATCAGAATCACTTTAAAATCAATGACAGCTATCAGTCATCCGCAGAAAACCCAAATAGCCAAAGGTCAAAAAGGCAGTTGAATTTATTTGGCTGTGTGGTCTCATGCATACTGTTGAAAAAAGTAATACAATGAAATTATAAGGTAGCAATATTAAGTCTTTTATCAGGAAAGGTTTAACCTTTACCATATTTTCTTTCTATTTTGTGTGGTCTTTGTGATGCATTAAGCTAAAATATTTTTTAAATAATTTTAGTTTTTACAGGCTGGTTGTCCTCCCCATCCCCCTTTTTAAATATTTGGTGGCATGCAGCACTAGGAAAAAAAAGAGAAGTAGAGTATTTTAGAGGTAATGTAGATCATATCTGGCTCTGCTTAGTTGTCCTTACATATAAACATGTCACACTCCATTTCCCATTGCCAGTAATTGTGGTTATCAGATAAAGCAGTCATCAAAAGATGTTTTATGAACCATTGTGCTTATAGAAAGTAAGCTGCTGCTTTCTGTCTGAAAAAAAAAAAAAATCAGAATTATCCATTTTATATAGCCTGTCAGAGTAAGTTTCTTAACAGTCTGTAGATCTGCTTTCTAAGACTTGCAGAAATCACCCTCAAAGCAAAAGCCTCTCTCCCACAAAGAAAAATGTGGTAAATTTTGACCTCTATGACTGTGCTTACAGCAATAACAATAATGATCCCAGTAAGTAGCCCTTTCCACTGAGACACTTTTCTCTTTTGGACTCATTAAGCCTCAGATTGAACCTATTTATTTACTATGGGTTCCTCTTGTCAAATATTAAATAGAGGTGCCAACAAATTTATAATCTGCTTCAGTGTTTTTCTCATTAACAGAGTCTCAAATGCACATTGTATATGGACATAATAACATATAATATTTTCAGGCTTTAAAGTACAATTAACTAATTAGACCTCATTCAGAGTAACACAAAGGCTCTACACTTTCATTTCTCCAGTTTCATCTCAGCACTTTAAAAAGAAGGAAGAAGATTTGAAGTTCCTGGGGTGTCATGCTGCAGTGGTCAAGCACAGCAGAAAAAGCTGAGCCTCTTCTCAAGTTCGAATGGGCTTCAGCTGCAATTTAATTCAGCTTCCAGGCATTGCTGCTTGCTTCAGTGCTGGCTGTAGCAAAGACTTTGCCCACATCTCTATTTCCCCTGGGGGATTTAAACTCAGAAAGCAAGCTACCCCCCAAGCTTCTGCTTAATAAGGCAAACAGACTGAGCTCTTTTAAGTGTCTCATGGTAATATGTGTCCTGCAGGCCTCATCCCTGGGATGATGATATATATTTTATGAAATGAAAAAAGAACTTTTTTTTGACCCATTCTAGTTCAATACAGTGTGATGTAGAAACTGTTCTAGAAAGTCAAAAAAGTACTTCTTCCAGTACTACTTTCCAGAGTAGTACTGGAAAACTAAAGTAAGGACAACTCAATTCCAAACCAAAGCACAATGTGAAGACAGGTAGATCTCATAGCTGTGGTGTTTGGGGACTGTACCAATGTTAGGATTTCATACTGCATAACAAGACACAGCCTTGAGACTGGACAACTTGGTCTTCAGAGGCCAGAGAAAAGAAAAGTGAGCAAGAACAAGACACAAAGAGAAAAAACTGTCCACCTAATTTACAGAAAAAGGTCTATATGAAGACCGAAAATTTTAAAAAAGTTCTCCTGACTCCTTGTGGAGCGCTCCACCAGCTTCCATGTTGCTTTAAATTAATTTGTGACTGTGTTCTATCAACAGTGTTGCCTGAGATTAAGATCTCTTTATCTCAGTTGCAGTGCTGGCATATGGCCCTTTGGGTTTTTCTAGTGCATGTGTCTGATTTTGCTCTCTGAGCTGCTGCCTTTGGTCTTGGCCGTATTCCCTGCATTCCTCTGGAGCACAAATGAGGAAAGCACAGAAGGATCATTGGTGATTGACTATCCTTTTTCACCAAGGCCAGTATCTTCTCTGCAGTAGTAGCCAGCTGATACCAGAAGAGGACAATAAATACACTGGCTGCATTACAGCACAATTTGTAAGCTGAGGTTTTTCTTCATTTTTCTATATAATGTGCTATATACACGTTGCTCCTGATGTGTATACTGGAGATTTTCTTGCTTTAGTCTCCTGCCCAAATCCTTCCCAACCACTGAGGTGTGGGAAAACAACTTTCAGGTAAAAAATGAATTCATTTTTTCCCAGCAGTAATAACTGTTTTGTAAAATATCTGCCAACTCCAGCTGCTTGGTGAGCTGGTGCAGGGGACTTTATGAAATTGCTTGTAGTGGGCAGTATCCCCATTATCAAAATCTTTCAAATGACAATAAGGGCAACATTTTATTTTTAATGTGTGGCCACAAAAGTTACATCCTGTGACTACTTCAGGCAGCAACTGAGGCCGGGAACAAACTATGCTGACCATTTTTTGTCCTATCCAGACTGTCAGCTAGAGATTTTTGTTTGAGTAATTCCTTTTCCCCTCTAAATCTATTGCAATAAATAAAATAGACCAGAGACTATTCTCTAACCCTAGATTTATGTAGATAAACTTCCCCTGTACCCCAAAGAAAGGGCCCTTTTTCTGTAACACCTCTCTGAAGTAGCCTGTAGCCTTGTACACCTTCAAATCTCCCACGGACATCCTATTGAGTTTATTTTCCTGTGCATTATTGTTTCTGTGTGCCATGGAAAGCCTTGGATTTTTGTGGCAGGTGTTTGGGTGGATTTACTGTAATTTGTTGCTTTATTGCTGCTCAGGGCTGTTTTGGGGGAGAGGGGACAGAGGAGAGCTGCAGGCACTGGCATGGCTGGTAGTGATGTGCAGACTCACTAATCAATCCAGGCAAGATCTCTGAGAAGTTCTCAAGAGTGTCTTCCACTCAGGAGACCTTGTACTAGTATGATTGCTTTAATTTATTATTATTGCTATTGTTGTTGTTATTATTACTGCTCATTTATTTAGTTAAAAGCAGAGGCAGTTCCTTTTTGTGGAATTAACTGTGGGCACCACTACAGAGTGTGTTTCTGACAGGGAAGTTTTTGTGCCTGGTATCTGCAATTATGAAGCACATCCTTACTTTAAGTCTCTTTTCCTCACTCCTGGTATGCAACATCAGCTGTTTCCCCTGCCTTCTTAGAGTATTTTTGTCTTATCCCTACATTCACTATAAAAACAGGTGCTGAAAGCTTAGGAATGTGCATTTTACAGCTATACTAGATTTGATAGTTGCTGCACCAGATCCATTTAACATATGAGACTGAACAACCAATATCCAATAAAACTGATAGAATTATTATTTGTTGCACTTTTACTATGGCAAAATGTTTCACAATGTGCAATATACCCTGATTCATATCCTGTCATTTATCAAGAGACATCTTCTTCTAAGACCCTGTTAACCAGAAAATAAACCCTTTTTTTTCCAGTTTATGAGGAGTGAAGCATGATAAATAATAATGGGAGAAATAACTGTCAAGCAATTTACAAATGATATGTTGTGAAAATATGGCACCTTGATGATTTCTCCTAGGAAGACATACGCTGCAGCAATACCCTGATGCAGAAGGTCCTTTGCTTATTGGGAGTAAAATTATATGGATGGACAAACATCAGCTTAAAGCTCAAGTTCAAGCTCACAGAAACAGAGAGCTGGAAGGGACCTCAGTAGGATTATTCTCATTTCATCTCCCTTCACAAGCATGGCCATCCCAGAGCACAGGGCACAGGGCTGTGTCCAGAGGGCTCTGGAATATCCCCAGGGAGGGAGACTCCATCCCCTCTGTGCACAATCTGTCCCAGTGCACGGTCACTGCCCAGGACAGCAGCTCTCCCTCATGTCCAGGTGGAATTTCCTGGGCTCAGTCCCTGCCCGTGGCTCTGGTGCCATTGCTGGGCCCCAGAGCAGAGCCTGGGCCCTGCTCTGCCCCTCCCTGCACCCAGGGACACCCAGGGATGGGGTTCCCTCTCAGCTGGGGCAGCCCCAGCTCCAGCCTTTCCTCAGCAGGGGAGATGCTCCAGGCCCTTCCTCATCCCTGCAGCCCTCTGGGCCTGCCTCAGCCTTCCTCATCCCTCAGCCCTCTGGACCCGCTCCAGGCCCTCCTCATCCCTGGGGCCCACTCCAGGCCCTTCCTCATCCCTGCAGCCCTCTGGGCCCGCCTCCAGGCCCTTCCTCATCCCTGCAGCCCTCTGGGCCTGCTGGGCCCTCCTGGGCCCACTCCAGGCCCTTCCTCATCCCTGCAGCCCTCTGGGCCCGCTCCAGGCCCTTCCTCATCCCTCAGCCCTGCCCAGGCCCCTTCCTCATCCCTGCAGCCCTCTGGGCCCGCTCCAGGAGCTCCCTGTCTCTCGTGTCCTGAGAAGCCAGATCTGGACACAGCACTGCATAAGTCTAATGCCAAAAACAATGCTAAAATCATAGAGTTATTACACCTGCTTGTGTTAGGTAGCCAAGAAAAGTTATGCAGAGATGAGTTAGGAGGTGGCTTTGTAATCTAAAAATTTTTGAAGGCTTCAATAGGCAGAAGATCCCGCTGTGTGCCATGAAACTGCCTCTCCTCCCAGTGCGTTTGCACTTACATGTCCCTTAGAGTTTGCACAGTGATTGGGAAGGTCTTTTCCTCTACATCAGAAAAAAAAAGGAAAAGAAAACAAAATAAACCAGACGAAAAACCCCAAAACCAAACCAAACCAAATAAAAAAAAAACAAAACAAAAAACCAAAAAAACCCAAAAAATACCCCCAAAACAACAAAAAACCTCCCAAAAATAAAGAAAAAAAATTGCTTCACACAAGATTATGGGGATTTGAATCTGTCCACCGCTATTTTTTTCTTTAAGAAATATATATAGTAAGCCAAAGTAAGATCCTTATTCTGGATGTTTAATCATATTATACAAGACTTTTTAGTACCTAAATAATAAAAAATCTGTTTCATTTATTCATATTCATATTTAAAAGAGTAAAATTCTTAAACAAATGAAACATGAAGAACATCAATAAAAATGCACATTTAGGATCTGATTTGGAGTATCTGGAAAAATTTCAGATATTGGTTGTCTTAAACAGGTTGACTATAATACTAAATTCACTCTAAGAACTTTTACAACCTCTTTATTGCAAATATGCAATATTATATAATTTTTCAAATGTGCTTACATACACGCACACACTTTCAGGAGGAGGGAGGAAGGGAGAGAAAATGAAGCTGAAAAGCAAAGCAATGGAAAAGTAACTAAACACAAAGCAATTTGGGTCTCGCTGAAATGTTGGAGGCGGTGATTTGTATCTGTTGATTGCTTCCACAGTATCCAAGCAGAGTACAAGAATTAGCTTCCTCTACCTTGTTTGGTGGTAATTTTCAAATCATACTGAAGATAACTTGAATTCCCCAAAGCACAAGATGATCCTGACAATTTACCCCTATAAAAAAGCTCTGTGACCTGAAAGCACAAAAACAACATTAGAATCTTATTACAGACTTGGGACCACTTTGGGCTGTAATGCTATTATACGGATTCTTTTCTCTGCAAGATAACAGAGAACTAAAAAAATATTATCTATTGTCTTCAAGACTGCAGTACAGCAGAAATTAGAAAAAAAACCTCAGCAAAAATGTACCTATATCTTTGTAAGAAAGTAAGAGTTCATGAAGGTTTCATTACTTATAATTTAATATATTAAATAAAAAAACTTAGATAATGAAGAAAAAAAAAAACACAATTTCTGGATCCTCAGCCTGGTATTTAAGTACTTATATTTTAATGTGCTTCATTATTTCATTTTCCTCTTTCTTTCAGAAGATGTCATTTAACATTTCTCACTTAAACTTCCATATTTTTTCTTTATGCATGCAAGGTTTTTGCTATGCCATAGAGCTGACCACGAACGGAGCCACAGAGGCCTTCTGAGATACAGAATACTTAAATTAAATTTCAACTAGGGTCCCTATATTGAGAATACCCCTGATCCAGAATACATACAGAATAAAAATACCTGTTTTGATCCCATGAACTTTCAGGACTTAAGCAATTTACTGGCATAATCAGTTCTGGCTGCCTGTATTTGTTAAGAACTGATTCCCCTTACACCTGAATTGCTCTTTTAAGGACACAGGCTACCTTTATACAGGTTTGTAAGCCACAGTGACTTCATTCCTAATTGCATATAATATTGAAATTATCTAAGAAATTATCTAATCTAGGCTGAAGTTCATCTCTATTTATATCTTTATGAACGCTCATGAAAATAACAACTGTCATGCTTTTGTATCCAGAAATGTCAAATCAAATTTCTTCATCTAGGTGCAAATAAGTGGCTTTGCATTTCTCAGGTTATTGTATCTAAAAATGGGGTGTTTTACTCACATTGCTGTAATATATCTAATTAAGCAGATGAGGAGCATGAAATGGAAGGGAAAGGAAAGGAAGGGAGGGAAGGGCAAAAGGGAAAAAGGAAAAAAATGAAAGAAAGAAGAAAAAAGAAAAGAAAAGAAAAAAGAAAAGAAAAGAAAAGAAAAGAAAAGAAAAGAAAAGAAAAGAAAAAAAGAAAAGAAAAGAAAAGAAAAGAAAAGAAAAGAAAAGAAAAGAAAAGAAAAGAAAAGAAAAGAAAAGAAAAGAAAAAAAAAGAAAAGAAAAAAGAAAAGAAAAAAAAAAAGAAAAATATAGGAGAAAATAGATATATATTTTTAAAGATAGCTTAAGGGGTTTTATTCACCATTTTTATTATATGTATTTTTAATGTCCTTATGTCTACTCAGAAATTCATATTGAAAACCAAGCATATGACTTTCTTTGTTTTTATAGTTCCAATCTTCCCTTTTCTTTTATAATTAGCACTTAATATGCTTCATCCAACATCCAGCCCTAGGAAAAGGGAATAGATCTTGTAATATTTGAGAAAAGAGAAACACAAATACACTTCTGGGGATATTTAAATAATGGAAAATGTTAAAATCATATATGTGAGAATCTTGATCTGTATGAGAATATATTAGACTAGAAGTTTACTAGAAATGCACTTTGCAGTTTTACTGGAGATTCTTTTTTCCAAATCAAACAGGTTTCAAATTTATTCTACTGATCTTCTGGGATGGACTTTTATTATGGTGCTGTTCTGCACCCATAAAAGAGCACAAATACATCTTTCTTACCCCTTTGAAGTTAGATTCCTATTGATCTGCTCATATTTATACTTCTGCCCCACACATTCATAGTTTTCACATGTATTGGAACTGTTGCTAACTTTCAAGTTCTTTCTGACATGGTTATTATCAAAAGCAAATATAGAACCTAAACTTGATTGAATTTCCACCTGGTTTTTACAGTAAGGATTTTGCATAGGTTTTACATGAAGAATTAATATGGATTTCTTATCCTATCACTTTTGCACTATCATTCTAAAAGAAACTGAAATTAGAGCATGTAGTGATGGAAGAAAAAAGTTATCAAAGTTGATACCTCTAAAAACCTGACTGCTGAAAAACTAGATTTCTTGTACTTTTGGCTACACCTGAGCACATTATTTATTTATCTGAATATGAAGAACTTCTAGTTAAGGGCAGGATGAAATGGACTTGATGATGTTGCAGATCTTTTTCAACCCTACTGATTCTATGCTGCTTTACTGTGAGGGTGGTCCGACAGCAGAAAAAATCGCCCAGAAAAGTTGTGTATTCTCTGTCTTTGGAAGCATCCAAAACTGGACACAACCCTGAGCAGCCTGCTGCAGCTGGATCTGCTCTGAGCGTGGATATTGGTCTTCGTGATCATCAGACGTACCTACTAGCCCTAAGTAGTGACACTGTGACTATATGAATAAAATAAAAAAAATATTTAAATTAAATTAGTCACCTGTTCAGAAAAAAACACATTCTATTATACCTCTTCATACTCTTTAGAACATTCCATATACCTGAAGTAGTAGGTCACTGCAAGGATAACTGGCCAAATATAAGGCTTCATATTTTACTTCTTATTCCAGCTGAAAACAATGTGATCCAATTGTATCTGGACACAAAAAAGCCAAGGATTTTTCCACAGTGACAACAATATCCAAGTCTCCTGTGCTATGCTGATCCCCATGTTCTGTGTTTTATTTATATGGAGATGCTTTTGCAAAGTAAATATGTCATAAATCTGAAGACTCAAGATAAATACGTGCAGAACCAGAGACCAGTATATATTTGATGAAAATAACTTTTCAAGTCTCAGGGTAGATTTGAAATCAAAATCCCAGAGAGCATGCTGCTCAAGTGCTGTACTGGAAATTTACAGTCTGGAATTATTCATTATCTTTGAAGAATGTAAAATTAGGAATGGGCCACTTGCAAAGAGTAAAACTAATCTAGTGTGAACAAAGAGATGGATTTTTGGGTTCACAAGGTAAGAGGAAATCTCCCATTAATTTTGTTAATTTACTGCACTAGCAAGTGTCATGCATCTTGGTTTATTTCTACAGGGAATACAGGGATGTATGGCTTTGGCAGATCCAGTTTAATTTGCTTGTATAAAAGAAAACCATGTCTCAGATATGAACAGTGACTTAAACACAGCAGTCACACAAATGCACAAAAGTTATAGAAGATAATCTGCTTTTCAGCAACATCTATGCAAAATCCCAGAGAAAATCCCAGGGACCTCAATCCAAATAGGATAGGCACTGTCAATAGATGTTGTCTCTGAAATTAAAATGTGTTTGTTTCATGATTACTGAGGAAGAGTTAACAGCAATACTCACCTGCACAATTTTCCTGAGTTTTCCACACAGTGCTGGCCAGGGTAGTGACAAACCTATGTCTCTTCCCTTGGGAATTTACACAAAGTGATTTCCCAAGGAGTCAAACAGAAAGTGAGATGAAGAAAACACTTAAGTAACTGCACACAAGGAACTGACATTTCCAAAGGTCTATTGCACAGACTTTCTTGTTCTTTTCGTTGGTATCACTGACAGAGAAAATACTGACATGAACAAAAAAAATGTTTACTCAATAAGAATATATTTATTATTGCTTTTCTCTTAGGTAACCCACTTCCCTCTGTGCATTCTGTGAGTAATGACACTCTTTATCTCAATCAATTCTGAAACCTTTTTTCTATTATGTATGACTTTTGAGTTCACTCTCTAAAACTGTCTTCAGCCTTTATTTTTCATAAATGAGGGATATGCATTAGCCCTATTCTTTAGCAATGACATTTTTTTTTTCATTTGTTTTCCACGAAGCAATGCAAAACTTTCAGGGTATTACAAGAATAGATTAAAAATATCATTCTGTAAAATTACAATTGTTTAATTTTTTAAGTACTTATGAAGTACCTGCTACATATAAACTAGATATGAAAAAAACCCCAAAAAGTTATAAATTAGTTTTAGAACTCTGTGTTTAGTGTATGCATTTGTCAAATTAAGCAAAAGAGGATATGTTCCTCTCATAAAAAAAGAAAAGAAAAGAGAAAAGAAAAGAAAAGAAAAGAAAAGAAAAGAAAAGAAAAGAAAAGAAAAGAAAAGAAAAGAAAAGAAAAGAAAAGAAAAGAAAAGAAAAGAAAAGAAAAGAAAAGAAAAGAAAAAGAAAAGAAAAGAAAAAAGAAAAGAAAAGAAAAGAAAAAAAAGAAAATACTTAAATGTGCTTGGTCAGTGTCTAAATACATGAATGTTTAGCTGTTAAAACTATATATTTTTCTTATTATTTCCCTCCCTTTATATTTTCTGTGCACCTAAGTTTTAATTTTCTGTTTTCAGTGCTCAGTCTGGCAGTCAGTCTGGTGCTTGAGGCTGTACACTCACAGGTGGACATGCATGGTGATGGAAGGTACTGACATAAGTTACATGGTTCCAAGAGTAAATTTCAAACCCAAATACGGGATTTTATTGAAGGATTTAATTTTCTGGCACCAGATGTCTTCCAGGAAGATCCATTGACTGAACTTAAGTATCTTTATGCCATTCCAATGATCACCACTTTGATGAAGACACAGACTGCATAACTTCTCATTAAAATCAGTAGTTGCTGCTCTCCTTCCACCTCCTGTGCTCTATCCCTCCTTATATTCTTGTTCCTTTGTGAATGCTTCAAACCTTTACCTCTGCAGAAACCTCCCAAACCTTACAGCCCTTCTGTCTCTTATACTGTGCCAGTTTTTCTACCCTGTGAAATCACTGTTTCTGTTTTCTGTTGTTTTCCACTTACTATTGACTAGGACCAGTCACATTATTCATTGTAATTTGTGTTTGATGCACGTAGCCCATCCTCTGCTTGCAAACACATCCCAAGCAGAGTCATCATTTGTCATTGTGCATCAGCAATCTGCAGCCATCAATTTGCAAGGCAAGGTTTGTTCCTGAATTGTTTATCTCACCAATTACACACTTTGAATTTAAGGAATGTAATTTCTAACCTTTCTTCAGGAAAGAAACTGAGTTCCAGGAGGAAAAGTTCTGAGGTCCTTGGGCTTGGAATCTGCATTTCATATCTCTCTCTGGGATAAAAAACTTTTTGCTGTTACTATTCATATTTCTTCTTAATCAAGATGGCAGGACTGAACAAATAATTTTTCACTGAATCTTGCTTGACATAAATTATCAGAAATTTATATTTTATCAAATATAATTTGCCAAAAAATTAATGGTACCTGGGGTTTTTTTTGCCTTTCTATTGACTAAATTAAAAAAAAAAAAATAGGAAAATAAAATTTCCTATTTTTTGAACATTTATTTTTCCTCTTTGACCTTAAGAAAATAACCATTTAAAACCAACACCTTAAAAGCTTTTAAAACCTGAAACAGGAATTGGAATTCCTGAACTGGAAAAGCATCCACCTGGAGTTCACCATATTGCTATTAATTTTCTATAAAGAAAATCTGTTTGGGAAACATTTAGATATGATTATTTAGAAATAATTATTTTCAAGTAGTGATATAACACTCTGTTTTGCTTTCTCTTCCTTCTATAAGGACACACTGTGAGAAGAAAATATCTACCAAAACAAGTAAATACATCAGTAAATAAAATCACCTGGGGAAAGAAATGCAAACAAACCAAGACACATCACCTTATAAAAATGTCTAAAAATTTAAATTGCTTTTAAACCCATTCCAGCAAAACAATTCACAGTATTATTTTGTTGCCAAACTCAAGGTCAACCTTCGACATCTAAAGTCATGAGGTTCCTGCATACATTATTTACCCTTTAAAACAAACTTGTCCCATAGCTTCAATTAAGACTTACTGCCATAAATATTTTTAAGTTTCATTATTCAGGAATTATTTTTTATGGTGGTATTTTTCTGATAAAACATTTATTTAATAGGGAACTAAAGAATAGAGTTAGTTTTAGAAGGTTCTATGTGCAATAAGAGAGGCGAAATCAGCCCTTTAAGGATGGGTTGGACCCCATCATAAAATACTCATCTAAATCAGTTAAAGACGTGAATTTGTAATGCTATCCTTTTTTTTTGCCAGGAAAATACTTTAAAAATTCCTCCTTAACCTTTTATGTCTCCAAGTTACAAGTCAGATGATTTTTAATCCTTAGCAGTACAGAAATGTTGGTCATTTAGCTCAGTGAAACAGGGTGATTGCTCATGCCTCTGCAAGCATATTTAAACCATCACCCCAATTTCCCTTATTCATTGTACAGTGCCATCCTTTGTGGCACTGCTTTGAACTGCAGGTCATAACTTTGTTCCTGTCCTCTGATTTTTTAAATTTTTAATTTATTTTCTTAGAAATACTAAATAACAAACATTTCCAAAATATTAGAATTCTTCCTTCTGTACACTTTGGCACAAAACCTGCAGTGAAAATAAATACATTGATGTATGCATGTGATCAGAAAATACAGAAACAACTTTTTTTTCTTTGTTCTATATCATAATGTAGATAAAAACAACATGTATTTGATGGTCACACACATCACACATGTGCACAGACCTATATATATTTATTTTTCTCTCCATAGTTTTTATATAAAGGTATTTAGAAGAACAATCAGATGTGTCTTGACAGGGGAAAAAAAAAAAAGAGATTTTAGTTTTACAATGCTATTAGCTCCTCTGATGAACTTCTAAAGTAATCTAGGAAAGACATGTTCATTAGAGTCTCATTACTTGGCTGGGTAATTGCTGTTCGTATCAGAAACACAAATCACAAGGAAGGCTTATTAAAACAACCTATTAAAAATCAGACAGACAGACTGCTCTGCAGTATCTGCCACTAAGTCAGGTAAGTAGTCCCAAGGAAATTGCAAAATTGGAAAGTCTTGTTAAGTATATTTTGTTGCCTTTCTGCTCTTAAGAATAGAGCTTTTTCTTCCCCTACTAGTTTCTGTTTATGAATAACTTATCCTATCTAGTGTGCAGTGAGTCAAAAAATGGGATATCTATCATTTTCTACAGCAGATAATTTCATACACTAATAGACTTTGGTGCTAGGAACTTTATTCTTGCTGCTTAATCTTTATTTTTCTTGGTTTCATCCTCTCACTCATTAACTCCTTTTACTCTTATCTATCTGCCTGCTCTAAGTGATCATCCATTGTCACAGCTGATCGCTGCACATCACCTCTCCCCCTGCTGACCCAACCTTCTCTCTGTCCTTATCCTCTTAACAGGTTCATATTTAACAAATATAGTTCTGATCCAACAAAGCAGATAAACACTGATAAATGTTAAGGCACACTCTTTATATTCCTTAATACTAAGGTGATATTAAGTTTTCTGGTATTTTGTTCTATATATCTATAAATTAATTTTATTTAATTAATTAAAGGACTTTTTTTTTCTGCCTCTCCTCATTAAAGTAATTAAAGGTGTTAGTAATCACACAGTACCAATGACCCTCTTATCCAGGATTCCCCAGCACCACCCCAGCACTTTAGTGGGTGAAGAAGACACATGCCACATGTAAAATCAAATTTTTAACTCAAAAATACACAGTGTCTGCCCAGAAAATACCAGAGGGAGATTCTCTTGGGTTTTTTCTTCACAGGTTTAGTGCATCATGGCAACATTTATAGGCAATGTAATGATTTTGCAGTCAAACTTATAAATATGCCACTGTTGACAGCTTTTAAATGTTTCATCAGTTACATACTAAGATGATGTGGAAGGACACATTTGGTAAATATTTGATGAATGTCATCAAGGGCAGAGTTATATTTTAAAGAGTTTTAAAATCAGTAAAAGAAAGTTGTAGGATTTTTTTTTCCCAGCCACAAATATTCTACTGTATAAAAGGTACTAAAGGGTACTCTAGGAAATGTTTACAAAGACAGTTGTACATTACTAAATTCATTCTCTTAAGTCAGGAAGGAAAATGCTGTTATTTTAATCTCACTGGGAACTTTAATGACATTTAAAATGACTGAGATAATAAATATTCTTCATAATCTCTTGATAAGAGTTTTTTGTGGCATTAGTTTTTCATAAGATTAGAGGCAGAATTTTACTAATGAACTGTTTCTGTCCTGATAAAAAAGTAGCAAAAATAAGAGAAATTTGAACTTTCTTTTTATTTTCAAATGAACTTTTTTCCCCCTGCAGCAAACAAGTCTCTGTTTCTTAAATAAGAGACCTTGTAACTTGTTAACAGTCATTATTATTTGTAGATAAAAAGTATTTTAAAAATAATTATCACAGATTATAATCAACATCAGTTAAAACAAAAATTGAGTGGATACAGTTAATGAAGAATAAGCTTAAAGATCTCAACAAGAGATTAATATAATTAATTAAAATATACAATATTTAATTAAAATATACAATATTTAATCCTTTCACTATGGCTCCACTAAGGTTATGTTCCTTTTCCCATGGTCTCATCAATTATGTTTGATTTTAGGAATGTAATATGAAGGATTTTACAATGCATGTTCTTAAGTAAAATATTAATAAAATGCTAATTTCTTATATATACACTTTTGTATATAATTATATATAATATTTTCCATGACGTCTTAATTCTGCCCATCTATCTGCCCATTCAGCCTTATTACCCAGATCAGTAACACTTTCTCAACTGAATTACTAATACTTTCTTACCTTCTAAAATTTTATTAACCATATTTGACAAGGTTGTTGAATGGAGACTTCTCCCTTTTGTAGAGTCATCTCTACCAGTGAGGAGATGTAGCACCAAATTATTCTACCACAGTCCCAGGCTCTGCTGAGGATCTGAGGCTCTTTGTGCTGCCAGCTGGGCTCAAAACGGATATGGAAAGACACTTAAAAAGTGACACAGCAAAAGAGACCCGAAATGTTAAAAGGGAAGAATGCCCGGTGACACTCCAAGATGTAACCATGGATCTGCCTTCGTGCCTTATGAAAAAAGGTCATTTGGACTCTAACTCTGGCTGCCAAGAAATAAAAAAAAAATATTATCTGCAAGCTCTTGTTCAGTAGGTAGACATTAAATTTCACCACAAATGGTGTTTTGCAATAATTATTTGACTAACTCAAGCAGCTACTGTATATAGTGCCCATGGTTGAAATTAAAAAGAGACAAATTGAAATGAAAAGCTGAGTCTTAGCCAAAGCTGAAGGAATGCTGCTGATACCATCTGCTAGTACAGCCCACAGGAACCAGGAAACCACAGAATTAGCTTTATGTGAGGAATTATGTTTCATCTGCTTTTTAGAGAAGATTAACAGGAGCCTGTTGTCCAATTGCAATATCTGTACCCATTTAATATCACTTCTGATTTTCCTAGGAGTGATTTTTAAATCTCAGTTGAGAAGAATAAATGCTTTTTCCAAATGACATAACTCTTGCTGCATTGAAAACCTAGAGGAGAGGAGTTGTCCTGTAAATTTTCCAGAAGTGCTACTAATGATCCAGTCCTAGGAACCCAAAAGTTATTAAAACCTTGAAAACTGTTTCATGTGAGAATGAAGGTGCTATAGTTTTAGAGGGTTTTTTAAAATTTTTCTTTTGTTTATTAATTTTTTATTCAAGTCCAAATAGCTTCTTCAGATATGAGGTTCATTGTTACAATAAACATACAAAAAATGATTAAAATATTTTTGGTAGATTGTGGTGAAGTAAGAAAAAAAAATAGACTTTTAGTTCTATACCAAATTCACAGAAATGGATTCCTTATGATTGAAAAAGACCTCCAAGATTATTGAATTCATCACTGTCAGGTACACTTCTAACACCTGTTCCTAAGAGTCACATCTACACATCTTTCAAATCTTCCCAAGAATGGAGTTTGTACAGCTGCTCTGGACAGCCTCTTCCAATGATTGACAGCCCTTTCAGTGGAGAAATGTTCCTTCAGATCCAATCAAAACCTCTTTTTATGTGACTTTAAACCACCTCTCCTCATCCTTCTGCGCCTCCTCCTGTCCCTGTTCCCTGGGAGCACAGCCCGACCCCCCCGGCTGTCCCCTCCTGTCAGGAGCTGTGCAGAGCCACAAGGGCCCCCCTGAGCCTCCTTTGCTCCAGGCTCAGCCCCTTCCCAGCTCCCTCAGCCTCTCCTGGGGCTCCAGCCCCTTCCCAGCTCCGTTCCCTGCCCTGGACACGCTCCAGCCCCTCAGGGTCTCTCTTGTCCCGAGGGCCCAGAGCTGTCCCCAGCACTGGAGGTGCCTCAGCAGTGCCGGAACAGGGACAGGCCCTGCCCTGGGGCTGTGTCACAGCCTGGCTGCGACAGCCCAGGGGCCATTGGCCTCTTGCCCCCCTGGGCACCCTGGGCGCCAGCACCCCCCGGGCCTTTCCCAAAGGGCCCTTTCCAGCCCCTCTGCCCAGCCTGGAGCTGCAGGGAATGGTGAGACCCACAGCAGGACCCAGCTCTTCTCCTTGGTGCCCCTCATACCAGTGGCCTCAGGCCATGGATCCAGCCTGCCCAGACCCCTCTGCAGAGCCTTCCTGCCCTCCAGCAGATCCACACTTCCTTCCCAGCCTGGTGTCATGTGCAAAGTGTCTGAGGGTGCACTCACTGCCTTTATCCAAATCATAGACAAAGACATTAAGCAGGACCGTCTCCAATACTGAGCCTTGGGTGACGCCACAGTAGCCAGCCACCTACTGAATTAAATTCCTGTCACCACCACTCCTTGGCTTTGACCATCCAGACAATTTTTCATGGCACAGCTCTGAGATTTGGGAGCTCAGATGTGTCAGCCCAGGCCTGCTGCAGAGAGAGTAATGGTGTTCTGTGCAAGAATATAAAAATTTCTCCAGTGATTTTGGAGACCAGCAGAACATTCATATGAAATGGATGTGATATAAAAAGAATGGGAATAGCTCTAGCAATACCTATGAAATGAGCAGAGGGGGTGACTGGAAGAGATTTTTTGACCAGTTTTATTATGGAAGATGTAAAATGAACTGTACGTGGGCAGAACATTTTCAACTAAATATCTGATGTTGAACCTGAACCCCAAACTCGTGGATTCTGTCTCTGATGACCCTGTGATTTGAAAGGGGCCTGAATTATGAGCAAAGCTGGATATTGTCCTTGGCCTTAACAGCTCCAGAAAATCTTCTTCAGAGTTTGGTTCCAGAAATTCACAGGGAGCAAGGGTGGTTTACAGCATTTAACATTGAGATTTATGTTTTCTTAGCTGTGCTGATATCATGTGCTTACCCGAAAAAAGCAACTGACACAAGGTAAAGTGTGAGCTAGGCTTTTTATATCAGTCGTTGCCAGATGCTGGTTTTTCAGCTAAATGAGAGTCCCTGCTAGCTCCGCAGTCGGTTTTGCTAACTGCAGTAGTTCAATGGGTGCACTTTTCTTCCAGAGAAAGGCCCTAAGGCTTGTTTTGGTGTTCCTTTGTGTTGTGTTTTTTGTTTTGCTTTCTCTTAAAAAATTTAAATTTTTACTTAAAGATAACTGTACTGTGGGGAAGGGGGGGTGTGAAGACTTTTAAAAATCATCTTTTGGGTGTTTGTGCTCAGGGAATGTGCCAAGCCATTAGAGAATGTAGGATAAAGAAATCTTTGTGTTATTCATCTAGAACTGGATGTGGAAACCCCAGTGGTGTTGGTATGGGACAAAGTTAGTTTTCAGCAAAGAACAGTCATGGTTTGCAGAATCACATTCTACTTTTCTAATAAATTTGCACATAGAAACCCATCAAGACTTAATACATTTTCTGCACAAGGTCTGCATTCCCATTGCACTATATTTTAGAGAGAAACAGGACAGGCACTAAATGAGAAAACTCTCACCAAAGGAAATAAGATCTAAAATAAGGCATTGTGTCAAGAATAGGATAAATTCAAGGCTCCAATAAAGTAAGGTGCCAAATTTTGTAAATTATGAATTAACTAGCACAGCAAAGCTTTTTGTCTGCTTAGTGTCAGTGCGAAAAGATCTCTAGCAGTAAGAGACAAATTCCCGACTTTCATGCTGTGTAAAGAGGCCTACAACTTCAGCACTTACTAACCCTGCAATTCATCACTTGTGAAAAAAAGTTGCCAGTGACTTTTTTCTCACTGCTCAGAGTCTGGTCAAGATATTATTCTTACCCACAAAAGATTTTTACCTAATGTACAACCGGTAAGATTAATATCTTTGTACTCTTTTATGGACAATACAGTTTTCAGTTTATTTATTATGAGAGTATGTACCACAATGACTAAGAATATTGCTGAAACAATATAACTGTACTGTAAATTATTTCTGAATTACCCAGTTCCTGGATTTCCATTAAACAATGAAACTGTTTACAATGCCAATTACTAACTCTATGATATCTTATTTCAGATTATGTTAATCACAGAAAATTTAACTCTGAGTGTACTCCCTTCTCTGGCAGCCTAATTGACATTGTACCTAGAAAAATTCCTATTTCTCCTCCTTTTGAACATATTCTAGAAGCTGCATAAAATTATATAACAATCAAAGTATTAAATAGGGAGATAATACATGACATTTCAGCTCAACTTATGCATAGTTATAAATCAGATAATTTTATGTCTCAGCAGAATTATTAATCTGAAAAAAATAATTTGAAAACAGTGGGATTTTAATAATGATATTCATATTAAATTACTTTCTGAGCCTGACCTCATCCTAACACCACTGTAAATATTTTTTAATTTTTTAATAAGCCAGAAAACTACACAAGAAAAAGAAGAAAAGAAAACCAAAAACCTGAAGAGCATCACATAACCACAGGGCTGTAATGTTTATGAATAGGGTACATTGCTGTTTCAGCAGGCTGTCTGTGCCACTTTAAGCCCATTCAATACTTGGAACAGGAACTTCTCATCACACTGTGCAAATACCAGGTGTGGAAGATGGGTTCAGTTTAAGACAGTGGGATTCTTTTCACTGATTTCAGTGGGGTTGGGATTTCTCCCCATGAATTCAGCTTTTAGTGTCTTCTTGTTTTGACTTCACATACAGCCCAGAGCAAGGGTTGATGTATGAGTAGCATTTAGACAGCAGTAGCCTCTGGAAGTATCATTACACATCTAAATCATAACATCTTTCCTGTTTCTTCCTTCCTTTAAGGGGTTGTAATTTGCTGGTCGTCTACAACAATATTAAATTGTTTTACCCATCCTGCATACACACTGAGCAACTCAAGTTCTTTGCACTGAGTAGTGGAGATATAGGTTTGTTTCAAACTTATTTCCAGACTGTTCCTCATATGAGCCATTTTCCTCTCTGGGGAAGAAATAAGCAAGCTCTACTTGCTTTATGTAACTGAGACTGAGAAGAAATTTCTATTATTTCTAGTGAATGCCATGATGGGAAATGTAGCCTTATTCAGTCTCCTCCAACAAAACTAAAAGTCAGTACTTCCTTTACGTCAAATGCTATGCCCAACTTAAAACTGAAAAACATTTTATCTTTTTTTTTCTTTTTTTTTTTTTTCCCTACTTCTAAAGATTTTCAGTGTTTCTCACAGGTTCTTTTTACCCTGGTTTTTCTTTTTCCTGGGTATTTTTCCCAGGAAAAGGGAAGTTATGGGAGGTAATTATATTTCTAATCAAACTTTGGGCTTCAAGGATCATAACAAATTTCACAGTTTACATTTTCTTCAAATGGTCTTGCTGAAAGAGCTATACTGAAATCCCTAGAACTGAAACTTTAGGACCTGCAAAATGCTATGTCTGGGTTCTGAGTTTTGCTGTATTTTCTCTCAATACATTTCTTGGCCAAATATTCAGTCTATAGATATTAGTTTTAAATACCTCTTTTCTTCACTTGAATTCTCCCAAAAATATATAGAACAAATACAGTAGCTTCAAAGATAAATAAGGAATTGGGAAAAAAAATTCCAGGACCAGTCTCTCTCCTGCTGTAAAATAATTTCCGGAATTTAAAAAGTAATGTTTCATCAACATTGGCTTCAGTTTGGCTGCAGTTACATAATTTCAGGGAAAAAAACCCCACAAACCAAAAAAAACACCCAAAAAAACCAAAACCAAAACCAAGTAAGAAAGCAACCAGGACTGACCTTTCATTAGATATAGAAAAAACTTCCCAAGAATAAATGAAAAATATGTAAAAATTTTAAAATTACTTTTATTTTTTTGGATCTGGTAGTAACTCTTTCTTCAAATTGCAAATTAATGCGAAAGCTTTATGTGATATGGAAATTGCTTCAAAGGGAATTGCAATTCTACCCCAAAAGATTTCCTTTTACTTGAAAGTCTCTCTAAGAAGAAAAATTGCCAGTTTCAGCACACTGAGTTCCTAATTTAGAGACTGAATCTAAGGTAGGTAAATAGGATCAATAACACCTATCATGACTCACAAACATGTGATGAAATCTGTCCTGTTTTAATCCTTTTGCATCTGAAATATTTCCAGTCTCAAGGTGTCATGACATCAGTAAATATATAATCTACGTTCACGTCTTCTCTTCAATACTGTAACAGCCAAAGCCACACTGAAGAGAAACATTTTATTCAATTTTGAAGTGAGGCATCTTCTTATAATATTATATTTATTGAATACAGTGTCTTAAAGGGAGAAGAATGGAAGGTGTAATTTGAAGCCAGTGCTGGAGTTACCTGAACTGTGCACAGCACAGAGGCAGACAGGAGAGCAGATGCTCTTGGAGAATGATGTGGAACTTCAAACACTGGGGATGTCTCCAAGGCAGTGCACACCAAACTGACCTGATATTCCACAGGTCGTCTTGTTTCAACAGCATGGTTTTGTTGCATGTTCTGGTATGTGGGACTACACTGACAGTCAGGTCTTTCACTATTCTATGAAGGCATCAAGAGAGCTAAAAATGAATAAATTTCCTTCTTTTCATCTCCTGTGTGCATTCTGAGAGTTTTACAGAAATGACCCTTCCATGGTAGACAGGAAGGGTCTCAACATGGATTAAGAACCTAACATGAACATTTATTTAAAAGAGAAAACAAACATGCAAGTTCAAGCTTGCATTTATATTTCTAGTAATAAAAATAAATACCTACTCTTTGAAAAACTCAGCTGGGAGTCAGTCTTGCTGGATGAAATTTTTTAGAAGTGCTGAAGCATTTAATGCTGAAGCATTTAGATTACTTTGACATTCTTGCAGATATTAACCATGGCCAAAAAACATGGCTACAGTCCAAGTGAAATAAATTACATCTTAGTCACAACTTTTCATTTGGATACAACACTATACTCCATGGCAATGACAACAACATTGTCAATGCCATATGACAGCTATCTTATAAGCCTGCACACATTTTTTTCTTGATACATTAAAAATTCTCACTGGATTTTGTCCTCTTCCTGTCTGACTAGGACAAAAAAAAAATTATTTGCTATTGCACTCTAAAAGAAAATTTTAAAAAAGGGTTCTCAAAGACAAGAAATTACAGTAAGTTCTCAAGAAAATCTACTTTGTATATTAAAATTCTGCCATATTTTTACTTCTAAAATATCTAGCATCTTTTCTAAGTAGAAAATATATATGTTTGATGCTTTGCTTGTTTAGGTATGCAGCTGTGAATTGAATGGCTGGTAACTGATGCCATATTGGATGCAGTACTTCTGAAAAAACAATCTTGACATGTTTGACATAAATTAGTCATATAAAAGACATCACTGCTAAACTGTCTGAACATAAAACAAAGTTCACATAATATTGCTGAATGAACTGATGAGTTGAAAGTCCTCTAGGTGACCTTTTTCCATCAGTAAATGCAAGTAGGGAGAGACCAGGTTAGATGCAATATACCTTTCAGATCAACAGAGTTTAATGAACCCAAAATAGGGTCTGGTGCTTCATTTTGGGCAAGGTTCAGTGACTTTAAACTCAGAGGGAATAGGTGTAAATGATAAGCAAGAAATTCTCCTTTCTGAGTGTGCTGAGGCCCTAGCACAGGTTGCCCAAAGCAGTTGGGGCTGCCCCATCCCTGGGAGTCTTCAAGGCCAGGTTGGACAGGGCTTGGAGCAGCCTGGAACAGGTGAAGGTAACCCTGCACATGGCAGGGAATAGGATGATCTTTAAGCTCTTTTCCTACCCAAACCATTCTATGACTCCATTATTCTTTTTTTCAGAACTGCTTGTAAATCAATGGCAGCGCTTGAGTTCTGGGCACGTGGGATTTTTCACACTCTTAACAATATGAAACTTATAGTTCAGTCTGTATTGATATATTTACTAAACAAAATCTATATCTTTGGATGTGTGACCAGGATAATCTGATAGAATGTCCCTCAAAGGAACAAAACTCCATTTCATACCTGCAGCAAGAGGCTGCATGAAAGGCTGTCTGAATAAGTTCAGGCTCATAGGTGTGCATGCTTTAAGAATACCTTGCAAATTGAATGATATCTTTTATGTCTGTACACCTGGAAATTCAGAACCAATTCTTGACTCCGTCTCTAGGTTCCTTTTACACTTAGGAGAGGAGCTAGATACAACAGGGCCATGTGCACCACCTTTTGCTTCTTTTGGAATCTGTAATTTTGGAATGGTTGGGTTATTCTCTGAAAGCGTTTGTCTCTACTGATTGCAGAAATGATCTTAAAACAAAAGATTTGTCTAGAAACTTATTTTTAACCTTCTAAAATGTAGCATCATGGAATCCAATTTGGGTGTTTTAATATGTTTTGCTTTCCTGACAAGACAGAACTGTAAGATAATTTAAGATGCTGTAAAATAATGCAGTGAAAATCCATTTTCAAGGGTCCAAAGAATGGGCCATCTGATTTTTCCAGACCACTTAGAGACACATTTTTACTTTGTAGCTCTGCTCTAATCCTAAGAGAAGTTGCTGTCTGCTGACCTCAGCCACATTGGCTCATACTCAGCTCCTTTCAAAAATTTCTGTAGCCAGGAAATCAGCTGGCATCATATTTAAGCAAAATAACTCAAAATAACTGGAGGGTATTTTCAGAGCATTAAAATCTGTTTTATTTTATAAAAGATATTTCCTTTTCTTGAGTAGCTTTCTTAATGTTCTTATTAATTTATGTCCCCTTTCTATGTTTTGTAGTCTACATTATAAAAATTCTGCTTTCCTATTTTTTTGGTTTGGTTGGTTGGTTTTGTTTTTCCTTGTTTTGTTTTGTTTTGAGGGTTAATCACTGTAACTAGAGCTCATCAAGTCCTGAAACCAAATGTAAGTAACAGCAACTGACTGTTGGACAGAATGAAAAAGCCTGATTTTACCACGCCACACTGAACAATGTGTTACCTCTGGCCCATGTATTTAGCACCCGAAATCATTTTATTTTTTGCAAAATATCCCACAGGCATATTTAGTTTTCACAGGAGGCTGTTACGTAACAGCAGACAAGGCATATTCAGATAGCTAATGAAAGGAGTCATGCACTAATTCTGTTCTTTCTTTGCAAAAGCAAGATTAGCATCAGTTCTGGTCCAGGAAACATGTAGCTGTGGGCAAAATTTCAAGTTAATGTGCTCTTCACAGAGGAGTTGTGTTGTTTTTTACCAGCTAAAACTGTCTGTACATGTCTGACTCTATAGCTACCCTCCCAGGGGATCAGGGAAGTGGCTCCTCATGTATAGCTGTTTCACAGAAAAGCTTTCTTAAGACAGGCAACTCAAAAGGCAGAAGTTAATCTTTAGACTAGGATAACCTAGCTATCCTAGAGACCTGTGTGAATCTCTAATGCATCTTGATTTTTTTTTTTTTTTTTTAAACTTCATTTTGTACACAGTAGCAGGAGGAAATGCTTGAAGGGATTTTCACAGTTTTTTTAAAAAAGAGTATGACACTTTGCCCTTCCTCAAGAAACTCATTCTCATATGATTTGTTGTGTCCAAGATTCACAAAAGGCATGGCTTGGCCTTAAAGGACAAATTAGAAAGGACTCAGTTTGACTGATCGGAGGAAAGCAGCTTTTGTTTGCTTGACCCATGTCAAGTATGGACAATGAGCCAATGTAAAGGTCAGTGTGAACAACAGCCATGGGGAATTCCAGCCTTCCAAAGACAAAGCACTACGGCCAGTAGTTCTGATGTCTGGACAGCCTGAAATGAATGAAACACTTTATAAAACCTGTTTTATACTTAGCAAAGACTCAAGAGACAAACATGTTTCAATATATTTTCTGCAAATTTTTGGTTTTGTTTCTGTTTTTGTTTTGTTTTGTTTTGTTTGCATCACTTGTGGCACTTTAGGTCAAAATGGACTTACTGATAAAATTATGTGCTTAATTCTTTCCTGTGCGTAAGTCAGATGTCTTCTAAAATGATCCTAATTCACAGAGAAGGATTCAGTGTTCCCACAAGCATGTCCCAACTGCTTAGTCACTCTTTAAGCCACCAACAATACCATTCTGAACTGCCTGGAGAAGGAGACAACTAGAAACCATTTTCTGTGGAATGTGTGAACATATTCATATCATAGAGTTGGAAAAAGACTATGAACATATTCATAGCATAGAGTTAGGAAAAAGGCAATCCAGATAATTATTTTTTTAAATTTTATTGTTTCATATGAAGAAAAAAAAACTACTTTAGAGAAATTCAGGCAGTTTTAGTTATCTTTCAGATATCTGTGTGCCATGGAATGTAAATATCCTTTGTATGTGAGGTCACAAAAATTCACTTTAATACAGAAGTCTATAAAAAGCAAAATAATCTCTGATTAGCTTTCTTGCCTCCAAAATTGTCACAGAAGGACAAAATGAACTAGGTTGGAAAAGACCTTTTGAGATCAAGTCCAACCTATGATGTAGCATCTCCTCATCAACTAAACCATGGCACCGAGTGCCACATTCCAGGCTTTGAAAAGCACATCCAGGGATGGTGAGTCCACCACCTCCCTGCTCTTTCAGTGAAGAGTTTTTTCCTGATGTCTGATCTAAACTTCCCTTGGTGCAGCTTAAGACTGTGCCCTCTGGCTCTGTCAGCTGTTACCTGGTAAAAGAGACCAACCCCACCTGACCACAGCCACCTTTCAGGAAGTTGTAGAGAGTGATAAAGTCACCTCTGAGGAGTCTCCTTTTCTCCAGGCTGAATATACCCAAACTCCCTCAGTTGTTCCTGTCAGGTCTTGTGTTCCAAGCCCCTCTCCAGCCTTGTTGCCTCCTCTGGATACGCTCAAGCATCTCAACGTCCTTCCCAAACTGAGGGCCCAAAACTGGACACAGCACTCGAGGTGTGCCCTCAGCAGTGCTGAGTACAGGGGCAGAATGACCTCCTGATACAACAAAATGACTGTTCCTGATACAGGCCAGGATGTCATTGTCCTTCTTGGCCACCAGGCCAAAGAAAAAACAAGAAACCAACAACCTCCCTCCCCCCAAGAAAAAACCAAAAAAACCCAAATTTTTTGCACCTAGTGCCAAGTCTATTGCACAAGCAGGATCCCCACCCCCCACTCGCTGCAGCCCCTCAGCCCAGGGAATGTATGTCACCCACTTTAGTCGCAATTCAATGGTTGAATAAACTCTATTACTGCTTATCATAACTTCTGTGGCTGTGTCATCTCAAAGACAAACTTGGTGATGATCAGGTCTCTCATGTGTTTGGTTCATTGGAAAGTGAATTGGAACATATGACCTCTCCTTGGAAGTACTCAAGATTCAATTTCAGACACAGCAGACAAGTGTAACAAATAATATCCCCATCTCATGATTTTATCTTTAATTATTTGCTTGCAAAGTGCAATAATTCATTGTGGACCCACACTTCAGTAGTAAATTAATACTCCCACACTCTGTGCTGGCTCAGCTCTTGTGACTATGAGACCAGAATTATAATTCTGACCCACATTTTCAAATACAATCCCACCCTATTCCCACTTCAGGAGCTTCTTCAAGAAGGTGAATTCGTTATGTATCCTTTTATGAGAGGAGATGTTATCTGAGTTACAGCCTGTCAGTTGTCCCAAAGGGGAACAAATATAAAAACAATATTTTTAAGTTTCTCGTATTTTTTACAATAATTTTCTTTCTTTTCTTTTTGCACTTTAGATTTTACACAGAAAATGCATATTGGATTCTTGAAGACCAGCATATAGTAACAGTGGAAATAAATATTCCTGAAAGAACTTACATAGCTGAAGTTTCTTCACAGGTTGTAAACAACTTAAATATTGCATGGCATGTAAAAAGGCACAAAAAAGGAAATCAATTCCAAAACTGAAAATGAGAAAAACAAAATCCCAATAAACTAAATTAACAAAAATCAAGAAGGGCAAGTTGGTACTGGTGACCTTAGCTGACCTACATTAGAGGGTAATTACTGCCCAGTCAATAGTCCTTATGCATAACTACGGACATAAATGGTCAATGGAAAGTGATAAAGGATGGTGATCAATAAACATTACAGTCTGGCATGCAGTTGTCCAAGAAGTGGGGGAAAAGTTATTACTTTTATACTTTGGATTGCCAATATACCAATCAGGATTCATCAAAATTTGGGATTTGAGCTTTTTCCACATCATCATTCTCTTTTAAATCCTTCCCATAAAACTGACTTAAGTGACCCAATTACAGCATGGCTGCTTAGTGACCAGCTTCAGCGCAGTTCCAGGTTATTGGCCACAGAGCTGCCAACATTCCTGGAGAACATCTACAAATACTGTCTTGGTGCTTGTGAAAATAGACATGCTCCTGTCAGCAGTTTTGAGATCAGAGTCAGATCAAAAGGACAACAGAAAATAAAGAAGCAAGTCCTTGAGATTGAGAGCATTTGTTGAGATGCTGAAACTCCTGTTGATGGGTGATATACAATTTCAGATGTCTGAAACAAACTGCAATAAAATACCTGATGAAGAAATTTTTTTTAATGGAATCCAAGCAATCTTGAATCTGGCCCTTGATGAAGACCCAAGGGTACAAAATAAGTTAATATTTCTCCCTGATCACTGCTAGTGAATCAGTCATGAGCAGTCATTTGGAGTTGCACATGATATTTCAGAAAGTATTCCTGATTTTTAATTTTTGCAGTCTAATTTAGATTCACTGAGAGACAGCAGTCAGTCAGCTATGTAATATGAAACATAATTTACCACAGCTTTACACATATGCACTCCTCCTCCTACAGTCTAAGAAGACTGATGAAAATTATCCCCAGTACGTGTTTTTTATAGACAGTACACAAACTTTTGCACAGGCAGTGTTTAGCTATTCCTTGTGATCCTGGCTAGGATCCACTCCAAAATGTATAGTTCATCTGAATAAAAAATAGAAACAAAAAGTATTCACATAGAAGGATTATGATTTTGGCAGTTTAGAGCTGGATTAAGAAGATTTTCCCACAGAAATGACGATGTACTGTTGTAGAAATAAGGCAATCTGGGCAATGGACCTTTTGAAAACCTTCTCATGTATGTTGTCTCAAAAGGATCTTAGATGATTTCAGAGTAGATATACTGCTTTAAGTCAAGAGAATGTACATCCTTTTGATCCCTCAAAAATTAATTTTTAGAAGAATTTTATTTTTTATTTACTCAAATAGCACATCACCACATAGAATTTAAATTTTATTTATTCAAATAGCCATCACCACAAAAAAATGCCAGAGCATATTACCCTGATTCTTTAGTTATATTAATAACATCTTACATATTCAAATTGGTGAATGTTGAATTGGTGAATGTTGGTGTGGTTCCAAGAAGTTCAGCAGGACAAGTTGCCTGCTATGGAATAAGAGTTGCAATGTTCCAGTGTCAAACAAAGCTAAATAAATTTACCTTCTTCCTCCCACCTGGTCAGAGCAGATGTACTTGCATTTCAGAATATCACAACTTTGGTTGTACTTGGAATTCAGAATATCACAACTTTGGTTGTACTTGGATTTCAGAATATGACAACAACTTTGGCTCCCCCTCCCTTTGGCTTTCCCATGATAAATTTTATATTATGAATAGCCAGTTTACTGACACCAGCCTGTGAATCATTTTACCCTGGGGTAGTGCTGTGGTCTCTTCCACCGTGATGCACATTGTCCAAATTGCTTGAACATGTTTATGCACAGCTAATGCATTGTGTTGCAAGGAATAATGTTTTGGCTACACATAAATCTGCCTTTATACCTTATTCCGTGATAAATATGTTAGTGGCTTTGGCACATGATTTCTTTGTACCTCAACACAGTGCACAATTGGCAGGCAGAATTGTGGGTGACTGATAGCATCATCGTTGCATGATTGTGGCCTTTCATTAAAACACATTAAATTTTCTCTGTGTGCTATTACCTGTCTTGGGATTGATTAAAGAGATTATGGTGTGCTTTCTTGGGTATGGGTATAAGCCTAATTACTGGTGGTTCTTTTTGGAACAACCACACTAATGAACCTGTTTGACCACAATTTACAAACTTTAGTTCTGTGACTTTTACTCAGTATAACAGAACTTAGTCCTGAAAAGCCAACAGGACTTCCATGAGCAGCCTCAGGGTAGCAACTGAGTTTACTTTCTCCAGAAAAAAAATAGCAGAGATTTGTGTGAGGGTAACACACATATTTGATGGTAGCTCAAAAAGGAACGTGTTTGCCTGAACCATGGCAATTTTCCTTGGAGCTAGTGAACAGACCATGGAGCTTTTTCTTTCCTAGTCTAGCCTCATTCTTTGTTGTAGTTAACATATTCCATAAGTCCAATGTTGTTGTATTTAATCATATTAGATAAGTCCCATATTGTTATATCTATCATATTTCATAAGTCCTGTAGTTGTCTTGTGGGCAAGATCTTCACAGCACAGGATCATTTCCTGGTCAGAGCTCAAAGGTTCTGCCTGACTAAGTGTTTTTATCCTAGTTACCTTGAACCATGCAGCCCAATTTCACAGCTGCAGCCCATCAAGGATAACTAGGACCAGTCAGTAAAGATATTCAAACAGGTATAATATATATATATTTAAAGCCTTTTCCATTTATAACTGGTCTCAGGGCCTCCTATTCTTCATCCCTCATGAAAGTTCATTCCACAGCATTGCATTACAGCATGGCCTCAACTATTCTATTATCTAAAATTTAATTTTGTATATCTGTATATGCATGTATCTCTATATGTACTACATGTTAGTGCATGTCTTTTGTTTTTAAATAGCAGCTTGCCGATCATCAGACAAGGAGCTTCTGCATGCTTTTAAGGTAGACTTGCCAAGCTAGATAAAGATGATCTCACCATCCTCCAAGCATTGGCAGAGTCCTCATCAACAACAAAGTTCATGGTGTGGGTTTGCTGAAGAGCCAAGGCTGTGCTCTCCTCTGGTGGCACTGACTGCTATAGTGTCCTTCCATTACTCTTCTGGGACTCTGCAATTTCAGAGTCTTAATTTTTACCCGGACAACATTCCCATCTCCCCACTAACTTAGTTATTAGAAACAGGTAGTGGATATTTATAACTTAGATTAAATTGAGAACTTCAATGTAAAGGGCATTATGATAAAATGTGACAATACCATGAGAGGGCATTATCTGGTGATGTCTGTAATGTGTGACATAAGGAAATGTGTGTTCCTTGAGCATGTATGAAGTAAAATCAACCCTCCCTTCCCTACTTTCCACGGATCAAATATATGTGCCTAGCTGCAGATGAGTGATAGGGGAAAGCCAAAATATACAGACTATTATAATGTTCTATCTCCTTTCTTCTGTTGCTCTTCCTAATTGCTGTAATTGGATAATGTTCTGGGAAGTTTTCCTGGTAATAGAAGGAAAAAGGGAGGTGATAGCCCTCACAACACATGACATTATCTGAAAACAGTCAAATGACAGTGTTTCTCTCAAGGAGTAATACTCCCTTTATTTGTTAACATTTTCAAATGCAAGGACCAAATTTTTTGTAGAGTAAAATTAGCCTGGAGGTCAGAACTCAGGCAAAGTAAAAGCAAACACTTCTACAGGCCAAATGTTTTAATTGTGTTAAACACTTCTGTAATTGTGACTTGCAGCGTTAGTTTTTTCCTTAACTTTTCAAGATTATTGCTCAGGGGTAGCATTGCTTGATCACAATGTGCACTTAAACACGTTCTAACTTTGTTCTTTGCTTCATTGAAAAGAGTCATCTTTGTTTTTGTGTGCAAGGAAATATCACACTGATTTCCTGTGTACCCCCTTGCATCCCAGGAACAGTCAAACAAGTTACTATTGAAAGAGGTTAAATGTCCTCTGCACAGTCATAATTCACCAAATATATCAGGCAATAAAATCCTGTGATAACTCACTTTTCATGACAAACCCTGTAATGAGAAGTGAAAATGGAAAAAATTCATCTATTCACTTGACATAGATTGTAACTAGAAAGAGAAAAACTAGACCAGAATTAACTCATTCTTGCAATGACTGTACAGATGGAGGCATTTCTCCTTGGTTGCCCTCTTAACTTTTGGATTTATTTACCTTTTTTTTTTTTTAATTATTCTTGAATAGCTTTCTAGCAGCATTACTAGAGAACAGTAACTAAAAATGAATAAAAAGAAAAATCTCAAAGTGTCCACCCAGCTATTGTCTATTTCCATTGAGCAGAAGAACAATGCAGAATTTCATTGAATTTAAATCCATAAATCAACCACTGCCTAACAATATTTCCCCTTTAAAGAAACCTGATTTATTTTAGAGTTTATAACTCACTAAACCCACATATGCTCAGCTGTCACAAACAGATAACTTCTCCCCATTTTATGTAGATACTGTAGGTACAGAGCACATGATACATTGAATAATGGACTGCAAGGTAATAAGAAAATGAGGGAATTAGTCACGCTCATCTTTAAAAAGTATTGTGCCATGATCCAAATGCCTATAGCCAGATCCTAATAGTGGGTAGATGATGGAAATAAATATGCTGGAAATCAACAGATATGAATAATACAAATTCTTCATATATTTGCAAGAAGCCATACAGAATGCTGTTGAAATAAGGCTGTTTCTGACAGCTTTGCTGCATACAGCATTAAAAGACTCTCATGGGGGCTCTCAAATGACTAGAGGGGCTTTTGCACCTTTTCCCTCTGTAAACAAGAAGGCCTAAATGCCTGAGACACCTCAGGAGAACAGAGCAAAATAGCACAGAGCTTTTCACAAAGATATGGGCATGAAGAGGTGGCTCAGCTACATAAAATTATATGGCAGCAGAAAGCTTAAAAATTATTAAGACTATGCCAATTCTGCCACATTTCTGGGAAGCTACATGATGTACTATCAAAGTGACCTCTGCCCATCCTGTCAAACCACATCAGCTTGTCTTTTGTCGCTACGCCTATTGACAGCACGTTCTGTGATGAAGCATGGCATAGTATGGAGGACAATAAGAAATGAAAAGCTAACCTTTTGTGCCACACACTGCATTAAAACACCAATAATACATTTAGATCTCCTTGGAGGATCAGAATGAATGCTTCCCACTGTGGTGTGGGAACACATGTTTACAGATTTGAGTTAAAATAGGTTTTCAAAGAAGCGGCCCAGTATCCTGTTATTTTGAATGAAAGTGAGATCCTCTTACACCGAGGATTATTTTCTCTCACAATATATGTCATTCTGTTCTCTTGTATGGTGTCAGTAGTGAGATCTGTTCTCTGGCTTGTCCCTTTTCAGGAAAGAATAGAAGTGATTTGGTATCTACTGTGCAATGTACAGGAAACTTCTGAATGGAAACCACAGGAAAAGGTCTCCCACTCTCTGCAGAGCTGGAGTGCTCAGAGGAGGTGAGCAATCCCCCAAACTGCCTTTCACACCCAGTTAAACAGGTGTCTTTATCTGGGAAGATGTATGGATATGAGTAAAAAAAAAAAAAACAAACAAAAGGTAGATGAAGTAAAACAAAAGAAATGGCAGGAGAAGATTGGTGGCAAAGCAGCAATAAGGAGGATGAAAAAATTCTCTTTATTGGACAAAGAGTAACGAAGAATAAGATGGAAGTTGGAAACCATGGGAAAATGTGCTTGGAAGCAGGCAGTACAAAAAAAAAGCTGATGTGAAAAATAAAGCTGGAAAAAAAAAAGATAAAAATAAAGCTGGAAAAACAAGAGGAATCAAAAAGACTGAAATATGCAGAAGAGAAAAAGGATTCTGGTAGCCTGCAGCCCAGAGCTTCATATTTCAATGGCTACTTACACTTCATCACGTCTCTGTAACAGCAAGTAATACATTGTAATATATTCTTTTTAATTTCTCTATTTCTCAACTATGAAACAGAACACTGGGACAAAGTATTCTATCATGAAATACTTCATTTGTTACTAGATGAATTTTTTTCTAGATTTTTCTGACACAGTCTACAAGAAGCTGGTTTGGTTTCTTCCTTTCTTTTCTCATGCATGGCTAACCTGCAATGATATCCTTGCACTGTATAGCTTATTATTTAGTATACCACTAATATTATATATTTTTTGACTTGTTTCTGAGGAGGAGCATGGAGACTACAATTTTTTCATAAATCTTAAGTGGCCCTGAAAAGGCATTTCTGAAAAGCCTGAGCATTTGCAAAGGCAATCATACAGCTTTTATTATCTGATCTCTCTTTGCATTTGTTATGTGAACACTTAAGTTTATTTAACGCTATCACAGACAGAAATTTATACAAATATGAGTGGTAGGAAGAACAAGATGAAAGAAGAACAACTTCTCACTTTCAAAAGGCAAATAGAAACCAACAAATTAAACCAGGATAATTATTATGTAAGAACATTGCTTTAACCTAGAAAGAGTTTGAGTGAGAAAAATTCACTGAGGACTGGTACATGCAGAAAAGTTAACTTCTGACCAGAAGCTGTTTGAGGATTAGATGTGTCCTGAAAGCAAGGTCATTATCTGTTCTGCTGATGTCCCTGGGCTGTGCTGGTGGGCGCTGTAGGAGAATCTGGTCTGCCCTGCAAGGTCACATCACCCAGGCTGTGCCACAAGGAGAAGTGGCTGACGATGTCTGACAGAAAGACTCGTGTCTTGCAATGCAGAAACGACCACCCTAAATCCGTAGTTTCCTCTAGAGCTGAAAAGAATATGGCTCTATCAACACAGTTCTGAGCACAGTGTAGTTAAGCAAGACTAATTAGTGCTTTGAGCAGTGTCTTACAGATGAGGCTAAACTGTTTCTGGACTACAAATGATCCTCATACTTCTCATCTGCACAATTTCTGTTATTTTATGTGAGGTCTGGGATCTATAGAGTATACCATGGAGAGATGCATACAGTATCCTTGCTATGATATTTTTCTTTTTTTTTTTTCTACCAGTACTTAAAATAAATGAAGAAGAAATTAATTCAAAATTGTGTATCTATATATTTTACAATATCTGTACACTTAGCATTATCTTGTGTATATCCTTCTTCAGGCAACTTTCCAAGCTGCATTAACTAAAACTGTCATCTTATATATAAAACATTTTTCAGATGTTCTTTTATATTTGCTGCATGAATCAAACTATTCATCCAACCAAAAATGGATTCCTTTCATTTCAACAGAATTGGCATTCATTTATTTTTAATGGACTTGCTGAATAACCCATATCATCATTTTTAGGGAATGGATTTTTAAAATTGTTTTCTACTAAGGTTTGGGTTCCAGTGATATATTTATTCATCACATATTTTTTTTTTGCTGAAAGATTTTTTTTCATTAATTAATTAGTATTTAATGATTAATTACTATGACAAAGGCTGATATGAGATAAAAATTGTTGCTTCTTCAATTATGGAATTAGTTATAATGCAGAATTATATTCATTACTTTCTGGACTCTGTAATTCCTCATAAAGAAAACAAAGACATCCTGTTAAACTGCAATAAATTCAGTCATGTATTTTGCCGAGCCATAACTTGAGTTCTATAATTTTTTTTTTTTTTTGTGAATCAATCTTCTCTACATGAACAAGAAATGGTGACAAAAAATAAATATCAGTCACTGAAAAAAAATTTACCATTGAGTAAGAGTGCATACTTTTGGTTTCATTTTCCCTTAGAGCAAGGCTCTTTTACTTTGCATTTCAAAGAAGGATGATGTGGACTATTACAATCACTCACTTTGAAGACAAAAGAAATAGTTCTGAACAGAAGAAGAAAAAAGATGCATTTATTCTGTATGAGTTCAAATCCCCTTACCACCATGACTTCTAAAGGCTATTCTGAGTTCTTAGGTAGATCACCACCACATTTTCCCTAAAAATTCCAACCTTCTTGCAGCTTTGCTTTTCAAATTGAAGAATTATGGTTTTATTAATGCCATCTTCAGTGGCTTGAATGTAATAGCTTCAAACTGACAGGAGGCAGGGGTAGTGTGGCCCCCACAGGGGACACCCTCTGAAGGTGGTGATGCCCTGGCAGAGGGTTCCCAGAGCAGCTGCCCCATCCCTGGAAGTGTCCAAGGCCAGACTGGACAGGGCTTGGAGCAACCTGGGATGGTGGAAGGTGTCCCTGCCCGTGGCAGGCTGATGGAATGAAATGATCTTGGAGGTCACTTCCAACCCAAACCATTACAGGATTCTGTGTGAATTGGTAGCTCCTTCTCAGCATGAGCAAAACCACTCCAATGAGTATTATATTTTCACAAAATACACTGAGTTAAAAACATCCAGAAGGAAAAAAACCCACAATGAATGAAGGAACTGGAGAACAGCCAATATCTCAAACTTTTAATAATTAAACCTAGCTGCAAGTGCTTTTTCTAGCCCAAGCCCAGCCTTGTTATTACCTTAGGTTCTCTAAGTACATGTAATATGCTCTGCATGTTATTTCAGTCTTTATTAAGTTGTTTAACATGTGGGGAAATAAAGAATTGTTATGAATTTGAAGTTGTGAGAAAGGGATGGGGGAAAAATATTCCTGTATCTCCCGAGCAGGTGAGAATGTAGAAATGAGACTATAAATACTCTAAATAGTTAAGCAAAATACCACAGTTTCTCTGAACAGGGTGGGTTTTTTTCATTGATACTTATCTCTGCTTCTTTTCTTCAAAATCCCTTTACATTTTTTTCCTTTAAATACACTGGGAATAATTCCCCCTGTTTTTCCATTCCTTTAATTCTCCATATTAGGATAACAAAGCAACACTATTGCCTCAAGCTGCGAAAGCTGAGACTGACAGGGTGTAGAGGCACAGTAATTTTTGAAAACACAATTTAGTCCTGAGGCTCACGTTTTGCATCATTAAGAACTGCTGCTTGGGTGGCATTATCTAATCAATGTCCCTGTCTAAAATGTAATTAGTCTTAGGACTGAAAGAAGCAAACTCAAGTCATCATAAAAATCAATCAGCCAGGATATCATTTCTGTGAAACTATGAAATAGATGATTGTTTTCATTCCATATGAAGGTTTTTGATAAACCCTGCCAAGAGACTTTAGGGGCTTTCAGTAGCTCATTTTATTCTTTTTAAAAGAGCGGTTTCTCTTTTGTATATTTTAACAATTAAGTGGTGATGAAAGCTAGAATCTGATTTTCTTCTTTCCATAATAATCTCCCATTAGCTTTTGTTCCACCAAAGTCAATGGATGTGTTCCCAAGAATTGCTGAGAAAACACCCTTCAATTTTTGTGCCAGTATATCACATCCAGTGGAATTTTCCCCCTTCCTTTAAGTTTTTCAGTGCTGCAAGTCAGTGAATATTTGCTGAATAACTTTGCTCTTTATCCCTCTCTTTGTTTACAAGTCTCTGGTCTCAGATTATCAGGGGACACATGAACTTGGAAGGGTAACTTCTATACAGCTCTATACAGCTTAAAAATATATCACTTATTATGACATAAAATAGATAGTAAACTATTTAAATATATTACTAAATGTTTTATTTAAAATATATTACAGAATATACAACTTTGTTTTCCAAATAAATTTCCAAAGCAATGTTTTTTCCTAGTAAAATCTGTTCATAGAAAAATCAATTCCTCAAAAAACTATGAAGAGAATTAGTTTCACTTTTATGTTACTATCATCCTGTTTCATGTTGGTTAATGAAGCAATGTTAGATTCTTTCCTGTGGTATTATCCTTTGAGATTTCCATGATCTCAAAGCACCCTTTGAAAGGACATTATAGATTTCAGTCTAAACCTGAGATGGTGGAAAAAGCATCTCATCACAATAGGCTCCATAGATCATGGCATAATTAACTGATTGTTATAACATATTTGGGCTTGACTCTGAAGCTTTTTACTGCCAGACACAGTGTGTGATGAAAGTCACTGGAATTCCTTTCATTTACTTTGATGAGCTTTCTGTCAAGTTCATAATATTTACAGTGTTTGAAATTGCATGACTCAGTCATAAGTATAACTGGCCAGAATATATTTCATTTCAAAACAAATTACCAAAGCAATGTGTTTTGGTAATGTTAATTGAAAATCCAATTTCCCCAAGTACTATAAGTAGAATTGTTTTCACTTTCTGATCAAAAATTTTGTGTTAATATTGTGAAAGGAGGTGAAAAGTCTTTAAAAAAAATAATGCAAATCTTAGTGATTGTAAAAAAAAATCCAGTTTAAGTAGAAAAATTCCAGCCATACCTACACATTCCAATAGGCAGCAAAATATCAAATAAACATATCAGCAGGATATGGTCCCAGGTGAACTTTTAATAGCCAAGGGAACATTAGTTGTAGGGTTAGATAGCTTTTGCAGTGATCCCTGAGCTTTTTACTAATTGCCTGGCCTATTTCACATGAACAGACCACAGGGTTTTTCGGGCTGTCACTCTCTACAGATGTCCTTTTGTCTCAGAACCTCTGCAGTTGCAAAGGAATCCAGTCATGTGCCTGTGTAGGTGCAAAGATAGCAGGAGTGGTTAATGGGATTTTCAATTTGCTTTTCAATTTTTGCTCTTTCCACCTTAGGAATTTGAATAATTGAAAAAAGTTTTGTGACTTACAAGTCCCATTGAAAACCCTGTATACAATAATCATTTAATTATTTGAGTCTTTCTACTGTTATCATGAATACAGTAATTGGAATTTCTTTTGCTCCCTGTATGCTGATTACATTTCTAAGAGAAGGAAAGCCTCTTTATTTAGTGCCTCTTTTCTGTTCTTTCCCATTATTCTTTTTTATTCAAAAGAAAGAATAGTTGGAATCTGCCTGAACATTTCAAAACAGCTAACCCATATCATTACCCATAAGGCTAAATGTCCAGGCTATTCATGCAATATGGAAGAAGAAATGCTGCTATTGCCTGATTTCTGAGGACCAGGGAATTTTGTGTCACAAAGCATTTTTTTGTTGTTGTTGTTGTTGTTTTTGGTTTTGTTTGTTTGTTTGGGGTTTTTTTTGGTTTTTTTTTTTGTTTTGTTTTTTTGTTGTTGTTGTCATTGCATTGATATGTTTTTCAGTTGCCAAAGGTTGTACACACATGGTAAAGAGTGAAAACAAGTGAGATGATATCCTTTGGGCTAAAGGACAGAGGCTGACAGTAAATGTTGGAATTTCTCAGAAGAGAGTGCTTCCACATCTTTGCAAAAGTGCACTGCACATTACACCTCACTCCACAGCAGGTCTGGAACAAATAAACAGCTACAGGTGAAAAAGTTGCTAAAAAAAACCCCTTAACCATGAGTTATTCTGTAAAACACTGGATGCATATCACCCTACTGAATTGGCATCCCTGCCATGCATGGCCATCTTCCGTTAATTTTAGAGTCCTGGCTTGAACCACAAAGGAAAAGTTAGTTTAAAAATGAGAGAGATATAGGAAAGATAGAAAAGATAGATAGATAGATAGATAGATAGATAGATAGATAGATAGATAGATAGATAGATAGATAGATAGATAGATAGATAGATAGATAGATAGATTAGATAGATAGATAGATAGATAGATAGATAGATAGATAGATAGATAGATAGATAGATAGATAGATAGATAGATAGATAGATAGATAGATAGATAGATAGATAGATAGATAGATAGATAGATAGATAGATATATAGATAGATAGATAGATAGATAGATAGATAGATAGATAGATATAGATAGATAGATAGATAGATAGATAGATAGATAGATAGATAGATAGATAGATAGATAGATAGATAGATAGATAGATAGATAGATATATAGATAGATAGATAGATAGATAGATAGATAGATAGATAGATAGATAGATAGATAGATAGATAGATAGATAGATAGATAGATAGATAGATAGATAGATAGATAGATAGATAGATAGATAGATAGACAGATAGATAGATAGATAGATAGAACAGAGCTGGAAAGGGACTCTTTGTGCTTGGACCTGGAGTGACAGAATGAGGGGAAGAAGTATCACACAGACAAAGTAGATGTTTGGATAAGATGATAGAAAAAAGTCTTGGCTGTGAGGGTGGCAAGGCATGGGAGATGTTATCCAGAGGATCTGTGGCTGCCCCATCCCTGGAAGTGCTCAAAGGCTGGATGGAGCTTGGAGCAACCTGGTCTAGAGTGAGATGTCCCTGCCCATGACAGGAGGGAGGGATGAGATGATCTGTAAGGTCCTTCCTACTCAAACCATCCCATGATTATATGATAGGAGAGAGATGAAAAAGGTGCTGTTTTGATTGCTGTTGCAGAGTAATATTAGCAACACTGCTCATGGAATAGCATGGAAACCTCTGCCATGTGCAATGAACCCGATTGTCACTACCATCACAAAAAGCAAGAAAGAGTGGAGTTGCATCCCCATTTTTCTACCTGATTTACAGCTGTCTCATTCTTTGCTGTCTAGGAAAACCCAGGTGTCCATGGCCCAGTGTTGGACCAAATCCCTGCCTGTCCCACCTGCAATTCCTGCACAGAGACTGTTGCCTGGTGTCTCAGCACACAGTGAGCAGCACCAGTGTTTTCATTAAAAATAGTTCTATATTTAGAAAACTAATATTCACAGCGGCCACATAAAGAAAATAATGTTGTTAAGACTAGCAAAGTGAACATGAGTGATTATTTTGAAAACTGTTATTTTGCAAGAAATGTTAACTTCACCAGCTGATTGAGGGAGGGAAAAAGCTCTAAAATGAAACCCTGTCTATAGGGCCGACTAATAAAAAGATGAAACTGTTCTTGACATTCAAAAATAGTGAGAGAACCCAGATGAGGGTTGAATATATTAACTTAAAATAGAATGAGATAATAGTTATTTATTTTATTTATGAAAATTAAAACCCTACTTAAAAAAAAAAGGAAATCACTTTGCCAAAATTATAAGATATGGCCTTGACTTCCCAGTAGCTCTCCTTTTTGTGAAAATTATGATACCAATTGTGATACAAAGCCAAAACCTGCCTAAAG
This sequence comes from Emberiza elegans, assembly GCA_024865655.1. Lineage (NCBI taxonomy): Eukaryota > Metazoa > Chordata > Aves > Passeriformes > Fringillidae > Emberiza > Emberiza elegans. The sequence goes on along the minus strand of JALJVW010003588.1, from coordinate 3,714,149 downwards.
GTTTATATCATTCATTTTGATATGTTGAGAAACAAGAAGAGTGAGATAACATCTACCAGACACCAGCATAAGACTTTGTTCAAGTACTACTACTACTACTACTACTACTACTACTACTACTACTAATAATAATAATAATAATAATTTAAATCCTTTCTGTAAGCTTTTCTCTCAATTCACAGATTTTATATTTTTAAATTATAATTTGTGATTATTTTTGGATCTATATTTCACAATTTTTTTGATTTTTGACTCAGATTTATTGAACTCTTAAAACTTAACAACTCATGGAAAAAACTCATGACAGTATGGTGAGCCTTAATTACAGATTATCTTTTTCCCACATCTAGATCTGCCCAAAAACGCCTTAAGCAAAGAAATGAATACCAATATCTTCAGCTATAAAAATTCAATTAGAAACACCCTGAATAGCAGTAACAACAAAAATGCTAACTATAAAATGTTGTAAAATGAAACCGCTACAGATTTTTACAAAACTGAGATCCTGAAATTATCAGAATGACATAAAAAATCCTATTTACATTTTTTAAGGTGATTTGAGCAGAAAACTCAACTGTGCTTGGAGCGTGTGTCAGTTTTGGAGATTAGTTATTACTTTTCTTTCAAGACTCAAGCGTGAAAAACATTAAAAAAACCCAACAAAAAACCCCCACAACCCCCCCTCCACAAACAAACAAACAAACAAACAAACAGACAAACAGACAAAAGCCAAACCAAACCAAACAAATACCTCCCCCCCCCAAAAAAAAACACAACCAACAAAACAAAACCAAAAAGAACCATTAAATGAGTCCAGACACTGTATACTGCAGCATTCTCTGTCTAGGGCAAACTGCTGGTAACAAATGATAAATCAACAAAATCCCCACTCTCATCTCTGAATTATTGAGGCCAGAACTTAAACTTTAGAGAATCTTTAACAATGCAGCATTTTCCTTGGAAAATTATTTAATGATGTGTAATGATCTTGCCTATATATTTTAATTATTTTTAACTTTTTAAATAGGCTTTTGAGTAATAACTTCTTAACATTCACCTCAGGTAACTAAATCTTTTTAATGGATTCCTGATGAAACCAGTTTAATGTCGCAATTAAATTGAGGTTTATGCAAATAAAGGAAAAAAAGAAAATCAGGATGGAGATTTTCTTCCACAATACCCAAAATTGTTTCTGTATTTTCACAGATTTCCAGAATCACAGAATATCCTGAGTGAAAAGCGACCCATTGGAATCACTGAGTCCAGCTCCTGGCCCCTTCCAATGTACCCAAGAATGTATGTTAAAAAAAAAAAAAATCCCATCCCCTCAGTTTATTTCTGCTCAGCTTCATCTCCAGCTGCACTTTGGCCACACAGATTTTCTGCCTGCAGTGGCAAGAGGCTTCTCTGCATTGCTCCCACATCACCCACACTGCATCTTTAGAACACACACTTTGCCTTGGCTCCAAAAATAAGTTTCTGCTCATCCAAGCTAGCCTTCCATCTTGTCTGATTTCCAGCATTTTGGAATTGCTTGCTCCTGTGCCCTTATGAGGTCATCACAGCACCTTCCAAAACATTTCCCCAGGGGACTTTACTCAGTAGGTCCTTGTGCAGCCTGAAGTTATCACAAAACTGAAAAAAATATGGCAGCTTTGTTTTCTAGATCATCAAATAATGTAGTTTAGGCAAGTAATTTTGTGAATGCAAAAATATTTTGTTTTATTTTATATACACATTATGATTGTTCAAGCATGCAGAAGCTTCTCCCTAGTCTCTTTTCCTCAAGTACAGACAATATGTTTGATATCTGTTTAAAGATATTTACTAAAAACCACTTTAGGCCAGCTATTCCTTCTTCCACTTCATCTTGAATTCTATGATGCAGACTGATAGGGTATTTTACTCTGGAGATTTAGTTCTGAGTTTGACGATGGCAACTTTCATTTCCACTCCCTCAACTCCCAGACACATTCCTCATGTTCAACACAAATTCCTTTAAAACATGAGCAAAGTAAAATTTAGCTTTGGGACCACCATTCAGCAACATTTGTGTCACCCAGTCTCTCAGAATAATGGATCCCAGTCCATCCTTTCACCTTTTTTCCCTAGTTATCTTAGATTATTATTTTTGGAGAGTTTATGTTTAATTTATTTAAGAAAGAAAAAAATATGGGGTTTTTTTTCAGTTCTTCTCCTATTTACTACTTGGCAACAGATCCTCATTACTGAATTAGTTTTTAAACAAGAATGTGTCTTCCTCCCCAGCCCCAAGTGACCTCTGCCACTTCTTTTTGAACCTGAACAAATCCCATGCTTTTCCCAACTCTTTGAGCCAGCTACATTTCTGATTTCACTCTGTGAGTATCGAGGCATGTCTGAGGAACCAGTTAACCCATATGTCAGATGGCAAAGCCTGGCAGAGACTATCAGACCAAATATGCTTATTTAGCCTCTCACTGGTGAAGGCAAACACTTCTTTTCCTTGCAACTAACTCAATTTTCCAAACCGCTGCAGCTGCAGCTGAGTCTCAAGGATTTTTCTGCCCAAGACAGAAGTGGTCGTGACCTTCTGAGTGCACGATCATCTGTGACAATTTCAAAGGCTTCACGGCCCATCTCTTGCGCTCCATTTAGAAGACTAACACACCTGTTAAACAAACTTGTGCAATTTCTGATGGGCCATGCACGGGCCTCATCGGGGAAGTCAGGGACAGGCTTTTAGAGCCAGAACTCGTGTTCCTGTTTCATGCTTGTGATGCAGTAAACTTTAGCATGAAGCCCTCAAATGTCATGCTCTGATATGTAAGAGTTTTTCTCCTATCAGAGATTGTGCTGGACCTGCTTTCTAGCCCATGACATCACTTTCTCAGATATCCTCAACCTCTGACATTGTACCCAAATACATTTATGCCACTTATGACAGAGATTTATAATTTCTGAAATATCATAAGTCTGAATAACAACTGTAGTTGATAATTTAACTCTTAAATGCAGTAAGGATTTTTAAACCATCCCTAAGTTTCTCTCCAGGTACAACAAACCTCATCCAAAAAAGCTCCTTTTATGTTTAGGAGCTCCTAAAATGTTATTCCTGTTATTCAGGAATAAGATTTTTGAGGATCTAAAATTGAAATCTCCTGTTGCATCCCAAGACTAAGATTATTTTTCCTTAAACTACCTTTTCTAAGATGAATAAAACAGAATCTATTTTAAAAATCAAATAAAAAGAATTATTGAGAAAACAAAGTATTTAACTGATCATATATTGCTTCTCTTATGCTGAAAATGAGCCACATGAGGCAAATGGTGAACATTTTGCTTATTGTACTACGGGAAACCATTCAGACAATGCATCAGTGAAAGTTGCATTAAATAACATAATAAATTAAATAAATAAATTATTATGGAAAAACCCCATTTCTTATTCTTACTGAAAGGCATGTAAATCTTCAGACTCCTAAAATAGTTATTATGAGGCTTATCACAAGGCTCAGGATACATCCTGGTAAAAGATCAAAGCCTGTAACCTTTTTCCCCTGTGAAAATGGTGAAATTTTGAGGATGTCTTCTGATTTAAGGAAAAAAAAAACAACAAAAAACCCCCTGCATACAGATCATCCATATTTTGTACAGCGATCTGATGACTACCAGCAACAAAGAAGGTAAGTGGGAGTTTGATACAACACTGATGTCTTCACAGCTTGTACAATTTTGGGAGTGCTATAAAACAGTTTTCACTTTGGTTAGATTGTCTCTTTAATATACAGTTTTTGTTGAATTTGATCTTGAAACAATGCATTAGTTTGAGGTCACTCTAAATAATTTATTCACCTTCAATTTGGGCACTGAATATAAAAAACACTGTCTCTTGCACAGCATCTCAAACAGTTCAGAGAAGAGCAAACTCTTCTTCAGAATGGAGTTTTTTTTTTTTTCTTAAAACCTTTAAATTAGAAGCCCATGCAAACCACAGACTGTTCAGAAGTCACTTTAAATATTAAGAGAAAAACCAGATGTTGTTTTCTGTCTGGCCCCCAAGACTTCCTAGTTCTATTATATAACTTCCCCACTGTAGTTCTGAATTTTTTCAATCTATTTACAAAGATCTTGTGATTCCCAAATGTTAGACTTGATATAAGTATGCACTGCTATTGTTGCCATTATTCATATTTGTGGAACTTTTTGTAAAACCTAATTCTGTCTTCAGGTCGTGATTGATTCTGCAAGGATGTTTTGCAGGAAGCAATTAATGAATAGCATTTTCATCACTGTCCTTCTCAAACCATAAGTGCACCTGAAATCAGCCACAGAGGATTTCCACTGTATTGTTTTATTATTTCTGATCCTGCTTAACAGATGGTTTCTGAGACTCATTCAGTGTCTCCCTAATTTTTCTCTGTCTATTACAGATGCTCTTGAGTACACACCTATTGTGCTGTGGTCTTACAATTGTTTAATTTAAGCATGCCACACATACCATACTAAATTACAAACACAGAACCTCAGGAGGAATAATGCAGTAGTTTCTACCTGTAGGCTCTGACAGATGGGCTGCTGTAAATTTCATTTTCACTGGGATTTGAAATGGTTTCATCCTAGTTTTTAAGACTAGTTAAGGCAGACAAGATTTTCAGTACTTGAAGGGGGCTTGTAAGAAAGGTGGGGACAAACTTGTTATGGGCACCTGTGGCAATAGAGCAAGAGGTAAGGCATAAAGCTGAAGGAGGATCCACTTTTATTATAAGATAATAAAATGCAAGGAATAAGTTTTTTACAAAGAGGGTGGTAAAACCCCAGAACAGGCTGCTCGCAGAGGTGGTGGATGCCCCAGTACATGAAAGATTCAAGGTCAGGCTGAATGCAACTGTGAGCAACTGGATATGTTTGAAGATGTCCCTGATTACTGTAGAGGGACTTAACTAGATGGCTTTTAAAGGTCCCTTCTAACCCAAAGTATTCTGTGATTCTGTGAGTTTCTAAGAAAATAAAACATAATAACCTTCCATCTGAGCTAGTCATCTTGACCCCATTTTCTCTTTATCAGTGAAAGGAAATCAGCATTCCCACATATGGCTCACCCAGAGATGCTCTTTAGAGTGCCACTCATCCTGCTGTAGAGCTCCACGTTTTAGATTTCCAAAGAGAGCAGAGATTTTTCCCAACCCTAATGATGCTAAGGGTTGTGAATTTAAGATCTGACCCTGTAAGCAGAGTATAAGGGCTATGTCTGATCAGGCAGACATTAGCTTTCTTCTGTATACTGCCAGACACAGGTATTCAGGGAGGAATAAAGATTCATCTGAAATCTAAATGCAGATGTGAACAGACCAGGGCATGGCATTGTATAAATGTGATTATGCAAAACTCAGACAAGACCTTTTGTCTGGATATCTTGCAACCAGCTCTGTTTGTTTGAAATCACAGTTTTCTATGGTATCTTAATTTGTTAGCATTCAAAATGAGAGAGGGGAAATCCTTGTTAATCATAATTTAGAAAATGATAGAAATTCCATTGCTTGATGCATACATAAATAAATACATTACTCTAGCTGAATACATTACTTCTAGCCTTACACATTATCAATTCTCTGGAAGATGTATAAAACAGAGCCTGGTGAGTGAGAGAAGCCAGACCTAGACGTCTTTTGTTGAAAAAGTGAAGATCTTCTGTGCTGTAATAAAACCACATGGCTCTTTGCTACCAATTTCCTGATGTAATCTCTCAAATATTAGTATCACTAACTTGAATTGAGTTTTATGTGAAAAACTGCTGGTTTTACTGATATGAAAAGCCCTTCATCTACAATATAGACTGCAGGATTTTCTTTATACTTTTCTTTTGTTTTCATTCTTAAACGGTTTGAAAATTGACTCTTCTTCTGGAGAAGGGCTATATTCCTCTGAGCCTATGCTAAACAGGATGTACCTACCTAATGGAGTCTCTTCTGAGATAATTGCAAAGCAATGAAACTGTGTAGCCCATGTTATTAGTTACTACTAATCACTTTAAACAGATCACTTTCTAAATTATATTTCTGCCGTCCTAAAAAAATGTCCCTCAGAATCTGCATATTACTGAGCCAGAGACACATAGATCTCAATAGCTGTCCTTAAAGTTTGAATATTGATGCTGTCTGCTCTGTGTTAATCAACAAGACATAACTGTGAAGGAAACTTGAAAAGAGGGAAGTGGAGACAGAGGAGAAAATCCTTTCTGCAAGTTTTTTTTCATCATTTTAGTTACACTATCAGTCCCTGATAGAGAATGAAAATAAAAATACTACATGCAACAGAATTTACATCTTCTTTGCAAATAATTTGATACACACATAGTTTAATTACGACTAAAAAAAGGAAGCTGTCAGGACCACTAAAAGTATGCAAAGTATAGGCATAGAACTGATTAGTATTCAATGCAGTGCCCCAAAGCACACAGTGATTACTATAGATTACTAGAGATTACTGTTTACCTTAGTTTAGTGTAACGACATGGATCTTTACCATTCTAGGGTGTTAAGTTTGAAAACAGAGGAGGGAAAGATAATTTGACATCAGAATTATGAGATCCTGTTGTCAGCTTCATTAGCCTTTTTAAAACATAACCACAATCATTCTGGTTACGAGATGCTCTGAGAACCTTCCTCACTGGCACTACCTTCACACTGAAAATCTGAAAATGAAGTGTATGTAAGCAGACTCAGATGCTAAAATCTAACACTGATTTCATACTCTTTACAGAGCTGGAGAACTTAAAAAAACTGATGAAAACATTGGGGTTGCTATATTCCTCTTTAGAATATTGTTTTATCTGTAAGATACCCTCGACATCCTGACACAAGGTATTCTTTTTTTCACAAATGAAATAGCATCAGCTCTGTGGCCTTGCTTGATGATCTCTGGACAGGGGCTGATGCTGGTTGTTGTCAGACATGAACCAGAGCCTGTTTTTAGAGCTCTTACTTCTGTCTTCTTCTTGGATGTGCCTCTTCAGCATAGACTCCTCTGAGGATCTGGACTCTACTCACCTCAGCTGGATGGTGCAGGACTACCTATTGCTGGTCTACTGGATTTGGCTGGAGTAGGATTAGATTTTTCCCAGGAGTTGTGTTTTGGGTTTGTGCTGAACACAAGGTGGATGACACAGAGATGTTTCTGTCATTGCTGAGCAGGGCTTGCACAGAGCCAAGGCCTTTGCTGCTTTTTGCACTGCCAGGCTGGGGAGGGGATGGGGGTGATTGAGAGTTTAGGAGGAGACACGGCCAGGACAGGCGACCCCAAGTGACCAAAGAGATGTTCCAGACTGTGTGACACCGTGCTCAGTGTATAAAGTGGGAGGGAAGGAGGAGGAAGGGGGAATGTTTGGAGTGATGGTGATTGTTTTCCCAAGCCACTGTTACACGTGGTGGGTTCCAGCCTACCTGCCCATGGCAAGCAGGGAGTTAATTCCCCTTTTTGCTCTGCTGGTGTGCATGGCTTTTTCTTTCTCTATTAAACTGTCTTTATCTCAACCCATGAGTTTTCCAGCTTTTACCCTTCCAATTTTCTCCCTGCTCCTGTTGGTTGGGCAGGAGCAAGAGATTGTGAGGGGCTTGGGGCATGGATGGGCTTAAACCACAACAGTTGCCTAAGCCACAGCCTTGTGATAAAGTGCAGCTCCTCACTACTGATTCCTGGTTTTCCTGACTTTACAGCTGCAAGAGCATCCAGCCCTTGCCTCTGTCTAGCAGTAACTAGCCCAGCGCTGGTTTTTACACTGAAGTCACTGATGTATGTAATGATCTTTCATTTACTTCAATAACAAGAATTTGTTCATGGGTGAATACTTTCCTTGCGTGTAGAAAACTTATTACCTGAATTCTCATCAGCTTAGAAAATGAGGGGAATTGGCTCATAATCTCCAACGTGAGGCTTCTCAAAATGAGAAAGGAGTCTAGCAGGACATCTCCCCAGGTCCCAGCGGTGGGGACATGCCTGTCTGCTCCTGCTTCAGCTCCTGCTTACGGGCCTCTTACTGGGGAAACAAAAAGAAGCAGAACCAGACGCTTGTGGGTGATGCAATCCATTAAGCAGCGAGAATTGTAAATTATGATGAGCCAGTATTCTTTGTAGTAGTCTTTTGGAGCAAATTGATTAATAATCTCTAAAATAAAGTGTATTCTTATCTTGTGAATGGTAAAAAGATTCATGCAAGGAAAAGCATGTTCAGTGATCAATCACAATGAGAAACGGGGATGAATTTGCTGAAAATTCTACTGTTGATAAAAACTGTTATGAGAGAATGTTATTTGTTATGAAAGTTCTATGTAAGGTAAATTTGCATACAGTTGAAGCAACAATTAAAATATGAAAAAAGCTCTGTTAATTGCTGGGGGTAGGGCTGGGATCTTTGCAGAATTTTTCTTTTAGGAACAATTTCCTTTGGGCCAAAATTCACCAAGCCAAGTTATTTTGTTAAACTAAACCCATATACTTTGTAGAAATATTTTTTTTCCCAAATATCAGTCCCCCTTCACAACTAATAACACCAAAAAGAGAGTCAGTACTGGCAGATATTCACTACATAGCAAGGAATTATCTTTACGCAGGACAGATGATTATATGATTACACAGAACATTTGTTGCTCCCCTTGAACAGTGATGTATTGGGTGAAAAGACCAAATTTAGACAACTGAGTCACAGATTTTTTAGGTTTGGCAGATGAGGGGAATCCTACCCAGGGAGGGTATACTTCTAACAGTACCTTTTATGTTGATATTGATGTATTACTGCAGCAAACTCCAACTCTTTCCCCATCATTTTTCTATATGGCTGGAAATTTTCCTGCACTTCTCAATTAAGAATAAGATTGAATTCAAGTAGCTTGTGCATGAAGTGAATTTTCACTCAGGACTAGTGTCCAATTTGTGCTCAGAATATGACTGTATCTATCTACTGCTTCTCCCTGGTAATTAGTAGTTTTATAGACATCATTTTTACAGTCATGTTCTTGCATTATGAGATACGTTGAATACAAATTTGCTTAACATTACTTACACCATAAAAACTAGAATAAATGCAGGGAGTTAGTGACACTGCTCCTCACAATCCAGCACATTTTACATTTTCATTTAGAAGAAAATTCTAACTGCTTCTTCAAGGCATATTTTATTATGGAAAAACAAATGGCAATATCACTTCAATGACAATGCATCAGCTAATATTCATCCATACTAAAATAACTCCAGCCCAAATAATTTTGGTTTCAGACAATCGACTCTGTACTATTAGCCATAGGATAATTAGAATACAACCAATCTTAGTATTATAATTACTTGCAGTTTAATTCTCACATTGACCTGATATTGCACACCACTATGGCTCATTACACTTGTTTTATTAACGCAGTGTACCAAAAATTATGTTAACATTCTTGCTAGCTACAACATCATCTTCTGGTTCACCCACACACAAAATAGCCTCTATTAAAGGTGAAATAATAATAATAAAAATATTGCAGTAAAACGTAAATGCTTAGTTACATTCTGATTTCCAACAGTCATAACAATTTACATAATTGCTCAGATATTTTTTGCTGAATATTCCTAACCATTCTATTTTGCTTAGAAAATTATATTTATATATGCTTCTCCGACATTCAAAGACACTTTTTTGTATGACAGCAAGAATTGAAATAAAATGAGTTCATAAAATCAGTGATGCCAATGTATTAGCAGTTTGCTCTCAATATTTTGCTGTAATGGTTATCAAAACTGCATTAATCTCTCTTATTGAAAATTATTTATACACCCCTAATCATCATTAAAATGTTATTTCGTATTCAGCACAACAAATTAATCTTCTTTTCTATTAAAAAGGAATAATCTGATTTTTTTTCACAGGGTTTGCCCCTTAATGATGCTTCTGTGAAGAAAAACAAGACAAAGCTTAAAGATAAAGAATTAACAGAAGAAATTAAAGGGAGAAACTAGAAACTGTTAATAGAAATTTCAGACAAGGTTTATCAGTCTCCACATTAATGGTCTATTGTTGCTGAAGGCTCTTTTAGAATATCTTTTTCACTGAAACACACGGCGATATTTACTGATTCTCAGAATTGATTAGCAGGCAGGCCACAAAAGCAAAACCTGCAGATCTGTCATGGAAAAAGCCACACTACCCACAAGTCTGAGTACAACAGGAGTGAGGCAACAGCTGTATTAAACTCAAAAGCTATTAAAATTCAAAGTTATTAGATTAGACTGATTTTTTTAGGCTCAAGTCATTAATCTTGGTCAAGAGTTCCAGTCTTTACTTCAAGAATCTAGAGCAAAGAATAATGAGACATGGTATATTATAATACATGACAGTACATCCTGTGAATACCTGAAGTTGTTTAGTATGACTGGTAACTTCAGAAATTCATATGGGATTTAAAAAAAAACCAAGTAAACACTGAAATATACATATATATATATATATATTTGGAATTTTCCTGATAAAAAGTTTACAGGAAGGCAAAAAAGTTTACAGGAAGGCAAACTACCTAAAGAAAGAGGCAGTTAGAGTAGAACAAGAATCTCAAATTTGCCTGAAATATTAATATTGATTCAGTAGAAGTAGTCTGCTTTTACAGATGAAGCATTTTACTCTAAGATAATGAGTAAAACCATACAGACTTTTCCTGAACAACTGAATGTAAAGGTGGTGTTTACAGCTTTGGGAAATGAGAACAAAGTGGCAATTCCCAACCATCTCTAATGTGTCTCTGCAGTCAAAAGTTCAGCTCAAAAGCAACCAAACATTTGAGTCTTAATTTGGCAGCTTTAATTTGCCCTCATCCAATGTGTATTATGATACTGAAGATTCAGTTCTAGCGATCTTTTCATTATTCCTCCTGACTGAAGGAGCAACAACGTTGTAGCAAACAAGTTGAGTAACTTCTGCCTTAATGATGTCAGGGACTGTAAAGTTAATTTCATTCTGAGCCCCTGCCATGGGCAGGGACACTTTTCACTATCCCAGGTTGCTCTAAGCCCTATCCAACCTGGCCTGGGACACTTCCAGGGATGGGGCAGCCACAGCTCCTCTGGGGTGCCTGTGCCAGGCCTTCACCACCCTCACAGGGAAAAATTTCTTCCTAATACCTAATCTGAACATCCCCTTTTTCCACTTTAAAGCCATTCCCCTTTGTCCTGTCATTCCAGGCCCGTGCCCAGAGTTCCTCTCCAGTGATTCCCTTCAGGCACTCAAGAGAGTTCTAAGGTCTCTCTGGATCCTTCTCCTCTCCAGGCTGAACATCCCCAGCTCTGCCAGGCTCTCTCCAGAAGAGAGCCCTGGAGGCATCTCTGTGGCCTCCTTGGGACTTGCTCCAGGAGTGCTTCCACATCCTTCCTATTCCGGGAGCCCCAGAGCAGGATGCAGCCCTGCAGGTGGGGCCTCACCAGAGAGGAGCAGAGGGGCAGAATCCCTCCCCACCTCGACCTGTGGCCACACTTCTTCTGAGGCAGCCCAGGACACAGCTGGGGCTTTCTGGGCTGCCAGTGCTATGGCTGGGCCACGTGGAGCTTCTCAACAACACCCCCAAATCCCTCTCTCCTGTTTTGCTCTCAAGCCATTCTCTGCCCAGCATTTACTTGTGCTTGGGGTGGCCCTGACCCACCTGCAGGACCTGGAACTTAAAAATTTTCAGACAGTTCCACCTCTCCAGCCTGTCCAGGACCCTCTGGGTGGCATCCCTTGCCTCCAGCATGTGACTGCACCACAGAGCTTGGTGTCATCACCAAGATTACTGAGGGTGCCTTTGTTTGCATTGCCCATGTCACTGACAAAGAATTTATCCAGACTCCTCATCCTAGGACAAAACTTAATGTAACACAAAGGCCTTAAGAGATAAGTTTGATTTTTTTATTCGCAGCATGTCAGATAACTGGGATGATAGCTCTGTCCATGCACCTAGGATTTTCCCCACACTGCTATAAAGATCTCAGCTCTGTGTTACAGAAAGCAAACACTTTAATGTTGCTCTATATTAGCCCTTAGATTCCAATTTGTCCCTCACTATCTCAGACAAATGGGATCAACATAGATCCTTTGCTTTCTATTTGACTAGTCTTAATTATGTATTTTCTGTCATTCAGCTTTATGACTGTGTAATAAAAGACAGGTTTAATGGGCCAGTAGTCCAGGATGGGAAATCATCCAGCTAGTGAAGCATTGAGGACATCAAATTAGTGGCACTGCTGATCAGTTTTTTCCCCAGCCTGACATCTGTTTGTAAGCACTCATAGCCAAAATTGTTTTGAAAGGCAATGTCAGCCTTAGGCTTTGGAGCTTGCATCAGTGAATCTCTCCACCCCTTACTACTGGTTATTTTCTGCTTTGAAATGAGACCGTGCATATAATCATGCATGAGGGAGACAACGTTATCTGATGTTTCATCTGATGAGTAGAAGTCAGGTTTCCTGGGCTGTCTCTAAAACCTGATTCTTGTCTTATGTGTGTATTTAAAATGTACTTTAGCTTAGAGACCACAGATGTAAGAAAGGTTTCTGGAAATCTTTAGTTTTAATTGAATTGGCTTTGTTATCTAATGATTTTTTTATTTTCATTGCCAGAAATTATTCTAATAAATATGACTACTGCTAACAATCTCCCTGAACTTAAAGATAAAGTGAAGGAGTATTAAAAGATTCATAGACTTTTGAAAAGGGAGAACTCTTGGGACCAGTGTTCTGGACTGTTTTATAGTGCAGACTGAACATCTGCTTCCAAGCTAACATTTACTTGGAAAATAGAGTACCTCAGAAATAGAGACAAGGAAAAAAACCAGAAAGAATCCCAGAGGAAACCCATACCAACCATCGTTAGCAGTAATTATCATATAATATCAATGATTATATAATAATCATACAATCATAATATAACTACTGTGATTACTCTATATTAACACTGTGTTAATACTGCTGTACACATTAATGTATTATATATGAGCACATGGAAATGTAAATACTTATGTAAATGAATGTTTTCATGAGACTTCTGTGTGTTTGCCCTCTCAAATTCAGTTGTTATGGTTCATTTTATACACGTGTTATAGCAGAACAGCCGTGACACTGAATAAATTAGACCAGAGCTCTGTCTTGTCCCTCCATGCTATCATCAACAGCAGCAACTTGCTCAGAGACAGGACATGAAAGTAGATGAAACATATAAAATACTACTGCTGTCTCCCTCCATTTTTGGGGAATCTCAGGCTCAGGCACTTCCTGAATTAGGAATGTCATGTTTCCCTTTAAAACTCCTCACATAAATGGTTGAATTGCCTTTTTAACCCATTAAAAAGTCCTTTACATTTGTGATTCCTACAGCAATGAGTTCCATTGTTTAGTTGTGCACTCTGTAGCAAAGCATTTTCATTTTTTAACATATAATATGCTTAATCAATTAATTCTCCCCCAATCTTGTATTGTTAAGAACAATGTATACTCTTTATATTAAAAATATTGAGAATTAATCTTAAGCTTCTAAATACATTGAGAATTGTTCTTAAACCTCATCATGGTTAACTGTAATTTTTACCACCCAAAATTGAGTTAAATACTTACCAAAAGAGTTAAATAGAAAGTCTATTCTCTTTTATTCCAGACATTGACAGTTCTATTTCAAAAAGGAATATTTCTGTCTACCTGGACTTAAAAAGGTAATAACTTTTCATTTTTCACCATTTATTCCTATCTTTGTTAGTTCTTCTTTCTGATATTTAGTAACATGTGACATATTTTCCTTCAATTTTGTTTTTGTTTTTTTTTTAATTCACATAAAACTCTTAGGAAGTTCATGTAACTTATTGCCATAATCCTGTTCCTTGTATGTTTGTTTGTTGACTTAATTTGTCAGGCACAAGTTACCTGTCTGGAAGCCACTACAAGTCTGCCTGCAAAATTATATTTATTCACATATTTGTTATTCCTATTTATTCATGTTTATTGATATATTTGTTATTCCTACTCTTTCTTGTAGTAGGTATGAATTTGCTCAGTAGAACTCATATTTACTGGTCTGCAGCTCCCTGGACTCTTCTGCACGTGCCATCTTCCATTTCCCTGTTGCTGATTCCATTTTAAGCACAGTTAATAGTTCAGCAATTTTATACTTGAACTCTTTTGGAACTCTTGGGTGAATACCATCTGTTCCTGATGATTTGTTAGCAGATATATTATCAGTTAGTTGTAAAACCTCTCCTTTCTAGCATTTTTATAAGCTGCCCAAGTATTGAATTTAGAAAGCCTACTAAAGAACCCTCAAACTTGAAATCCTAATTCCAAATTTTGGGAAGCTTATGTTCCGACTGCAGATCTTCTATACCAATTACTCCTACCTTGATATAAATAATGAACTAAACTTTATTTCATTACACCATTTTTTAGTATCAAGTACCCACATTTCTGTCATTCAAAGTCACCTCAGCATTCTCTGTCTTTCCTGTGATGGTTCAGAATAAAATACCACAAAATCCTGTCATTTAGGTGCATTATTCATCAAGATAAAACCACAGATATTGAAGCAGGTAAAGGCAGAACATTAAGGTCTGACTTTGCTCAGACTGTAGAATTTCAATGAGAAGCAGACATGGGAGGAAAAAGGATATAATATAGGCACTTTTGATACTTCCATCACTATAGAAAAGTGGAGATAACCTAAATTATCCATTTTCAATCACTACCTAGACAAATAAAACCATGCATTTAAGAAGCTGAAGGCTTAATATATTTAAGTGGATAATGGCCTTATGGGGTTTCTGAGTAACAGCTCATTACTTAATTTCAGGTAGTAGCGTAGGTTTTTTCATTACATTTTATTCATTGCTTTGTGTTAATTTTCCGTAAATACTACATTTTTTCCCAGAAGTATTTTCTGCTAAAGATTTCTACACTGCGAAAGTTTGCTGTTTCTTTATATTTTTAATTTTTGAAGGAAAAAAGCCATTCCAATCCTATCTTGCTTTCGTGAGGAACACTTCCGAAGAAGAGCAGACTGTCTAGTCACAAGGTTGAGGAATTTGCTGATTATAAAAATAAAGATTTCTGCACTACTGTGTAATTTTGGCATAACAACAAGCCTTTAACTTTATTGCACAAGTAGAATGAAACAGATTCCCATTGGAACTATTCCACTGTTTTTATGAGGGGTTTTTTTCATTAATTATCTTCAGTTTCCCACATGGCCTTTTTACCTGTGCTCCATAAAAACCAATTTCTCTTTTACAGACGTTCCATATTGAAAATGTCAGGCAATTGGGACAAATATAAAATTATTTTTTATATTATAGGGATTTAAAATTAGTCAAAGCAGTATTTTGTGTGCATGTGAGTTAAATTTAAATGAAATAAAAGTTGCCAGGTTGACAGCAATGCAAACTATGCCAGTCTTTCTGTTCACAGAACAATGGTACAAACAGTGGGAAATTCTCCAACAAGTTCTAAAAAATTAATTGTGCCTTAGATAGACATATTTTCACATTAAAAAAAATTCAGCTAATATTAATGCGGATTTCCTCATTCCTGTTACTAAGAATGTCAGGAAAGATTTTCAGAATTGAGTAAAAAGGCACTTTTACCACTATGCCCCATCTAGCCATGGCTTTGTGCCCCAGATTCCACAGTGAGTGAAGAACAAGTAACACCGAATACAAGAAAATTCTTCCCCAGAAATTTAGTAAGCTCAATGGAGATTTTTAGTCTAGGAATTATCCTTGCACAAAATTATCTTACACAAAATTCCCTCCTAACAAAACAAAGAACTGAGGTGTATGCTTTGAATGAAGAAAAGCAGTAGTTAATGAACTGCTACCTATAAACCACTCCCATACTTCTCTTCAGAAATAATTATCAAATAAGGTTAAAACCCTAGCAAGAGCAAAGATATCTGACAGTGAAATACTCTCTGTCTCAAAATACAGGAATATATTAACATTAAATTTTTAAAATTTTTATATTCCACTTATATGGGGACTCAAGAATTTTTTGCAGATGCCACCATGTCTGAAAGGGTGATGCTTCCCAAAGGGCTTTCAGGCTTCAGTGTCACTGATCACCAAGAGATGATCTCTTTAACTCTACCATTCTTTTGTTTGTTTGTTTTGGATTTCTTTTTTATTTTATTTTGGTTTGGTTTTGGTGGATTTTTTTGGGGTTTTGGTGGGGGCTTGTTTGTTTCCTGGCAGATCTCAGGGATTCTCAGCACTGCACATCCTCAAAGTCAAATCAAACCATTCTCAAGTTCTAACCCCCTCCTGGTTTTGAGAGCATTGTCAACTTGAAAAGGTTACCTGCCATCACCAGTGATCTTGTAGTCACAGGCAATCATCAGTGAAATCATCTGATTCACTTCAGATGGGATAGAAAATGGGGTATGAAGGGAATACAGCTCTCCATGAGCAGCATTTTTCCAGTCGATGGCACTGGGAAATGAACCACATGGATCTGTATCCCAATTCAAGCCAGAGGCCACAGGTCTGGAGAGTGCTCTAAGTGTATTTCACTCTAAGGAAAGCATAAATCATCTCCACCTTCTCTTTAACCCTCCTCTTCTATTTCCATCTTTGACTACACAAAACACACAAACACCTTCAATTTCCCCCTGACCTCTAACAAATAACTGATTGATAAAAAACAATTAGGAAAAAAGATCTATATTTTTTAATTAAGTAGAGCAAATCCACACAGTTTTCTTTATACAAGATGAAAGAGAAGAGAGCAAAACAGATCAGAGGGATGCCACCTGACACCCACATTCCTGCATCCGTTCAGAATGAAGTGAAAATGCCTGGATTGCTCTGAGGATTTGAGCATTCCTCTCAGTCTGACCACCTCCCCCCAGAATGATCCTGGGGTTTGTCTTCAGTGGAAAATACTCCAGGACTTGGTGACAGTAGCTAGTGTGGGGTTTAAATCAGTTGCTAGAAAGGTTTCAAAAAATGATAGGAAGGTCACAAGGTTTGGTCTGCAGTTCAGGTAGGCCCAATATCGCTCTGATTTTAGAACAGGCTGGATGGAAAACCCAACAAAACAACCACCTCATGCTTCTTCAGGTTTTAAAATCCAAGAAATTGTAAGATGTAGAAATGAATGGAATCTAGGGAACCAATGCAAATTTTACCTTTTTTTACAAAGGCATGATATTAGTCACATCATTATGTTAGTCCTCATCACCTCAGAGAAAATGTAAAGTGAATTCAAAATTTCAGTGTTGAACTATTTATGACCGGAATACCCCAGGGGTGGCCAGTGGTGCTGATGAATATCCTGTAGTGAGCACAATGTTGGTGTTAAATCATGGTGTTAAAAGACACAGACAGACATAAGCACACAGAAAACCCTGCATATGTGTGTCAGGGCTTTCACCAGATGACTAAAAAAAATTGACAAGACATATTTTTCTCCTTATTAACATTTTTTAATTGTAGTCAGTGGGAAAAATGACATAGATGGAAACAGAGAGAAAGAACATTTCCTGAGTAACAGAGGAAATAAATACACTAATGGTAGAAGGGAGGTCCATCATTTTCTTGTTTTAGAAGCAATACTCATCAGGAGAAGGTGGATGAAGATACTGAGCTGTATAAAACCCAATACAGATTAATTTCAAATAAACAGTACACCATACCCAAATACCCAGACAGTCTCTGGGGTTCTGATCCACAAAAATATCTGATCAGTAATGTAAATGACTAACAGTGAATCCCAAATTTTGATGTTTTGTAGACATTTAACATCTTGAGTTTCAAATGCAATAGGTGATTAAAATAGGTGATTTCCTGAATCTTGTTGAAATGACTGTGTTATATCAAACAGTTTACTGAGAGGTTTTGAAGCTGCCATTTTTCCATAGATTTTATATAGTAAAATTTGGATACTGTGGATGAGGTATTAGCATATGTTTTCCCCTTAATTTACTTTTTTATACTGTGTTGTGAGGTGGGAGGGATAAGGGACCTTGTTTTAATTTTTGTTTTCATGACTGCACAACTTAAATAATGTCACACTGTGTCAAACTAAAGTTACTATTCTTAGGCAAGTTGTTAGACATGATTAAAAACAAATCTCTTACTTTCTAACTCATATGGGAAAAAAAAAAGTGAGTCATTAAGACGATAATACAAGCAAATCTTAAAAAAATCAAAGATGATTAAACTGATTAATCTTCATTTCTTTAAATGCTAGGTCATGCTCTTATTATTAATAATACCATAATGAGCTG
Source organism: Emberiza elegans (assembly GCA_024865655.1). NCBI lineage: Eukaryota > Metazoa > Chordata > Aves > Passeriformes > Fringillidae > Emberiza > Emberiza elegans. The sequence goes on along the minus strand of JALJVW010003588.1, from coordinate 3,695,908 downwards.
TAATTAAATTCTGGCAAAGTTTCTACTTTCAAGTAGTTTGACCTCCTACTGCAAAAAAAAAAAAAAAACATAGGAAGCTATACTCCTTCCCAGAAATTCACATTTTTTGTACAAACAACCTACTTTTTGCCTGTCTATATTAATATGCTACTTTGCAAGGGTACTGTTGCTCTTTACTGTCTCACTTTCAGGACAGCATCTTCACTCAAGTACAGATTAAATTGAAAAAAACTTGCATTAGTTCCACCCTAATTAGGAATATGCTCAAACAGTTTCCTGAACTGGAACTTTACTAAACATGTAAGGGTTGGGCTGAAACTTTGATTTTGCTGCTGTACAAACAGCAGCAAGTATTTAAAGATTGTATCCTTTACACGTGTGCCCCAGTGGGAAAAATGACAGGATAAATTCTGAGGTCTTGTTGCCTCCAGCCTGGAAGGTGGAGGGCCAGAATTGTGCCCCAGTCAGCTCTGCCTGCTGTGGCATGGTCCCAGGATTTTGTTTATTCAAAAATCAAAGAAAAGATGAGTGCACGGTTCAGAAGTACAGTCTGTAGTTAGCAGCAGCAATAACAGAATGAATCAGTAAGTTTGGACTGACTTCTCCTCCTCTATGTTAACAACAGGTTGATGCCTGGCTTGTATACACTGCTCAAGAGCAAGATTCACAGGGATATGAAGGGTTTGGCAAATACATGGAAAATCATTAAAACAGCATTTTTGTGTTTAGCCCTGGAGCAAGGAAAGAAGTGGAGTGAGAGACACTTGCAGTTCTTTCCTTACACCTTCCTATGCTGGTGAAAAATGAGCAATGGGAACCCCTCAGGGTTGATCAGCTTTCTCCAAAGTTTTCTTTTGTCCTGGTTTTATCTAGGGTAGAGTTAACTTTCTTTTTGGTAGCAGGTAGAGTGCTGTGTTTTGGATCTAGAATGAGAATAATGTTGACAACACAGTGAAATTTTGTTGTTGCTCAGCAGTGCTCATTGCAGGCAAGGGCTTTTTTTAATGTCCAATGTTCTGCCCATGAGCAGGTGCACAAAAAGTCAGGGGAAAGCATGACCAGGAGAGATGTGCCAAACTGGCCAAAGGGGTACTCCATACCATGGAATGTCCTGTCCAGGACATAAATGGAGGGGATTTGGCCAGGAGCTTCCTATTTCTGTTTGGGGACACCCTGAGCATCGGTCCGTGGGTGGTGATCACTTGTTTCTCTTGATCTTTGTTCCTCCCTCTCTCTCCTTTTCATTATTATTACCATTAATATAATTTTTAAAGCTTTTTTGCTTTTTTTTTTTCCCAATTATTAAAGTGTTTACCTTTTTTTTTGTTTGCTTTCAAATTTTCCTCCACACCAGGAGCAGAGGAGAATGAGTGAGGGGGTGAATGTTGGAGTTAAACCACAACAAATATCCAGCACAGGCATCTGTACAGGCTCCTGACTGAACAGTAGCCACCCAACAAATGGTACCACTGTGTTTTCACTTGCAAGCTGTACTTCTCTGTGTGGTCATTGCCTAGCCAGCATCTTTCCCTGTGAGGGATTCTAAGGAAAGCTGCAGCATCCTGAACTCGCTTGCAATCAAGCCCGACCCTCCTTCAACCCTGCAGGAGTTTTGTGTGCAAGTTTTATAACATGACTTGCTAGCTTTAGTTACGAAGAAAGATCCTGCTGCCATGAATACATATGAAAACCTTCACAAGAGCCAATCTGGTTAATTTGCAGGACAAGCAGACAAACCTCAGCCCAAGTTCACCTTGAGGAGCAGCCTCTGTCAGTAAGGCAAGAGGTGGGAGAGGCTCTCTGTGCCTTCACACCTCTCCCCCAAGGTGCTCTCCCACTGAAGTCACACATGGTCATGACAAGTCAGGATTCAGCACATGGGGAGAACAAAAATCTGTGAGGTGGATGGTGAAGTTAAAGCAGGTAGAGATAAGAAGTACTGTGAGCCTTCCAAAACAATATAAACTGTGCTGCTGTTTAATATCCCTAGCAGTGAAGTGACCTTGCAACACCTTCCCCTGTGCATACCCCTGGCTACACATCCTGCTTTGTCCTGCTTCACCTACAAGCAATTAGCTGTGTTTGGTTTTATCTCTGAATATCCAGGTTTTACATTATAAACATTTTATTATCTGCAGTGCAGCTATTGTTTTGCTGTTGTTTCCTCTCCTACAGAGCAGCTTGTTATCTGCATCTTAGTCCCCTTCAAATGTCTTCTGCTCCATGTTGAAGGAATTACAGGACTTACTGATTGGTTCACTAGAGGTTAACACAATTATAAATTGAGAAATGAGCCAACAGTTTCATTACAATTGTCTGTGTGTCTGATGGCATTTACTGCTGCCTGGGTAATGTGAAGCTGTGGTTTGGGGGAAGTTGTGGAAACATGAAAGCATTATAATGACATGAGGTAGGTAAACTCTGTACAAATGAATATTTGCTAAGGACTCTTGATAATGATAGAATTTCCTTACAAAAGATTACAGCTGCCAAATTTTCTACTACAATTGCATTGACATGAAAAAACACATACTCTTTTTCTGTTTTTCTTTTTCTTTTTTATTTTTCTTTTTCTTTTTTCTTTTTCTTTTTCTTTCTTTTTCTTTCTTTTTTTCTTTCACTTTTTTTCTCTTTTTCTTCTTTTTCTTTTTCTTTTTTTCTCATTTTCTTTTTTTCTTTTTTTTTTTTTTTTTTATTTATTTTTATTTTCTTTCTTTCTTTCTTTCTTTCTTTCTTTCTTTCTTTCTTTCTTTCTTTCTTTCTTTCTTTCTTTCTTTCTTTCTTTCTCTCTTTCTCTCTTTCTTTCTTTCTTTCTCTTTCTTCTTTCTCAGAAGGAAAAACGTTATAAATATTGGTTTTTTTTTTAAAACTGTATGAGAAAGACTACTTAGGACAATGACCAGCGTAAATGAAATGTTGAAAATCAAAATTATTTAAAAGTAAATAGAAGTTAGAGTAGTAGAAGAACTTTACAGAATCCAGATAGGCATTTTGATAATGCAAGAAAGTGATTATTCAAAGGTCTGACAGTTTTCTAGGATTATAAAACACCATGACAACTTCAGTAGTTTTAATTCCAAATATTCAGACAACTGTCATAGCTCCATCAAAACAGAAAAAATTGCTTATATTGTACAGACTTTGAAGCTCAAACAATGAATATGATGTGGTATCATGTGAGAAGGAAATATGTAGGCAAGTGCATGTAACTGATGACGGCAGCTCCTTACAAACGCAATTCATTTTCATGAGATACTGATGGAAAATGGAACTACATGAATATCCATGGGAAATGAACAATCAAATGGAATAAAAATGGATGAAAAAAAGAATTAAAAATGCAATAAAATATTCACATAAAGAGACCCCTACAATCACTGAAGCTGGAAAAGCCCTCCAAGGCCATTGATCCAACCATTCCCCCATTCCTGCCAAGGCCACTGCCGCTCCATGTCCCAGGTGCCCCATCCACAGAGGTTTTTGAAGACCTCCAGGGATGGGGACTTCATCACTGCCCTGGGCAGCTGTGCCAGGGCTGGACAGCCCTTTCCATAAATAAATCTTTCCCTGATGTCCAGCCTGAGCCTCCCCATGCCCAGCCTGAGGCTGTTCCCTCCCCTCCTGTCCCTGTTCCCTGGAGCACAGCCCGACCCCCCCGGCTGTCCCCTCCTGTCAGGAGCTGTGCAGAGCCACAAGGGCCCCCCTGAGCCTCCTTTGCTCCAGGCTCAGCCCCTTCCCAGCTCCCTCAGCTGCTGCTCAACAGACCTGTGCTCCAGACCCTTCCCTAGCTCTCCTTTCCTGGACATTGCATAATTTTGAAGAATTTGCTCTTCTGCGCCATATTCTCCTCAGGATTTTTCCCATTAGACTTCCATTATGGTTTTGTAGTTGTTGGCTAGGATTTTGTTTATTCAAAATTCAAAGAAAAAATGACTGCATGTTTCAGAAGTACAGTCTGTAGTTAGCAGCAGCAATAACAGAATGAATCAGTAAGTTTGATACACTGCTCAAGAGCAAGATTCACAGGGATATGAAGGGTTTGGCAAATACATGGAAAATCATTAAAACAGCATTTTTGTGTTTAGCCCTGGAGCAAGGAAAGAAGTGGAGTGAGAGACACTTGCAGTTCTTTCCTTACACCTTCCTATGCTGGTGAAAAATGAGCAATGGGAACCCCTCAGGGTTGATCAGCTTTCTCCAAAGTTTTTTTTTGTCCTGGTTTTATCTAGGGTAGAGTTAATTTTCTTTTTGGTAGCAGGTAGAGCGCTGTGTTTTGGATCTAGAATGAGAATAATGTTGACAACACAGTGAAATTTTGTTGTTGCTCAGCAGTGCTCATTGCAGGCAAGGGGTTTTTTTGTCCAATGTTCTGCCCATGAGCAGGTGCACAAAAAGTCAGGGGAAAGCATGACCAGGAGAGATGTGCCAAACTGGCCAAAGGGGTACTCCATACCATGGAATGTCTTGCCCATAAATGGGAGGGGATTTGGCCAGGAGCTTCCTATTTCTGTTTGGGGACACCCTGAGCATCGGTCTGTGGGTGGTGATCACTTGTTTCTCTCGATCTTTGTTCCTCCCTCTCTCTCCTTTTCATTATTATTACCATTAATATAATTTTTAAAGCTTTTTTGCTTTTTTTTTTCCCCAATTATTAAATTGGGAAAAATTATTTTTTTGTTTGCCTTCAAATTTTCCTCCACACCAGGAGCAGAGGGGAACGACTGAGGGGCTGAATGTTGGAGTTAAACCACAACAAATATCCAGCACAGGCATCTGTACAGGCTCCTGACTGAACAGTAGCCACCCAACAAATGGTACCACTGTGTTTTCCCTTGCAAGCTGTACTTCTCTGTGTGGTCATTGCCTAGCCAGCATCTTTCCCTCTGAGGGATTCTAAGGAAAGCTGCAGCATCCTGAACTCGCTTGCAATCAAGCCCGACCCTCCTTCAACCCTGCAGGAGTTTTGTGTGCAAGTTTTATAACATGACTTGCCAGCTTTAGTTATGAAGAAAGATCCTGCTGCCATGAATACATATGAAAACCTTCACAAGAGCCAATCTGGTTAATTTGCAGGACAAGCAGACAAACCTCAGCCCAAGTTCACCTTGAGGAGCAGCCTCTGTCAGTAAGGCAAGAGGTGGGAGAGGCTCTCTGTGCCTTCACACCTCTCCCCCAAGGTGCTCTCCCACTGAAGTCACACATGGTCATGACAAGTCAGGATTCAGCACACGGGGAGAACAAAAATCTGTGAGGTGGATGGTGAAGTTAAAGCAGGTAGAGATAAGAAGTACTGTGAGCCTTCCAAAACAATATAAACTGTGCTGCTGTTTAATATCCCTAGCAGTGAAGTGACCTTGCAACACCCTCCCCTGTGCATACCTCTGGCTACACATCCTGCTTTGTCCTGCTTCACCTACAAGCAATTAGCTGTGTTTGGTTTTATCTCTGAATATCCAGGTTTTACATTATAAACATTTTATTATCTGCAGTGCAGCTATTGTTTTGCTGCTGTTTCCTCTCCTACAGAGCAGCTTGTTATCTGCATCTTAGTCCCCTTCAAATGTCTTCTGCTCCATGTTGAAGGAATTACAGGACTTACTGATTGGTTCACTAGAGGTTAACACAATTATAAACTGAGAAATGAGCCAACAGTTTCATTACAATTGTCTGTGTGTCTGATGGCATTTACTGCAGCCTGGGTAATGTGAAGCTGTGGTTTGGGGGAAGTTGTGGAAACATGAAAGCATTATAATGACATGAGGTAGGTAAACTCTGTACAAATGAATATTTGCTAAGGACTCTTGATAATGATAGAATTTCCTTACAAAAGATTACAGCTGCCAAATTTTCTACTACAATTGCATTGACATGAAAAAACATATACTCTTTTTCTGTTTTTCTTTTTCTTTTTTCTTTTTCTTTTTCTTTCTTTTTCTTTCTTTTTTTTCTTTCACTTTTTTTTCTCTTTTTCTTCTTTTTCTTTTTCTTTTTTTCTCATTTTCTTTTTCTTTCTCTTTTTTCTTTTTCTTTTTTCTTTTTATTTTTATTTTCTTTCTTTCTTTCTTTCTTTCTTTCTTTTTTCTTTCTTTCTTTCTTTCTTTCTTTCTTTCTTTCTTTCTTTCTTTCTTTCTCTCTTTCTTTCTTTCTCTCTTTCTCTCTTTCTTTCTCAGAAGGAAAAACGTTATAAATATTGGTTTTTTTTTAAAACTGTATGAGAAAGACTACTTAGGACAATGACCAGCGTAAATGAAATGTTGAAAAATCAAAATTATTTAAATGTAAATAGAAGTTAGAGTAGTAGAAGAACTTTACAGAATCCAGATAGGCATTTTGATAATGCAAGAAAGTGATTATTCAAAGGTCTGACAGTTTTCTAGGATTATAAAACACCATGACAACTTCAGTAGTTTTAATTCCAAATATTCAGACAACTGTCATAGCTCCATCAAAACAGAAAAAATTGCTTATATTGTACAGACTTTGAAGCTCAAACAATGAATATGATGTGGTATCATGTGAGAAGGAAATATGTAGGCAAGTGCATGTAACTGATGACGGCAGCTCCTTACAAACGCAATTCATTTTCATGAGATACTGATGGAAAATGGAACTACTTGAATATCCATGGGAAATGAACAATCAAATGGAATAAAAATGGAGGAAAAAAAGAATTAAAAATGCAATAAAATATTCACATAAAGAGACCCCTACAATCACTGAAGCTGGAAAAGCCCTCCAAGGCCATTGATCCAACCATTCCCCCATTCCTGCCAAGGCCACTGCCGCTCCATGTCCCAGGTGCCCCATCCACAGAGGTTTTTGAAGACCTCCAGGGATGGGGACTTCATCACTGCCCTGGGCAGCTGTGCCAGGGCTGGACAGCCCTTTCCATAAATAAATCTTTCCCTGATGTCCAGCCTGAGCCTCCCCATGCCCAGCCTGAGGCCGTTCCCTCCCCTCCTGTCCCTGTTCCCTGGGAGCACAGCCCGACCCCCCCGGCTGTCCCCTCCTGTCAGGAGCTGTGCAGAGCCACAAGGGCCCCCCCTGAGCCTCCTTTGCTCCAGGCTCAGCCCCTTCCCAGCTCCCTCAGCTGCTGCTCAACACACCTGTGCTCCAGACCCTTCCCTAGCTCCCCTTTCCTGGACATTGCATAATTTTGAAGAATTTGCTCTTCTGCGCCATATTCTCCTCAGGATTTTTCCCATTAGACTTCCATTATGGTTTTGTAGTTGTTGGCTAGGATTTTGTTTATTCAAAATTCAAAGAAAAAATGACTGCATGTTTCAGAAGTACAGTCTGTAGTTAGCAGCAGCAATAACAGAATGAATCAGTAAGTTTGGATTCTAAACTGAAAATATGTCAGAAATAATTTTATAAATTTTCATCTCACCAAAACACCACCACAAAAAGGTAAAGAAGATGGTTGTCTGAGCCTCCCTCTGCTGTCACCAGCAAGACAGACTTCTTCCCAGGCAGATACATCTCATTTTATGAGACACTTCTATGATATGTGATAAATCCTGGTTCTCTGCATGGATTTTATAGAGAGTGTAGCCAAGTCATTTAATCTCACAATTTACAATGTCTTAATTAACACAAATGTATACTATTCATTGTTAATAAGCAGCAAAAAATGCATTTCCTTTGACTTGCAGTTCAAGTTCAGAAGGAAAATTGAAACCATTCATTCTTTGTGTAGGACATTGGTCTGAATAATGGGAAACAAGAATCTTTCTTCAGTACAGACACTTCTACCTACCTTACACTTAATGTTTTCAAGAGAAAGTGGAACTGCCTGTGTTGAAGTGCAGTTACAAATTTCAAAGGAATTTTAATCCCAAAAGCAAGAGAATTCAGCCTGATGCTAAGGTAAGAAATTAATAATACTACAGATTCGTGATTCATAATATGAGTAAGGGTGAATCTAGTAAACAGTGCTTCATAGTCATGCACTGAAAAATAAAAATAAAATGAAAAAATAATATCATATTCTTGAAGTATTTTCAGAGTCTCAACCAGGTGCCAGAGGGTACAAACTAACAATTTTTTGATATAGATACCAAAAAGTTACTCACACAGAAGAAACCAAACCAAAGCAAGTTTTTAGGAAAACAAAGCTAAACATAAACAAAGCAAAGCAAAACAAAACAAAACAAAAACTTTTGTCTGTCTCAGACTCAACTGATATTTCAAGGTTTGAGAAGCGTGAAAATAGAGCAACTGTCAAAATGAAAAGTTAAAAGTTGACATTCACATTGTCTGATAACCAGTCGCCCTATCTTGAGGAAAATACAGAGTAAAATCTCATTGAAGCGAGAATATTCAGCTGGTTCTGATCACAAAAACTCACTGCAATCCTGGTTTAAGGATTATTTTCTTGTATAATAAAACTTCAGGGGAAAAAATTACAAAGAAACCTCTGTAATACATTTGCACTCCAAGTAATATATTGCTCCGTGTGAAATCATAGAATCACAGAACCACAGAAAGGTTTGGGCTGGAAGGGACCTTAAAGACCCCCATTTTCCCATTTCCCATTGGGCAGGGACACTTTCCAGTGTTCCAGGGTGCTCCAAGCCATGTCCAGCCTGGCCTTAAATACTCTGTGCCAGGACCTCACCACCCTCACAGGGAAGAATTTCTCCCTAACATCTCATCTAAACCTACTCTCTTTCACTTTGAACACACTCCCCTTGTTCCACCACTACAGTTCTGGATGAAAAGGCAGATTTCATGTTGATTTTTTATTTTCTGCTAAAGGAGGGGGTTCTAGAGGGAAATGCCTTCAAAGGCACTGTTGCTCTCAGATTTTTGCTTGAAACCAGTAAGATAACTTATGGGTGGAAAGGTAAACAACTGCATAATTCTTTTCAGGAGCAAAACCATACTGGAAAAACCAACAGCTTTGATGACAGGCTTCCCAGAGAGGCCAGGAGCTGGAAGAAACATGAACTGCCCTGCTAACTTCAGAGGAAATGGGCATCAGCATATTATCCATGGACTCAACTGAGCCCACAGCTGATTCCTCTGTGGTCAAGAAAAAAAAAAAAAAGTAGGAAAAACTGCTCCATGAAGGCTGTGATATTTCTTCATGGCTGGAATTTCCACAGGGGTTTTAGCATCCATATTTAAAGTTCAAAACTGCTTCTAGAAATAATGTTTTTCAGCTCAGACTTACAGCACATTATTAAAAGGAGCTTGAGTAGTTAGTTCCCCTCTAAATTTCTCAATATAATTAATATTTTGGAGTGATTAGTAGGTTAACACTTTTGTATATTTTCTAAACAACATTTCAGTAATGCTGCAGTTCCTAACTATTAATTTTTTTATATAAAGCTGAAATTTAACATTAGTATGGCATGGGCTTGAATAGCTTTAATGTATTTTTTAAAGATGAATATGTTCTAATAAGATATTTATCGGTTACACATGTTTTAAACAGTGTGAATCAGGTGTTCATCTGGAGTAAAGAGACAAGGTGAAAGTATCATCATTACCTAAAGTGAAAGTATCAGCATTTTTGAACAGCTGGTCCTACATGTTTCTGAAAATCTGATGATAATTAAAGACATACAAGCATACATTTACTGATCTAATGACTTTGCTGTTTGAAAACACTGAAATTAAAATGTTACCTAATAATTTAGTTCTGTATTTTTCTATCAAAGAGCTGTGGAATAGAATGCATATAATAATTAAGTGTTTCTTAGAGCAATGGCTGAAAAATCAGGGAATGGACATGGATAAATGTTCCAGGCCGGGTTGGATGGACTTGGAGCAACCTGGCCTAGTGAAAGCTGCTCCTGCCCATGGCAGAGGGGTTGGAATGACATGAGCTTTGAAGTCCCTTCCAATACAAACCATTCCATGACACTGTGAATGCCTAAGCAATTCATGCCTGTTCAGAGGGGGATGGAGGGCACCTTGTCACCAGATAAACATCAAGATAATGATTTACTCCCTTTTCTATCCAGTTTTTGCCCAATTTTTCCCATGTTGTTCAGAGAAAATTGAAAGTGTTTATTCTTTAGGCTGGTGAATATAACTAAAACTTGCTTTAAGAAGAAGTGCAGAAAAAGCTACTTCTTAGGACATTGAAAATCACATGCACACATAAAAACTATGATTTCACTGAAGTCATGATAAAATGAAAATATAATTTAAAAATAATAAACTCATTGCTTTTTGGTTTTCAGCAGTGTTTCTCTTAAATTGCAATTTTAATTGTGGAATAATTTTTTTTCTAGTAGTCCTGTTGATAGATTTGAAGAAAGCAGCATACATCATTAACTGTACTGTGTGGGGACTCACATTTCAGACAACAGCTTTGTCTGGCCAAGCCTCTACAGCCCATCTAATTGTTGCAGAATTGTCATTAAATGCAAATGATGCCTGCGAATGTTGAACTTAGTGTTATGTCCTGAAATAACATTAAAACATTACAGTTGTTTTAATGAAACTCATAGGAGAAAAATGTCATTAAACAAAGCAACAGTATTATCCCTGGTGCCCTGGTCAAATTCCAACCTGGCTGATTGCATTCTGACACCTACTATTTTTCAGCTGTTTGAATTTGGTGTGCTTGTGTACCTCCCTGTTTGTTCATTGATATGCTAATGCCCTACATCACCAGCTCATCGCTGCCTGTCACTCCAGAGTTAGTTGGCTGTCACTCTCCACCATCCAAATGCTTTTAATGAAGCTGTAACCACAGTGCACGACCTTGAGGAGAACCCTTTCAATCTACCTCCCCAGAGCTTGTCCAATTCCTTAGATATTGCTTAACCTTACAAGTGAGCATAGATAAAACTTATTTCAGTGTTTGTTAAAGATACAGCACAGCCTCATGTCCCAGCTCTGAAATAATGAAACACTGGAAAGCATTAACATGCGCTAAAAGCTGGGCACAGAGGTGTCATCCCACACACTGGGGCTTCACTTTAGGTCAGGAAGGTTCTCAGAGCAGTATCTGCTCTTCACCTCCACTTAACCAGGATTTGCTTTGAACTGTGGACTGGAATCTGAAATGAATGAAATTAAAGTGAAGACACATTCTAGGAGCACACCTTCTACACCTCAGCACCAACTAATTATGCAGACAGCAGCCACGGAGTAGAGATAGTCAAAATTTAAAAACAATATCCCAAACTATGGACTCCATAAAAAGTTGCTTTTCACTACTGTTGGTTCAAAATACTTGCCAATGGACACACAGTCATATTCAGAGGCTTTATTTAAAGGAGATCTGCTTTACACTACCTTACTAGTTTTTGACTTAAGAATCAAACTCTGGATTACAGTACTTGAAAAAACCCTTCTGAAACTGCCACATGTGTTGGCATTTGTAGAGGCCTTATGGAGGAAAACATTCTGAAGGCCTAAATTCTGTTTCATTGAAAACCTTAAAAAATTTAGGACCACAATTTGGATTTTTCTTGTTCACAGATTCAGACACTCTATCAGTGATGACTTCATAGAACATTTTTTAGTGTGTTTATCACATTTCACAGGTTTGACTTGTAATATTATTCCCAAAAGCCCCCCCATGCCCCTTAATATCTAAAATGCTGCATGTGAAATCCAATCCAGACATTCATGAGCAGTAATTTTCCTGTTTGTGAGACCATACAGATCACCAAGGAGCATGTAAAAGTATTTAAACCAGGCATATATATTTTTATATATATTGACAGAGATTAAAATATAAAAGTTCAGCAAAAGTTGATATCAGAAAGAGATGGTGCCAAAGATTGGTGAAAGAGTATCTTTGTACCAATTAAGAAATAGAGCACTGCTGAAACCTCAGCTACAGGTAGCTGTAGGTAATCAATTGTATCCTGCTTTGGGATCAAGTAAATGTCCAGTTCTCTCAGCAAAACAACTGAACCCACATCCTTCCCCAAACCCTCATTCCTCCCCTTCTGTTCTGGCACACATGTTTGTGGTCCCTGTTAAACTGCAGCTGGATTGTCACCATCAGGGTTTTGTCACAGCCTGATTTGGGGAGGAAGCCAATGATCTGGAAAACAGATGTGACGTTTTAAATGTGCATAATCAGATATTTAAGACTAATTTCAAGCTCACTGCTATCTTGGATTTTCTTCAGGTAGAATAAAGAAGACAACGAAATGGGGAGAAGAGTGACAGGATAAGTGGAAAAGAGTAGATAGAATTGGTGAGCCCAGATGCTAATGAACCAAAAGAGCACCATTTTATTTGTTACATATGCCTGCACGGAAGTCAGATATTTTAAAGCAGTTCTAGTTGTAGATATTTTCTGTTCAATACCAGGTTACAACCAAGCCATTTTAATGCGATCTCTCTCTAGCTCACCAGCACAAACAATAAGGAAGAAGTAGAGAGGAAGCAAAAGGAAAAAAGTGAGCAAAGATTATTAAAGACCTTAAGAGAGCCACAGTCGTTGACCTTGTAGTTGAAAAAATTCTGTCGCTCTTTAGGTGGTGGTAGCTGAAACTTTGATTCTTGTATAAGAATCAAAGTGAATTCAAGTCTTGCATGTTTTGTGTCCTTTTACCCAAACACTCTGATAGCACAGTTGCTGGATCTTCAGGCAAATGTAGTCTCTCATATATTTCTTTTTTTTTACTTTTTTTTTTCAGTCTGAGGTTGAAAAACCTTTAATCAAATCTAGTATGTTTGGAAAAAAAACAAACCTCTGTTTAATGGCTGGCAATGTCAAAGAAACCAAAGGTATTTTTCCACAAAGGTCCTGATTTAAGTTCTTTCAATGTTATATTGAACATATTCATATATATATGAATATATAAATGAATATATATAAATCTTTTGACAACAGTAGTCAAAGGTTTTTTGAGTAAAAACAGAGAAAGTTTAGATGTGATTTGCCAAGGCCTCTTGAAGTTCCACAACATATGAATGAAAGGCACCACAAAGACTTTAATTAATTACAAATTTGTCACTCTTTGATTAAACCTCTTCTTGTGCTGATAATTCTCTGTAGCACTGCACAACATATGCTGCAGAAACCCCTGAGGCAGCCAAGCAAAACCAAGCCAGAACCAGCAGAGAAGTCTCTTACCTGTCTGAACTCCTCAAGGTCTATTTTGTTTCCCACCAGCACCACGGGGATGTCGTAGGTGTGCCGGACACGATAAATGAGCTCCTTAAACTCAGCTGCTTCCTGAAAGGATTGGCGGTCTGTGATGGAATAGCAGATAATGAAGCCTTCTCCACCTCGCATGTACTGGTCCCTCATGGCTGTGAATTCTGCCTGCAGAGCAGGAAGAACGCACTCAGTAATTTGGCAAACAAAATTATCCATCTGTAAATAACAAACTTGCAGAAAACTTCCCCGGTTCCCTACATAAATTCACACTGCTTGTGTTACCCCTGTAAACACTCTTTGCTGGAATTTTTGCATCCTTCTGGGTTCATCAACCCCAATAATAAGGATTTCTCTTAGGATTTTTTTTTTCTTTTCCCATCAAGGGAGCTCTGTCCTCTAAGAGTATGAACTTATTATGCAAGTGGCTGCATGCAGAAAATACTATTTCATGTATTATCAGAAACTTCTTCAGTGCTGCCAGTACAAACAGGTGACTTGCCACAGAATGAATATTAACAGGTGTAAAAGAAACTATATTACTTCCTAGGAATTGGAGACAGGTACAAATTCCTTATTATTCACTCAATTCAAGAGCTCAGCAATATCAAAAAGACAACAGGGATCCGATCTGTAAAATGTTCTACTTTTTTAAAGGGTCTCAGAAAAGATGGAGGTTTCACTTCAGTGTGGGGTAATGTCATTAAATGAGAATGAACAATTTTAAACAGTGCAAGAATTTGCCCCATTTCCTCCTCCTGCATTTTTCTCATTTTATGTTTATTGTCACAGCAGTTCTTCTTGTTACTGGTATTTTTTTTTTCAGAAGCTTTTAATAAGTGCCATGTTGTACAAAAAATCAAGGTTTAGTTTTCAAAAACTCATCTTAGGCACTGTGGCTTGAGAATATGTTTTAAAGCCAGTATCTTTCTCAAGTTTGTTTGTTTTTCTTGATCACAGCCCAGAATAACCCAATACCATGGCAACAGTCGGTCAGGATCAGAATCTTCCTGACAGAATCAGTTCTCCAGAGATATTAAGATGCAGGAAGGTCTGATAAAAAAGGAATGCACATATCAACATTGGGCCATTTCTATGAGCAGCAGCATGCAGTATAAAATCCTGTATTTTTTCCTCTATTGAGAATTTAGGATTTTTTAAAACGGTTTAGTTTACATATACATATCCTCAGCCCTTGCTGAAAATTGAAGGGAAATGGATTTCTTATGCTCTTTTAAAAGTCTCAACCTTAAATCTCTCTCAATACTTGCTCATGTTGATTGACAATACTTGCTGTGAATAGACTTTCATGTTGACCATTATCATTTATTTATGATGTATCTTTTACCCAAGGGCTTTATATATCATCCAAAACATTTCACCTGCTGCAGGAATAAGTTCATCCAACTAAGCTTCAAAATGGCAGACTAATAGGCAATTTAAGGGTAGGATTCTGCTTTGAGACTTACTCAGAATTTGAAAATCTCTGAATTATCATCCCATAGCACCCCAAGAGAGTTTATTAACTACTAAGCTACAAGACAGAGTAGGTCAGGTCATAACATAGCCCATCTTCTGGAAAGTGGATATGCAAGCAGTAGGGCAGCTGAACACTGAAGATATCAAACAGAAAGGATTCCACACTCTGTGGTTTGGACAAGACACTAAACAGAGCTGTGTCTCTGTTCCCAGGTCTCTTCCAGCCATCTACATTAGATAGCTACTAGATTAATAAATGATGAAATACAAAACCATACACCACATTCAAAGTCTCCAAGTTGAGAGCAGGGAGAGCTAATGACTGAACACAGACATCAAATCCATTATCCGCCCTCAGATCCCAGGCTTTCACATTAGAACAAAGATCTCGCTGCGGCCCCCATCCCATGTGACCTTGATTTTCTCCTCTTTGCATCAGTCCATTAGTGTGACCATGTTCACAGGGGTCTGAGGAAGAGGGAAGAGATGAGGATCTGACTCCATGTTTCAGAAGGTTTGATTTATTATTTTATGATATATATTACATTAAAACTATACTAAAAAGAAGAAAGGATTTCATCAGAAGGCTAGCTAAGAATAGAATAAGAAGGAATTATAACAAAGGCTTGTGTCTCAGAGAGTCTGATCCAGCTGAATATGATTGGCCATTAATTAGAAACAGCCACATGAGACCAATCACGGATCCACCTGTTGCATTCCACAGCAGCAGATAATCATTGTTTACATTTTGTTCCTGAGGCCTTTCAGCTTCTCAGGAGAAAAAATCCTAAGGAAAAAATTTTTCACAAAATATCATAGCTACACCTTAGAATTCTTCCATACATTTTTAGGAGGGTAGTCTCCTTTATAGGAGGAACAGAACTAGCCCAGATTCCTTCAGGCTGAGTAGACAATGGAAGCCTTCAGTGAAGTCAAATTTATGGATTAGGCTTCTGAATTTAGCTGGCTGTACAGCTGCAGTCCACTGTCTAAGTTGTCCTTGTAAGAAGTGGTAAACGATTCAATGCCATTAATGGACTACAGGCTGCTTCTAATGCTGGAAAATACCATTATTATCTGATTAGCTATTTTTCGCACCTATTATTTATTTTTAGAGGGCTTTTAGAACTGCGTGGAGCTGATAGCTAAAAGTACATGTTTTCACATGGAACCTAACGCCCAGCCAGATGACCTGTCTCCTTGAGTTAGAAATTCCATAAATCAACTACTGCACCACTGTATGACAGCCCTGCACAGCCTCTTACAAAGAATGAGCTCTGTTTAAGTGAGGTGATCCACCTCTAGGAAGCGCTCAGAGCTTTGTACACTCATTTATAGCCATTTATGGCAAACCAAGAAGGAATTAGGTCACACATCCCTGTTTAAGTTACTCACAGTAAGTGATGTTCTGGAGCACGAGTACTCCCAGGATCACTCCCCAGGGACGCTTAATGGCTTTCCCTGACTGACAGGAGGCCCTGGGTTCCTAATTTCACACACTGAATCATTCCAAAGGGACAAAGTTCTCAGCTTTTAGGACTGACACTTTTGAGTCAGAATCATCTACCTACACATTCTGGTTCATGCCAGGGCATAGTTAAAACTTTCAGGATAAGAATGAGTTTACCTATGCAATTTTTTATTATGACACGTTATTACCGCTGATAAATTAGACTAAACAGGCAAAATACTTTAGTGTCATTTTTGAAATGATCCATTTTCAGAGGCATTAAATATTCTGTGCAAACTGGATTGAGGACATAGAATTGGCTTTCTGTTGTTAACTCAGCTAGTAATTTCCATTGCAATTTTTTGATGTTGACATTCATTTCTCAGCTTTTTTCCCTTGGCACGATTGCTCACTACAAAGTCAAGGACTCCAAGATCAAACATAAATAAGCCTGTTTTTTGATTTCAAAAGAAGTGTTTTGTTTTTTTTTACCTTTTCAGTATGAACCTCAACATAATAATATATACTAAGAGAAAGAATAAATTTAATTACCAATAAATACACTAAAATCTTTGCAAATCTGTATGCATATTATACAAAAAAGATGAAGGACTAAGAAGAAATTACATATCTTTGTTAATTTTTAATTTCAAGTCTTACTCCAGATTCTACTTTTTTTCATGTTTATCTACAGTAAGCAGAACTGAAACCTAAGTTGACCTGGGTTTTGTGAATGTTCAGATGTAGAGACCAAACCCAAGGTTTACTGATTTTTAAGTAGTTTTATTATTATATTTTATCTGGTTCCTTTATAAAATAAGCTGTCCATCTGTCACATTAATATCTTCTTTAATTGTTTCCTGCTGTAAAAAGGACCTCTTAAAAATCAGTCAGGAATAGTACTGGATACAAATTTCTACTCAATAAAGGGAAAACACAAAACATTCCCAAGTCAGTAAGTGCCAAGGGGAAAAGACAGAAGGAAATCACACCCCCTCAAAAGGAAATCAATTCTGAAAATTAAAGTGAAGATTTGTCATGCTTACAGCACTTTGCAGCTTGACATCAATCTTGAGTACTCTCTTGTGTATTATCACTAGGACTTAACTGAAAAGTGTGGTAAAAACTCTTTTGAAACCAAATCATCATTCTACTTAGGAGATGTGATACTTGAGAACAAGCACCAAGTTTGGACAGAAACAAAACAAATTTTTTCTAAAAGTTGAAAGAAAGGAGCATAACTTCTTCCTTTTCTTTTTCCAGTATAATTGAATGCAGAAAAAAAAAATCCACTAATCCTCATAAGACTATATATTTCTACCTGTTGTTGAAGAATGCTGACAAGAAAGTCTCTTGATGGTTAGGCTGCTCTTAGAGAGATGTCACATTTGCCTTTCTTCAGCGATCAGGCATCTGACATGATTTTTCATAGTTATCAGAACAGCCTCACAAAGATGTCGAGCAGCTTCCTCAACGTGCTTGGATATGTCTCATCCAAGCATGGATCCATGCCTCCACCCGCCTTGGTTCACTTCTACCTTATTTATCCCCCTCTGCTCTCTCTCCCTCCCTCAAACTTTCCTCGGAGACAAGAGCAGAGCTTGCCTCTGAAGATGGGGAGAGAGGAAGCCTTGAGTGTATTTGTACATTCCATGTTCCTCACCACTAGGACACTCACTTGTTCCAGCAGCAGCCCCACATTTCTCCTGACCCATGTGCAGTTGCCAGTGTACCCGTAGAAACCTATCTCACTGCCTTTTAGTCTTTCAAAATTCTCAATTCTAGCAACACTTGGTCTTTCATAATCCAATCCATTCACACTGAAGAAATACTTCCATACCTACACTTGGGAGAGTGCTCCTATTTCCACATTTTGTCATCCGGTATAGTATTGCTTTTTCCAGCAGCTTATAAGAAAGAACTTAGCAAAAAGAATAAGCCTAACCTCTGTTTTCTCTCCTTCATCTTGACTGATATTCTTTTATCTCACATTTCATAATGAGCAAGAGACTTTTTTTCATAAAAAGCAGTATTTTTAATAAATTTAAAAATAAAA
The DNA here is from genome assembly GCA_024865655.1 of Emberiza elegans. NCBI lineage: Eukaryota > Metazoa > Chordata > Aves > Passeriformes > Fringillidae > Emberiza > Emberiza elegans. The sequence goes on along the minus strand of JALJVW010003588.1, from coordinate 3,677,839 downwards.
ATTATCATGGATATATAAATAGAACTTATATGTTGTTTTTTTTTAATTAGAAATCAAAACATGTTCCAAATAAGATCAGTATCTTAATGTATCCAGAAGAGGAAACAAAGTCATTAAACAGTAAAGTCACACTACACTTAGATACCCTGATCTTTGTGAAGGGTTGGTCTATGTATTACCACCAAACATAAGTCTGGGTCTCATGTTCAGCTCAGGACAGCCCTGCCTTGCTGACTAAAAGAGACTAGAATGTTGTATAATAAAGTTCACACAAAGCCAGTTTATTTCTTTGCTCTTTCTTAAGTATTTCCTCCTGAACAATGCTGGAGAAGGAGTGCTGGGTTAGAAAAGCTTTTATGCAGCTCAGAACAGAAGTTGTTTAGAAGCAGCATCTCCCACATCACCACTTTACACCAGCAGAGCTCTAAAGTGAAGCCATTTCTCCCAGATCCCCATGCTGCCCATAGCTAAGAGATGGCCTTGTCAGTCCCAAAAAGGATAAAAGAGAAAGAACATCAACAACAACAAAAAATGGACAAGGCAACGAGCAGAGGGTCACCATTCCTGCCCCTCTTTTTCATTGTGTGGTGATGTGTTTGAGCAGTAAGCGCAGCTCGCAAGTGCAGTCCTTCCCCACACTCCTCAGAAGTGTGGCGCTTAGAAATTTAAAGATGCGGCACCTCTGAAGCAAAGGTGTCATGTTTTTCAAACTACACACACACTCCACACATTTTGATGTCTGTTCTGGTTTTTTTTTATGATCTTGGCTTGTATCTGTGGAAGAGGTCAGAGCCTCCCCAGGGAGGCCAGCCTCACAGTTTGAAGAATGTCACTTTCTATATCTTCTTGTCTTATGTTCTGCTTGACTTTAGAACCAGGAATATGCTAACAGATGTTCTTAATCAAAACTGTCTCCCTGATTACCACAGGGGTCATTCTTATTATAAACTTCTTTTTTTCATATTTATAGTGAACAGTTGAGGGGTGGGATATATTCTTGCAAACAGGGAGGATATTCTTCATCTATGGCAAAAAACAAATAAGGATAAAATGAACAAAAAGGAAGCTGGAGGAGGGGGAAAAAATCTTCAAATAGTGAGAGAAGAAAAAATTAAAACAATAAAAAATATGTGAAACTTCATTGTTCAATCAGAATTTTCTTATTAAAAGTAAGTTGAAAATTTCTTCTGTCTCCAGAAATTTTTTGCCAATGTGGTACAATATTCCTTTTTAACAGGAAATCTTTTTTAAAGTCAAAATGCAAACCTCCCATATCTCTCTGTAAGTAAGTTCTCTTTCATACATAAGCACCACAGTTGACTTTGTCAGGATTACATATCATCCACCTGGCACTGTGTGCTTTTCTTTTGCCACTTGAAATAGACTTACCTAATGAAAGTACGCTGGTGAGAAATGCTGTGATAATTTTCTGGTTTTCATGGACTTTTTAGTGGGTTTTTTTTTTGGTTTGTTTTTTTTTTTTTGTGATGGGAGGAGAGGACAAAAGCAAGTATTTTTTTAAAACTTAGTTGTAGTAGCAAGCAGCAAGAAACCTGCAGCAGTTACATTTCAAATAAGAAAACATCCAGGTAAGAAGTTGGCTGGATATTATATCATATAAACATTATAATACCAGTATTAATCTAGATGCAAAAGGCTTTATTAAATGTCGGTTTTGCCTCCTGAAGAGGTAGTCAGGTATTCTAAATTTAGAATCGTCTCTTTATTTATTCTTCAAGTCGTTCTCTCTACAGTCATTAGAGAGATATGACTGACTCCAGAGAGGAACTCAACCCATCCTCAGGGAAGTGTTTAAGATGCCAGGGGTGTTTTTCTTTCTTCTGTACCTCTCTCACTTCCCTGACAGAGACTAAATAGAGATCCCTGCCTCTGATGTCCACAATTTCAGCTAGGCCCTGCCCAGTCATATCTTTCATGCATTTGAATGATAAGGCTACTCCTCCTCTCCATTTTAGACTTTTCATTTAGCTTCTGCAAGGCTGTTTCATTTCCAGTGGAGTGAAAAGATCAAGAGAATGTGGCATCTAATGCCTAAAGCCAATCGAGGATTTTTCCCTTCACAGCACTCAGCAGTGGGAAATGCTGCTCCCCAGCATGGGTTGAGTAACACTATGAGATAATAAAGGTACACTTTTTCCACCACAGAAGCCAAAGTTCCCAACCTGCTGCTTTTGCTTGCAGGAGCCCTGCCTGCACCAACTACAGGTTCCCAGCAATGACAAAGCAGAAAACAAGAAAGCACAGAACATTATCAACATCATACTTTCTTCTTGCCTTCCTCTTATTTCCAGACACCCTTTGCAAATGACAACAACAACAACAACAACAACAAAGGAGTTACACAGAAAAAGAGAGCGAAAAATTTGCAGCAGGTGGTACTCAGCAACCTGTGCCAGCCTAAACCATCTGCCACATCACTGGGAGGAAGGAAGGGAGCTGAGTAACAGCTCAGAGACAGACCAAAGAAAATGCAGGGGCTCTGGCTTAAACACTGGAGGGCAGAGATGGATTCTTCTCCTCTCCAAGTCTCTACACTGCTCTGGTTGAGCATCAAACCCATCTCTCACAACCCCTTTTGCCCATCCTAGTAATGATTCAAAGTAGGATTAGTATAAATGAGAATTAGCCCATAAGCTTGCAGTGGACTATTATAATAATCAGTCCCTTGATTAATGATCAGTCAGTGTCTCAAGCCTTGTAATTACAGGAAAGAATTCTTGCTTCTGTTGTAAAACAGCAATATCCCTTTTCTTCTGTGAATTTGTACTGGGGACAAAATGCACATCACTGATGATGGGAGAAGTATGAAGATAAAGAAGATTCAGTCCAAGTTCCCAGCAGACTAATGGCTTTCTGAGCTTTATCTGACTGCCTTCCAGAGCGATATTACAAACTCCACATTATACAAAATCAGTAGTCTTTTCTTAACTCTGGGAATGTATGCGGATAAAGCTCAGACAGGCACTGAAATTCATCTGTGGTTTAGAAGACAACTGGCAACTCCCTGTTGAAGCTAAATCATTTACCTGGAAAGGGAAACAGAAGAAGAAGAGTATTCATGACAGGTGTTCTTTCTGGAAGACACAGGTATGATATCCATTTCTGTGACAAATAGCAGCATTACTTTTTAGCTGCTGATTCTTAGGGGTTTTCCAGGTTAGCTCACCTGGGCAGAGTGATTGTGAGCACCTCAAGACCTTGCCTATGGGCAAGAAGATTGTCCAAGCTTAAAGAGTCAACTGAATGGATGATCAGCAAGTTAAGAAACACAATTAGACATGCACTGATTATGAAATTCAAGCATAGATTTACATTCATGATTTTCAAAAAGTTTTGGCTGAAAACTTTCTAAAATTGTTTTCCCCTCCTGATTTCCCCTATACTTGTGTTCTTCAGCAGAAACCTGTTTACTACAGGAACAGATCTTCAGTCCCAGAAAGATGATGCTCCATTATACCTCAGTTCAGGATTCTTTCTAAAAACAAATGTATTCTCATGGAAAGAGATGGATTCCTTTCCACTGGTTAATACATCGCTTATCTCTGAATGCAGAAGAGACTTTATGCACAACTAATGTTCTGAATATAAAGAGAAATTAATTAAAAATAAAGATAGCAGTTTCTTAATATGGATTACTCAATCAGGGTAATTCATGATGACATTGCTCTCATCTTCATCCAAATGAGTCTGAGGCTCTGAACTGGTATGTTAAGCTTTCACCCTGTCTGAAAATAATGGATTTGTGATGTTATTTTTTTATTGACTTTAAATCATTGTTAGACATGATCTATTTTCACATCAGTGAAATCATGTTGTTTCCCACAAGTGGGCTTATAGATTCAGGTTCCCCTTCTCTTTTCAGCTGTGATGCTGCTTCCCATGCTATCTGGCACTGCTCTCAGTCACAGACTATGCAAGACTAAGCCTTGTGAAAAACAGGTGTCAGTATTCCTTTGCATCCTGAGCACTGATGGATGACAATTTCACTGCCCCTTCCCTAACTGCAGAGCACTTTATATGCACTCACTATTCTGTATTCACATGTCCTGCATCATGACTTATGCAAAAAGATTGAGCCACACCAGCCTGATAGAAAAAAAAAAAAAAAAAAAGTAAAGGGAAATAAATAAGGCAGAGAAAAAGACAGATTTGAGCAACTTCCAAAAAAATAACTCAGGGCTACAAAATATAACATCACTGAGTGACCATTCTTTCTTACTGAGGAACTAGTAAATAACCTGCACTGGCACTCAGACTCTCCCTCCAGATACAGCTTCTTTTCACTAAGATTCCCAGTGTTCCCACTCTAATTGCCCTCCTGCTTCCATGTGATAATATATTTGCCAGTTTTCTGCAACTGTGCTTTTGTTAACTTTATTAATCCTGCTCTTCCCAAGATGGTTTGTCATGTGCAATAATGAAAAGATGCGGTCCATCACCTACCTGGTAGATGATATCTACTTTTTATTCACCCCTAAATATGGATGAAATCATCATATCAATTCTCCACAATGCCAGTAAAAATTCCTCAGTGCTACACTCCCTAACTCAGAGAACTGCCTTTATCTTTCATATTCATGCTAATGGTCTCTCTCTGAGGGATAAACACCTTAGCAATTTTCTTCTAAATGCAGGCACTGAAGCAATCTTCATTGTTAACTACCTCTAAAACCCCCATATGCATTTGGTTTATCATGCACCACATAATACTTTCTCCCCCATTCTCATTAATATGCAAAAAAAGAGCCAGTTTTCACCTTTTATCACAAATGCATCATAAATGGTTAAAGGGAAAAAATTAATACCTTGGTAATTACATTTTAGTGAACAGCAGAGATTAAAAGAAACAAAAAAAGACAACAACCCACTAGTGAAGGGGAAATGCCTGCAGCTGCAAGCAAGGGCTTTGCAGGGATTCAGACATGCTCTTGTCAGCTTCTGTGGTCATCACAGGCTTGCCATCATCCCCAGAGAGGCCTTGTGCAGCCTTGCAGAAGTAAACCAGGAGGCTGTGGAGTCAGACACCTCATTGCTCTGATAAATGACTGCAAATTATATCCTGGCTTGCATATATGCTCTCTCACGATGACTTCCCTAACACGTGTGCTGACCTTAAAAATTCCACCACACAGCTTTTTTCTCTTCCCTCCCCTGTGCTCTACTCATCAGCAGAGATATAATTTAATCTGAGAACCTGGAAAGGGGGGAAAGGAAGAAGGAAGCAATCTGCAGAGTGGCTATTTTAGACTTTTGTAACATTTAATCAATAGTGCACTAATTTCTGCAACTGAAATTTAGCTCATTGTTTATCTGAGGGGTGTGTTCCCTGGGGACTTCATAAATCACTACCAAAATGAATGCAAAATATCTGTGTTATAATCCTGCATGGATTTTGTATTGCTTACAAAGTAAACTTGTGACATGAAAGGACTGAGTCGTCATGTCCCCATGTCTTCCCAACATGCTTTTTCATTTCCATGTGCAAAAATATTTCTGAATAATTTTTATTGCATTAGGAATAAAACAAAAACAAACCCACATAAGGACAAAAGCAGAGCACTAAAAAAATAGGTCATGAGGTATCTTGGTTGTTGTCAGATCCAACAGAGAAAGTGAAGGATTCGGGTAGACCTTGGAGCGCTTTCCAGGAGTGGCGACAAAAGCACTGGAGAGGGACTTGGGAACAGGGCATGGAGTGACAGGAGGAGGAGGAATGGCTTTAAATCAGGGTTGGATGAGATATTGGGAAGAAATTCTTCCCTGTGAGGGGGGAAGGCCCTGGCACAGGCTGCCCAGAGATGTTGTGGCTGCCCCATCCCTGGCAGTATCTAAGGCAAGGTTGGACAGGGCTTGGAGCAGCCTGGGATAGTGGAAGGTGTCCCTGTCCATGGCAGGGGCTTTGCAGTCACTTCCAATTGAAAGCCTTCCACGATTTTAGGATCTGAAAGACACTGAGTAACTTCTGAGGTATGCCAATACTTTCCTACAAAGGGCCAAAGCTCACCTGCATGTCCAAAAGTTAGAGGCATCTGACCCTTCAGCTTTACAAGGTGTAAGTCCAGGTACCACACTGATTTCTGACACAGGTATAGGCAACGCAGCCCCTGCTAAGCTTTTGAGTTTTTGTCTTATTAAAAGATAAGATTGTTCCCTGGCATGGTTTGCCTCACATCATCCCACGGCTCTGATAATGACATGGAACACTCATGAAAAAAAATTATTCTCCTCATTCAACAGGCACAAATTAAAAAACAGGCACAAAAATCTATGCAAGCTGTGCAAACTTTTGTCTATGAAAGTGAGAAATATATATATCCAAAAATATAGCTTGCTAAGAAAAAAAATGAAAAAAACCCCAAGAAAATATTTCATATTTTCACTAATTATTTTATTGAGTTTTTACTTTGCTCCTCATCCCCTCTTTGAAGAATCTGGATTTATGGAATCTCATTTCTCAAATTTTAAAGGTAAAAAGCAATGGAGGTCAAACTTGCTGAAGTTTACTTTTCTGGTTTTTTGTTTGTTTCTTGGGAGTTTTTGTTTGCTTGGTGGGAGGGAATTTCACTTCCAGGTTCTGGGGCAAAACTATTGAAACTCCAGCTTAAAAGATATTACTTGTCTTTAGGTTTTTCTATTCCCCTTCCTGCTAGCAGGAAATAAAAATTACATTTTTAGAAAGCTTTTTCCAGCTTTTTCCTTCTCATGTGGTTTAGCAAGTGAAATGTTTGGATGAGTCTGATAGCACTATATATTTTTTTCATTTTGTTCTCTTTGTCTGGAGACACCACCATTTAAAGCTTCAGAATCACATAAAAGACACTTAATTTTGAATATCTCATTTTTTGGGGACAACCTACTTCTCCTATGAAGCATTAAAGCCCTGCTCTGCAAAAAGAACCATTTCTTGGTCATTTGTTCAGGGGAAATGGGCACCATGTGGTGCTGTAATATGTGCTTGTTTTCTCAGCATTCAAGCCAATTTTTTTAGTCCTGGAAATATCATTATGATGTGAGCTTTGTGAAAACTGATAGAGGTAGAATTCAGTTTTCTGCTCCCTGGCGTCCCTGGTTTGTGTACAGCTGCTTGGTAACAAGTAGATTTTGATAGAAAACCTCTGTAAAATGGAATTCCTAGTGAGATTATCCAGGACAGTCACAGATATATATATATATATATATACATATACATACATACATATACATATATATATATATATATAAAAGAAATCAGGACACACTTAGAGTATGTGCAGTGTCTGCTGAAACTGAACATACTCTAAGTACTTCAATAAAAGTACTTCAGTACCATTCACTAGTGTAAAGAAAAAGTGCAGAATATTTTCCAGTGATGGGAGAAAAGAAAAAAATTACATTATCATAATCTTGTGAAGGACCTGGATAAAGTTTTTTCATATGGAATGTGTTTATATAGGTGTTTCCCATACAATGTACACTAGAACAAAACCAACCAACCAACCAAAACCACCTCAAAGCCAAATTCAATAAAGTAATAAAAAAAAAAACCACCTCAACAACAACAAAACCAAAAACCCACAAGGAAATACTACAAAAAAGGCTTGGAAAGAAGAACAAAATATTTTCCAATTTTTTTTTCAGAAGTTGTAATAATATATTTTCTTCTTTTATATGTCCTCATCTTATTAAAAACAGAAAAAAATCTTTCAGCAGCATCACTCTGTATTTATATGGTTTTGAAAGTTGCAGGTTAGAGAAAGATTAAATCTTTCTGAAAGATGAAAGTAAAAAAAAAAACTTTGTTGAAAGAGAACAAAAACCAAAAAAACACTGGAAAGTTTTCCACCACCTGCAGTATGGAACCGCTACCACTGACTTTACTGAAGAGGAATGGCAGCAATGGGCAGGCAATCGGGATTGTCAGACTCAATAAATGCTGATGTTCACCCTAAATGCTTGTTCCCTGCAACATTTTATTGCACCTGTTTGACAGGAAGATAAATACAGGCCTAGAAATACAAACTGATCCACCCTTTATTGCATCATGATTCACTCATGGACAGGGATGAAAAAGGAAGTTGGGAATCTTGGCTGCCAGTTGCCTGCTCTTCCTTTGGTTGTATACTCATTTTTATCAGCATATGCCTAGATCTTTTCCTACTGAAGTCAAGGAATATTTTGCCAGTGATCTGAAGGAAACTGGTGTCAGGTCCACAATTTCATCTGTGATTTATTAGAACTGTTTTTTCCACTCTGTATCTGTGCCAAATAAGTGCTTCTCCACAATCTGTCCATTGGCAAATAAAAATACTAGGTCAAGGGAGACATTTTAGCTCTTCACAGAAAGTACAGAACAACTTGTCTCAAGACCCCAGGAAAATTTCAGTGTTACGATTTTATACTTTCCAAGTATGTTTTCAACAGCCTGTGGAACAATATACAAAGGAAATAAAACTAATGCTCTTCTCACACAATACGCTGTGTTAATAGTTGCTACTTACTTCAATATCCCTGTGCTTTAAAAATAAAATGGATTTCATTTATGCACTACAGTACCTAGCAGAAAGTGCAATAAAATTATTTTCCCCTTATAAGAACATGCTGTAGAGGCCCATTAAGACATAATTACTGCCAAAAAGGCATTTTACATTTCCTTGAGATAAGCTGCACTAGTGTACTTTGAGATTTCACTTCCATTGATTCAGGATTAGAGCAGCATGTTTAGATAATAAGCAGAGGGGTCTCAGATAACAGCCTGAGTGAATCATCAGACTATAGTGTTTAGTCTGAGAAAGTGTGTTTATCTGAAGGGCTCTTGGGACTAATATGGTTCCTCTTCAAAGCTTGAAGCAGGGGGCAAGAATCATAGTCCTGCAGGTTGGCAGGATAAACATGTCCTGTGATTTGCTAGCAATTTGAGAGATGGATTTTGGTACAGAGCGCACTGCTGTTGTCAGGTTGAAAAGTGTCTGCCTGGAAATGAATTCATGCGCACACAACTCCAGACAAAGGAAAATCTCCCTGAAATGGCATGCCATCACATTTTAGGGCCCATTTTTCAAGTCTCTGACTCACACCTGGGAAATATGCTGGTGCACTAAGTTTATCATAAAAAGCTCACGTTTTAGCAAACAAAAATTGGTGCAATAATCTCGGAATGTATTGTCTCACTGACAGGTACAGAAACCCATTTTTCCACATACTTGCCTGCTTTGTATCTGAAAACAATTTCTGCCTCTTTTACATGTCAGATCAGATTGCTTTCCGGTGAAGGAAACTCGGCTGCTCTTTTAGCGTGCGGCGCGAGGTCTACACAGAGAGATTGGGTAATGTGTCATACAGGGGAAAGCTGTGGCAAGAATAAAAGCTCCTGTGTCAGTCAACAGTCTATAAATACAGCAGGAGAGATAACAGCTGTGTGTGCTCCATGAGGAGCATACTTCTGGGCTCCAGAAGTAGCAACATATTTCTAAGCTAGAAGAGAAGGTGAGAAAGCGTAAATGAGCGAACAGAAGGTTTCTATAACTCCGTGTGGAGGCTTTTTGTGCGCGGTTGGAGCGGTTGGGGGCTGTCACTCTCTGAGAATAATTGTGAGGGGAACTGAATGCAGAATAAAGTGCTTGAGAGATGAATGTCCTTTTGTTTGCACCTGCAAGTTTGCTGGAAACTAAAGAGCTTGCGTCAATTTGGATTAAATGCATGCAAAAGCACATTGTTTTTATGGCGCATTGGTTAAGAAAAGGGAAATCCCAGAATTACCTCCAGCAACACCGCTTGGACAGTGGACATGGGTGAATTTCAAGGGAAAGTCACTCAAAAAATGTCCCATATGGGTGAACAAGGAAGTTCAAGCTATCTTTATGGATACCAATTTGCATTTGCAGATTTCCATGAAGTTTGTCCTATATACTCCACATGCCATATTGTTGCTAGCCTTGGGAGTTAAAAGCTTAAAAATAAATTTCCTCATTTTTATAAATAGGATGTCAATCTCACATTTAATGTGTTTGGCTTTTTTTGGTTCTCTTTTTTTTTTGTTTTGTTTTGTTTTGTTTTAATTGAAATTTAGATGCAAAATGAGAAATTTTGGGTTGAGAATAATACTTCTAGTTAAAGAGCCAAAGGCATCATTGATAAATAACCAACGGAATTATTGACAGCTTCTTCTAGATTCAGTTGTGCCACTGAAAAAGAATACCAGCATATTTTTTTTTTTTTGTTCATTTCCTTGCAGCACAACACATTTTCAAGCTCTTTTTGGTAGGATTAGCTCATGTTAGGTCTGTTTATGACAATCCAGCTACCAGGAGCTACATCAATACCTTCTCCTGAAACTCTCTAAGGCAAACATGTTCTGTCCGAAGCTAAGTGGGGTGAGCAAACACAGGCTGCCCAGCTGGCAGGTGTAGAGGGTGGTGAAAAGAAGGTGTAGTGAGTTCAGTGAAGCATAACTGCTTGCATCAGCCCTTGCATTCTTTAAGAAAATGCCTCTTGTTGTGCCTTCAGGGGAAAAACAGTATTGGAAGTGCACAAAAGGACAAATGATGGTGTATAAAATATGTATCCAGAGTCCAGTGAACATCAGTTTACTTCCTGGGATGAGCAATCGGTCCATGATACAGTGTCCATGCACATGCACAAGAGAAAAATCAGTAACTAGATGAGCAAGTTAATCAATGTTTCTGGTTTTCCCATTGTTTGAATGTTGGGTTTTTTTTTTCCTTTCACTTCAGAAAATTGAGAATATAAATGTATTTTTGAAGCATCATTTATGTTTTACATGCTTCAAACTGGATCTACCAGTTAAAGTATTGAAGATTTTTTCCAGTGTCAGGTATGAAATCACACATGGGTTTTTAAGTCTAGATTTGACTATTAAAAACGGTATTAATTATTAGTAGTTAATTTGGTCAGTGTTGAAATTCTTAATTAGTTCATAGGTACAAAAGGGAAAGGAGAAACATATTTGTTGAAACATATCCTCCAGTGCAACAACAAAATACATTAAATTCAGTCAGTTTTGCTATTGATTTCTTGCATTTCCCAAATAAGGATGAATCACAGTTTTGGCTCCTTGATCTCCTGAAGTGATTAAAGTCGTTATTCAAAGTTGATGACAAAGTATTTATGACTGTGAGGACACCCAGACAAATGAGTTTTCCACTCCCCTGATTTAGAAGCTGCAACACCATCTTCAATTTGACATAAAACCAAGGGAAATAAAAACAACTAGGCACCACCAAGGCACACATCAGCAGCAGCACAAATGGATCCTTTGGATTTTTACCCTGAGTCACCAAAGTCAGAGCAGAATTTGTGTGAGCTTCAGTGAGAGCACCTTTAAGTGCTCTGTGAAGAAAGAGCCTATTTCAGCTGCTGACTTCAATGGGAGTTGGATTAGGTCTTGATTTATTCTGGAGCTGTGTAGTGCAGATAGGCAACAAATCCAAAGACATCTACAAAGACAAGCAGCTAAATCCAGGGCACTTAGAATGGACAGCTCCTGAAAAATCGTGGGAGGGAAAGTGGGAAGGGCCTCCTAGTTATGCTGGGAATGTGTTTCAGTGATGACAATCTACATTGGAACAACAGGGGAATTTAAAACAGAGATTTTCTCATATCCAATCAACTTGGTTGATTCATTTCAACATTTCAACAGGAGCACAATAGCTATGCCCAGGCTGTAAACTGGCCTGGGATGATAAATCTGCTGAGTGTGGTGCTTCTGCACACACCTCTGCTTGCTACAAAGCAAGGTTGAGGAAAAAGGGGAGGTTTAGATTGGAAATGAGGAAAAAATTCTTTTCTGAAAGGATTATTAAGCCCTGGCCCAGGATGTCTAGGCAGTGGCGGAGTCACCAACCCCTGAGGGATTTAAAAAGCACATGTCTGTGGCACTGGGAGACATGGTTCAGTGGTGGGCTTGGAAGTGCTGGGTTAATGGTTGGACTCAATGATCTTAAAGATATTTTCCAACTTCGAAAATTCTATGAATCTATGAAATATCTGCACCACATTTCATTACTTGGTCACTACATAACATGGACATCTAATACTGTGGAATTTTGGCTTGCTAATAGAGATATAACTTAGAGATCAAATTCCAGCTTTGTTGTACTATTGTGTTCACCACCTTTCATTGACTGAGTTATTCTGATTTCTTTTCTTACCTTACAGCTTTTTATTCTGACAAAATTCATAACCTTGATAATTATATCCTCCTCCCATAAATTAAGGATGAGGTGTAGTTTCTAGCCTTTTCATATGATCAAAAATTTTTTAAATCATGAAAAAATTGTATATATGTGGAAATTACTAACAATGGCTGAACTTTCTTTCAATTTCTGGCAGCAGACTGCATTCCCCACCATTTGCAGTGCCTAGCTTAGGTGCATTCAGACCTCTAGGAAGTTGAGAACAAGGTTGCCAGGCTTTTGCTTCCCAAATACTTCCTTGTTTATTTAAGTGTGTCCAAGTTCCTTTTTGGTTATTTTATTTCTGCATGAGGTGCACACACACTATGGAAACTCAAGATAAAAGCCTTCAAAGAGACCCTGAGACACACCTGAGAAAAAGATCAGCAAATGGCAGCACTTTAATGACACAATAAAAATATCTTGAGGTGGAAAGGAAATTAACTGAGTCAGGTAGAAAAAATTATTGTGCTTAAATTTCTTCTTCATTACTTAATATGAAGCTTAATTCGCCAACAGCTGGCATTCTGTCATAGAACTGGCAGAATCAGGGGATTGTTTGAGTTGGAAGGAACTTCAAATTTCATCTCATTCCAACCCCCTGCCATGGACAGGAACACTTTTCACTATCCCAGGTTGCTCAAAAGCCCCATCCAACCTGGCCTTGGACACTGCCAGGGATCCAGGGGCAGCCACAGCTTCTCTGGGAAACCTGTATACTTAACACTGTGTGTTACTTTTGGCATAAAGATATTTTTCTTATGGGTGAGCATTTGATATTTAGATATAATGTGGGGAGAAGACGAAATGTAACAAAATACTTAGTCTACAAGTAGACCAGAAAATTCCTGTAACACATATAGATAGAGAAAGAGGAATGAGAAAAATGTAAGACAAACAACACAGTATTTATTCATTTCATTATTGTGATAGATGTTCGTGCATACAAGAGGAAAAGAAACAAACATCTTTTTAACTATTGTTCATTTCAGCCTGTCTGTCTCCTCTGATGAGATTTGGAAGTTATACTGTTCTATACTGCAGCACTTTAATCTTCCCCTTTGTTAATTCCTCTATATTATTCTGCCACTGCTTCCTTTATGCTTGAATAGGGAACTTTAAACACTGTGGCCCACATCTCTGAGGTTAAAATCTTGAGTATCTCTCATTGAGTGACTCTCATTGGAAAATTACTCACCTGTCCAGCAGTGTCTAGAATGTCCAAATAGGCTGGTTCATCATCAATTCGGACTTGAGTTTTATAGGCGTCCTCTGAAAAACACAGTGCAGTTTTCTTAAGCATGTGATTTGCTCAGAGAATGGAAAATGAAGCAGCTTTGCTAGTTTGGAGTAGGCTTTTCATAAACTCTCCAATCTGACCTAGCATTATTTTATTTCAAAAGTTCCTTTTTGAAATACTTTTGTCACTACAAAGTATTAGCAAAAGAGGGTCTCTTTCATCACACTACCTCAAAACACAAAAATTAAATTTTCCTTTCTTTAAAAGGGAAACATTTCCCTTTCTTTAAGCACAGTCCCCAGATGTCACTTAGGCCACAAAGATTCAGAGGTGTTGTGCTGGTGCTGTGCAACAGAGTGTTTTTTTACTTACCACAATGACACATTCAAAGAGATTTTCTAGCAAATAGTTTCATTTTTTAAAGATTGTCTCAATTATTAGGATAGATTCCCTGTGGCTGAACAAGATCCTGGCTCAGAGCTACTATTTAAACTTCTGTATATCTCCAGAAAGGCTGAGCATAAACTTTTTAAAAATAAATTCTGTAATCTGTCTTTGCACTCATCATAGATGCAGGCAGAGGAAGAGGAACTCTGCTTTGTGGCCTCTTTTCTTTGTCACCTAAATTTAGAAGAATAAGGACAAAGAAAGGGTGAACTACTATTTGCACAAGCTATTTTCCTCACATTATAATTTCATTCCCCTCTCAACATTTGTATTTTCTTCGTAAGATTAAAAGGCGCGTAGATACTGGCCCATGTTTATACTTGAAATAGTCTTGGAAATTATCTGTGCTCTTTAATTGCACAATCATGCAGAGCAGCCAGAGTGGTTTTTGTGACTGACACTGGAAGTGCACTGAGGCATGAAGACCAGACAAGTGCATTTGTTGAACCTGAGAAATGCCATTAAACACAGTGAGCAGGCTGGGCCTGTCCTAGCAGACACCCTCCAGCTCTGCTGAAATAATAGTGAGATTACAATCTGGGATAGTGTGGCTGGTAGAGGGAATACTTGGGACCTTCCAGTTTGTGCCATAAGATATGTTTGCACTGTACAACACTTTATAAAAGCGTGGGAAAATCTGCCTTCTACCAGCAGAGGGAAAAAATGAAAGCATTTGGATACAAGTCTGTATATCCTTAACTCAGCTCCCTCCTGTCCAGCCAGAGGATTGCTGTCTTTTATGACATAATCACATACAGTATTTCCCCCTTAATTTTAGGCCTCAATTCAGCAAATAGGCACATGACTTTCTTTAAACAAATACTTAATCCCATTGATATCAAGATGGCCCAGAGGCTTAATTAATTTTATTATATATTACCTTGCTGAGAAAACCAGAGCACTCCAAACCACCATATGTTTTGGTTAATAGATCTTTTTGAAAGGATTGCTGAACAAGAAACTCTGTGGCAAAGAGGGACTATATAAAAGGCATTGGACTACTTGCAGTTTAGGTAATTTATTATTGCATGGCAATGTAATCTACCTGCAGTAGATTGTCTTTTTCTTTTTTTTCCTTCTTTTCTGTTAACCAAAAATTAAATACAAAATGGCGAAATATTTAAAAATCAAACATGGCATTTCCTTTACATAAATTCTATTGATACTATCAAGTATTATTAATGGGATACTTCCTTGCAAATGGGTGTCCACCTGCATTATATTACTGCATACTAATAAACATATGACTTGCACAAATTTAACTCCCATTCTTGGCTCTGCCACCAGCAGTCCTACTTTCCTTTTCACTTAGACCAATATGAATCTTTATACAGAAGGTTTAAAACAGCTAATGTGGAAAAAAATATCCCTACTTAAATTTTACTTGGATAAAAATGAAACCAGATAAATCTTGTCTTGCTTTTTTTTCCTAGGAAAGGATTTACAAGTTAAAAGTTAAAAGTTTACAAGTTATGAATAAAAGACCCACTTGCCTCTGAATATAAGTCACAGCTTTTAGATATCTACCTGCTGAGCTACTCCAGGTGTACCCTGATACAATGTCACTGTCATCAGTAAAGCTTCAGCTGTTAAAAGCTGGAGCCAGACTATCTTTACAATATTTTTACTTTGTAGACATAACACTGAATGTATAGAGACATTTAGTAATTTTCATTTATTTTGCTTTCCTTAACTACTGACCTTAAAACATTTCACAAAGGAATGTTAGCATCACTGTCCCATTTTCCTTCTTGATGTATGCTGATGTCTTATGTTGGTGGTAGAGAAACATATTTTGATATGCTTTGACCAGGTACATGAATCTAAATAGTTTTCTAGGCAAATGCTTTTTTCATGTAAGATCTTATTTTGCCTCAAGAAATGTAGAGCTGAAACAGGAAGGAGATATGAGTTTCCTTTGTAATATTCTCTCTGCCTACATGCAAAAAGCACAGACAGTACAGACAATAAAGAGAAAAGCCTAAAAATGTCCTCAGTTCGGGTGTGATAAGCAGGGGTATTTTCAACCTGCATGTAGATGGAAAATAGGTGGGAGTTTTAACCCCTAATTTTCTTCAGACACACATTTAAGAGAAAGTCCTTAAGTGCACACTTGCCAAAGAAATCACTGTCTTGAGCCAACACACCTTCATGCCAGAGACCAAATCATAGCACCCACTTATGAGCTTCGCCTTCTTAATCACCTCCTTAATGCTCAAACACAGTCGCTCTTCTGAGGGGCACTGCCTTTCCATTTTCCTGTGGACTCACTGATCTCCTGGGCATTTCATCCCTTCCAAGGCAGCAGGCAGAAGCAAGACGCAGAAATTGAAACCCCTTTCAATTTCATAAATTGAAACCACTTTCAAATTTCCCACATCATGTCATAAAGACCAAGAGGAAGAGCTGTACCACTTAGTTTGGCTCTGCAACTAATACTTTTAAACTGGGATTTTGTCTTAGAAAGTAATTTAAATAGTTTTAATTCTATTTTCTGTCCATTACATGGGCAAACATCTTTGTTTTATTTTAAATTATTATGCAGAGGCATTAACCTGGAAAGAAACCTCTTCCTAGAAGTAAAGAGGTAGAAAAACCTGTATCTTTTACCCATATTTTTTTGGTTCATTAATAGCTGTGAGGTTAAGAAGAAATCCTGGTATTTTTACATCTTTCCCAAAGGATTTCAGAAGGGACTACTGTGTGGCTGGTCTTTTTAGTCCAAGCAGCATGGTACAATTTATGGTCATGGTGAGGGAAGTTCTGAGACCTTGCTGTAAAGAGCAGGAACATGTGGACAGAGGACAGAAGTGAAGATGCTCCTCTGAAACTGCACCTAAATGTACGTGAAACAAAGTGGGAAAATTGCATCAGGAACACCAACAAACTCGCACTCCCAAATCCTCCCTTTAAAAATTATCTGCATTACAAATGGTGTCTGCTGTATTTACACTGCTCCTGGTGTTTGAGAGTGTTATACTTTCCTTCACCTAATTAATTTATAATATGAATATAATTTTCCCTATAAACCTAATTTGGGGGCTGCTAAATCACATGTATTAATGCTTTACACACTACAGCTCTAAGGAGTGGTATCTAATAAAAGACCAAAATCCAGCTGCTATTTCAGTAAAGCATTAAAAGAACATACAAAATAGGCATGAATGATAATCAGACATCAGGCAATAAATCAGACTATAACTATATTGTTCAGATTAAGATCAGGATTAATTTTTTTTCTGTGAGGTTAATCATAAAGTCTCAGCTTTTGGTTTGGGTAGAATTCTGCAGAGGAGTAGGTCATTGCATGAAAAAATCTGTGGATGGAATTTACTGATATTGCTAATTGTGTTTCAAACACTGATTGCAAGAATGAACACTCTTTAGGGTACCAAAAAGAAAAGAAAAAAAACTCCCACATCTGCATAATCTGAACAATGCATGGATATATGATTTGTACTGTGAACAAATTTTTTTTTCCTACATATAATGTTGATTTTTTTTGGATTTTTTCCTATAAAGATTAAAAATAAAAATGAAAATAGATACGAAATTATTCTCAGAGAATTATATCGTATGGCTTCAATGAAAACTGACTGTTTAATGTATTGCAGGGTGGAACAAAAAAAAGATCCAACTGTTATATGAGTGGTGCCTATTTCTTTTTAATTTTAAATTCTTTCCCCCTTTATTGAATATCTAAGTTGGTTTTTTTTTTAATTTTTTTTCTCATTTTTAATTGTCCTTTGCAGTGTTAGAAAATTAAAGAAAAAAATTGCTTAAGTTTTATGTTTTCTGGCTTTTTGGGTTTTTTTTTTTGACAAGTGTGTTTGAAATTAATGCATGATCATTTTTTCAGATTTCTTTTTTTATAGGACATAATTCTGGAGACAGAAATACAGTAATTAATGCAAGGTTGTGTTATGACCAGTTATCTTGGAGAATCTGAACTCATAAAAAATATATATCTGTACTTTTCAGTTATGAGCAGGTAACTGCTTCATGATAAATAGATTTGACTGGTGTACAATTTAAAGGGGAGTTGTATTGGGCTTTTTGTCTGCATTACAGACATGTTCCAGTCCCTGAAATTTAGGTCAGATGCTTCTTTCTTCCATTTTTTAATTCTGTTTCTATGCCTTCTAAATAAAGTCTCCCTTCCCTTTCTTGTACAATACCAATTGCAGTCAAAAATTATCAGATTCACATATATAGGTGAGCCAAAAGACATTTTACTTGACGGAGGAGGTGTCACGCCAGCAGAAGGGATCCAAGCTCAGTCAGCCACACCTGGAATTCTGCCTCTTGTTCTCCCTGTGTGCCAAAGCAACGGCAGGAGACACAGCTCTTGGTGTGCTTAGATTATCTGCCACAAATGCATTTTAATTTAGCTGTGCTCCTGAATCTAGGATGGTCATGAGTCTTTGCCTGTATGAGTGCTGTTTCTATTTACAGCAAGGAATTTTTAAATGGAAAGACTGGATGTACAGAGACATAAACCACTGTACTAAATACTACACATAAACTCCTCCTCTTTGAGATAAGAATATGCACGTCGTAGGAATTACCCATCAAAATACATTGCTATTAAAACCTCCCTCAGCATATAATTATTTTCCTGGACTATGAGTGTTTTACAATTTGGGTGAGTGTTGCTATCAGCGTTTTGCAGACAAGGACACCAAGTCACAGAGGTTGCCTTCCTATAAGCTCTGCACACATGATAAGCAATGGGTGGTTTAGAGGAGCAGGGCTGACAGATTTGATTGCCTTGTATTTTGTAAATACTCACATAGATAGCAGTATCCTTTAATATAATGCAAATAGGGATATTAGTACTGGGCTATTAACTAGGTTATTTAAATATTCCAGTTCCAGCTCTGTTACATCATTATGTGTGGTGTCCTGTGCAGGGCCAGGAGTGGGACTTGAGCCAACTTGATCCTTGTAGGTCCCTCCCAGCTCAGCTTATCCTGTGATTCTATTTTCTGCAATCCATTTCTATATCTGCAATCACACTTTTCTACCCAGTGATGATGATTTTTGTTTCTCAGCATTGAGCTGTATTTGCCATTTGCTATTTGTTCAGCTTTGTCATGTCTTTGTCAGATCCTTCAGGTTTCACTCAGTTTCATGTTAACAGCACACGTTGCCTGTTACCAGCCTACAAAAGTGATGGTAACAGACAATATTATTCCAGGCAGAAGAATCTTGATGATGGTTTGCAGAAGGGAGAAAAAAATACCTCTTCCTTTCTAAATCCACAGCCAGAAGCACTTCCTTCAGTAACCAGATGTTCTGAACACCTCAGCTACTTCTATTAAAGAGACGTAGGTAATAACGCAGCATTTAACGTAGATATTACATTTCTGCTAGCCTATAAAGAAACCTATAGTGTAGGTCCTGAGAAAATTAAAATAATCTGAGAAAAAATAAAACACTATTCATGTTAAGAGCTTATCATAAAAGGAATTCATTAGTTTATTCATTGCACATTCAGTTGCATGATAATAAATACTAAAATCTCTATATCCCTGTTTTCATTTTAGCATTCAAATTGCCATAAACATATTTACAGATAAGATACTGAACCAAAGCTTTGGCCACATACAGAAACTCTTCTGTAATGTTTTTAAATGGCCTTGCTAAATTCAAATGCACATCACTGCTGTAGATTCCTTCTCTCCTTAGTTTCAATTGAAAACACAGTATTTCCTTTACTTAACTTTTGTCCAGTGTCATAACACTCTTTTAACTAATTACTGTGTTCTGTTTTAGAGGTTTCTGTTCCTCCAATGGCACATAAATATTATCCCTGAATTTTAAATGGCACAGGTTCCCCACAGGAGCTGTGGTGACCCATCCCTGACAGTGTTCAAGGCCAGGTTGGATAGGGCTTGGAGAAACCTGGTCAGTGGAAGGTGTCCCTACCCATGGCAGAGCAGCTGGAATGAATGATATTTGGAGTCCCTTCCAGTGAAAATTTTTCTGTGATTATGCAGTTCATAAGAAAATTCATAATTTCAAGGAGTGAAGATGCAAATAAAACCAATTTAAAACAAACAAAATAATTGTTATGATTCTATTTTCTAAGTTTGAAAACAAAAGAGCAGAACATCTTGGAGTTGATTTTGTCCTCCTAATATAGGAACTGCTAATATCTTCAATGGAAAGCAGAAGCCCAACTAGATTACATCCAGATCCTCAAACAAACCTCTTCACTTAATCCTAATCAATGAAAAGTGGTGTCTAAATGCTTAGAGGGGCACAGTGCATAGAAACATAGAATCACAGAACTGTTTGATTTGGGAGGGACCTAAAAGAATCCCATTCTAACTCCCCTTGCCATGGGAAGGGACACCTTCCACTAGACTAAGGTTGCTCAAAGCCCTGCCCAACCTGGAATACTTCCAGGGATGTTCACTTCCCTTGAACACCTCTGGCAGCCTGATGAACATCCAGAAGCATGGTAGCAGAATAAAAACTTCAATTTAGGCCCATTAAGTCTCACGTGGCCTCACTATTCATTATTAGTCGTTTATACCATCCACCTTCATCATACTCTTCTCTGACTCCTTTACCTCAGGCTTTGGCTGCATCTGCTTCCAATAATTCACCTAAAAGCTTCCTCAGCCTAATGGGCATTTCTGTTCAGCTCTCACCTCACCACAGTGCTCCTCTCCTAATGCCATTATGTATCTGTCTTAAAACAGCTGCTCTCAAATTAACTTTCTCCCTCTTGTTGGGCTGCCTAATGTTTCAGAGCTGTGCTCTGCAGGGCAGGACTGATAACACTGAGCTGCTGAAGCAGCCTGATTGATTTTCAGTTTTGGCTAAGTACATGCCAGTTCTCTTGGTGACCTGAAATGCACTCAGTACCTTTTAAATTGGGAAATGGGTTATCCATTGCACAATCCATCTCCTTTTTTTTCCCCCTTTTTCATTTTTACCTATAGATGTGTACAAGAACCTCTTCTTGAATGTCAGCTTGCTGTTTCATTACTGTGGTGCCCTTTCATTCTTTGCTGAAAAGCACTGGAAGCAAAAGCAGCTTAATCTCACTTAGCCTATGGTAAGTAAAAATAACAAGAAAAGAAAAAAAAAAGAACAGCATTATCTGTGCTCTAAAATGTTTTGTGTGATCAGAAATCTGAGGGAATTGAAATTTGAGCCAGTTAAATTTAGTTTCTCTTCTCTCTTTGGGTTCACATGATCATGAAGTTTATTAACAAAGCAGTTGGAAAAGGAAGAAATGGCCTGCCCAGCTTTCAAGAACAACTAAAATTAAGAATGATTGTGCTGAACAGTTTTGCATGGGAGAGAATTTCTTCTACATGGAGTAATCAACAAGGACACAAAGCACAATGTACAATAGAAAATTCAAGGTAAGACACCTACTTCCAGACAAAGGAGGTAAAAATATAAACCTTGGTAGCCAGCAAGGCAAATCTCTTGCTATCTTTCTGGTTTTGCAGCACCTTGCACCCAGTCAGATCTCTGTCATCAGGGCTCAAAGTTTATGAATTACAGCAGGATATTTGAACATAACAGTATATGTGACTATCCAGTCCAGAGAAAAATATTAGGGCCATTAGCAGATTGAAAATTAAGCGCAAAAAACACCAATGCAAATATCTCCTTCGACAAAACCAGTATATTTATAATACTATACTATTAATTATTTTTTTACTCTTTGCAACATTTTATTTTCTAGTTGCAGATAAGCATTTCCCCCTCCAAAATAAAATTATTATTAATTAAAACAAAATGCTTTTTCACAAGACCACAGAGTGGTTACAAGTTCTGATCAAGATCAAATTTATTTTACACTTTATATAGCCAGGATGAAGTCTAGAAAACAACCATGCACTCCTCTTCCTTCATTTCCCCAAACACACAGATGGACAAACTCATTCCATTCTTACATAGTAACACATTATGAAACACAGAATTATTCTGGGTTTAGTCACCTCCTTTAAATGATTACTTTCTGCTGGGACACAGCATGGGTTTAAGTAAAAGATTACACAGTTGATCTGAATAATTTGGTCCAGTGAAGCAGCTTTCAGTTACGAAGCAAATGCTGTTATCAACCAAGCTACCATTTATCATTTTAACCTGCAAATATGCACATATCTGACCAATTTTGTGTTAATCATTGTATAAGACAAAGTTTGTTGCCTAGAAAACTTGCTCAGGTCTTCATCAGAACTTGCAGTGTAGTCCTCCAAACAGGCTAGATTTTAACTGTTAAGTGTCCCCCACCCGAGTAAATAAAGCTATTTTTCTCAGAGCTAGCTCTTACAGAGAAATTACAATTTCTCTGCAAAAGTTAGCAATTTTGCAATTTTTATCTTTAAGGTTAAAGATAACTCAGGCAAACCATTGCACTTACGGTTAGGAACTGCTTGCAATGCAGATAATGCTACCAATATTTAATAAAAGCACATCATTACTTTCTCTGCTTCCAGAAAAATTTCGTTTCATTCAAAGCCGTACATGAACAAAGTGAACAAAGTACTCCTGTTTAATCAAAACATGATTAATTAACAGGAGTCCAAGTACCCTTATCTTGGGGAACAAAAATAGCAGGTAGCAATTTCACCACTCTTTCAAGTCCATGCTTGTGCTACTGAGTGGGAGAATCTGAGGGCTACGAATTCACTTCTTGTCATTTCAGGGGTAGTAATTAGCAAGTTGGTTACATCTGCATGGTTATTAGCACGGATAGTGCCTTGGATTTAGTAAGGTGTAGATGGCTGCTGGCTTCCATGAAAGAAAGGTTAATGGAAACATTTGTCCTGCGATGAGGAATTTTGAATTGAGCGTGATAAATCATCCGCCTCTAGAAAACTGTGGCATGGGCGTCTCTTTCAATTTCAGAAATCATTTGTGGAATAATTTTGCTAATCACAACATGCAGGATATAGGTAAGCAAGTTTTCCCTATTCATGGGCTGCCAGTCTCACTTCAGGTCCTTCTAAGCTCATGACCCTAGCAGTAGTTACAGGTAATTAATGGTAATTGCAATCACCAAACGAGGGTTGTGGCACCCATGGCAGAACCACGGGGCTAAGGCCACTGAGTGAGTTTGGTGTTCACTCCAGCTTCAGCCATATGATTCCCAGGACACTGGACATCCTCATTTGCCACAAAACATGACATTCCACCCCACTTCAGCCCCAAGAACCTAGGCTTTCTTTATTTTATTCCATATTTCAAAGAATTATTCATCTAACTAAAATGAGATGCAGAGGTTAGGGTGAGATAATCACAGTCTATCACTTTGCATATTCACACTGCTAGTTAGAAACTACAAAATGAGTGTGGCTTCACTGTGGATAGCAGTTCTGGGTAAAAAAATAAACTCTCCTGTTTTTGATGTTTTGATCCAGATGCAGATCTTTCCTGTAGCCAAAATCAGTCAGGATCTAAAGGTTCAGAGCTGAATTCCACAGATCATATGAGGGGCTCAACCCAGTGAAAGTGTGCCAGTGAAAATCTACTACAAGAGACCAGAGAAGAACTTAAGAAGACATTGCCCCAGTTTTCTTTTTGGGGTTAATATTAGGGTATAATTGTAGGTCTGAGAGGAGGACTAAAGACCTCAGCTCTGAGAATATTGTCTTCTGTCAGCAGAACCATTTAAGCTCTTTTTCTGTTTCAAACTACTAGATTTATCAATCAGAGACTTGATAGATCAAAACAGGGGAAGCAAAGATTTTTTTGGTGGAGTAAAACCAAAACCACACATTGCTGAATTGGAGGTCTTCTGCCCTGTACAAAGCTGGTATGAAGAAAAAAATTGACTGTTCTGTGTAGCACAGACAAAAAAATTTATTAATGGTTTCTATTCTTGACTGAGTCTTTCTACCCTCTGAATATGGAAGATTATATAAAATAATTTAAATAAAATATTTCATAATTATAATTATTTTCTTACTATTGCTATTATTATAAGAATATACCACAGAAATGCTTTTGTATTGTCACATTTATAAGAAAAGCCTTATTTCTTCCCTCCTCAGTTTTAATCTGACCAATCAGTGCTTAAGAAGAACAATGACCAAGTCATACTTTTATATTATATATTCTTTCTGTATTTAGCAGATACACAATTAATCTCAGGTTTCCAGAAGAAATAGAAGGGTAATATACCATACCTTGATCCTCCACTGACCCTTTTCAGTGAAGAGAAGATGGCTGAGGCGGGAATATATTTTACTTCCAGCACAAAGAAAATTAATGGAGTACGGAAAATAATAAATATGAACCATTAGCAGCTAAGGGGCATTGGTGATTTTTTGCACGTGAACACGAGGCAAGCATAGATCTCTCATGACAGCACAAAGGGTAAACACTTTTCTGTCCTCTTCCAGACATAGTAACCCCTTGCTGAACAGAGAGTTTGGATAAATAGACTCATAATCATAGTACCCCTCATAGCTGTCTACTCACTGGATTTAACTCTGCTGACCACCACGCACCACCTGCCAGGTCTTACTCATAAAAAACAGAGTAATTCGTTTGTTTTCTTAATTTTTAAAACAACGGAGAAATGGAAGTCGTATCACCAGCTAGATTATCATTTAAGGCAATTCTGCTTAGATAAATGCTCCGACTGAGAATATATAGAGTCCATGAAAGGTCACAAGGCCACTTAACCAGTTTTCCTCATTTGGAGATGTTCAATAGTGCAAGGAATCTCACACCATGGCACAGGTAATTTCTGCTGCTATTTTTGACAACAGGGATCAACTTGTGAAGGAATTTTGGCTCATGGAATGGTGTCTGAGTGTGAATACATGAGATGCTTGACTGGACTTTCACACCTTGCCTGTCCCAGAAATAAAACCATTTCTGATCTCTTTCATTCCCACTTATACCACCTTTTCCACATATTTGTTTCTACATGATCCCTTTTGACTATTTGAGCTTTGAGAACTATTTTTTCATCAATTTTTTTAACTCAGTAACTTGGCAGGCAGCTATTCCATGTTGGGGTGGCTTAATTTTCTTTTGGAATACTACTGAATTAGCTTGAAAAACTATTCAGTGAATGCCAGAGAGCCAGTGAGGCCGGGAAAAGGGCAGAGATGGAGAGTGGGATTTTATCTTTTTCTTCACAAATGAGTTTTACGATTTGGCTTATTTCATCTCACAAAAGTACAGACTGTTTCAGTCTCCAGTGTCTGCTCCTAGCAGGTGAAAGCTCATGCATCAATCCTTGCCCATGCTTTAGGGTAAAGAATAGCTCCAGGTATTAATATCTACATGGAGATCTTAATATCTTTGTATATTAATATATTATAATATTAATAGCTCTAGATAGATGGCTCTACGCTTGATCTCTACACTATTTCCTCCTCTGAGACTTCACAGCATGGTGAAGCAGGGGCTCACAGCTGTGGCTGCTGCCTGGCACTGCTGTACCTGAGGTGAATCTGCCAGCAGAGCTGCTGTGTTCAGTTTTCTAAGGGCATGTGAGATAGACACACACCACTGCATTGCCAGGGCTGAAGTGCAAGCCAAAATTCCCTTCAAGGTGTTCTGAGCAATATCCAAACTTTGAGGAGGTGTTTGGTGACTTCAGAGGGGAGATGATGACTGGGGAATCAGCCCCTCTGGGGTTCCTGCTCTCTGAAAAGACACGGACTGCATTTGCTTCTCTGATATTGCTTGTATCAAAGATGTTACTAAAAGAAAGTTATTAGGTTAAGCAGTGTTTCCCTGGTGTTTGAAAATGTTAATTGAAAAATAGCTGTCACCTGATGTAAACAGCCCTAAAAGTAATTCCATGAGTCATATGTGAAAGAAAATCTGAATGTTAGACATCAAAATTATGACCAGGATTTCAGAGGTGATTCCTCTTGAGTACAGACAGAAAAATGGAACTTCTTGTTTGATAGTTTTTTGTATGAAGTCTGAAAACAATTTAGAACTGAATAGCTGCCTTACGAAAGCAAAGTTCAAAGAAGGAAAGTTTAACATTAGAGCAGGGCATCATTTGTCTGAGTAACATACCATGTTTACAATAGGACCGGACTAGCCCTTTAACAAGAAAAATACTGAAGTTCTCAACGGAAAGAATCAAATTTCATCATGATCTGAGACTTCATCTAAGACAAACATATCTCATACTGAAACGCTGAGAGATTATCCCACTATCGTTAATGTGCACTTTAAAGAAAAAAATACTGCATTTTAAAAAGAAGTATCTCAAAGAGAAATAGGATTATTTTTGGCTTTCAAGTCAAATTGTTTCCATCAGAGAGAGAAAAATCTGCTGTGATTTTCCAGTCTCCCCTCTCTGAACTTTCAAATAATTTGTATTTCCTTTCATAGTAGGATGAAATAGTAACACTAAGCAGAAGGCCTGTTATTGCCTCCTTGAAATCTAAACTAACTGAGCACTTTGGGCACTTTTCCCATTCTTAATTTCTTGATGCTACTCCCTACTTTTCTATGCATGGCTTATTTTTCTCTTACTGTGGAAGAACCTACACTGCCAGACACATGACACTGTTCTCCTTTCTTTTGCCACCTTAGCAAGGATGGTGCACAGCATGTCTCACTCTTCATTTTCCCTCTATCCAGACACTCTGAGAGGTATCACAATGATTTGTGAAGGTCCTCGTTCTGTCAGAGCTGTCAGAGAATGCACCACAATTCATCTTCAGGCATCTAGATTTAGAAACCTACAGAGTATTTGTCTACAGGCAAGGCCTGAAGTGTGGATGCTATCCAGTTGTCCATACTGGAATCTCGATGTTTGATATGCTCTTGGGAATGTTTTCTGGTTTTCATTCACTGCACTAGAAGGGCTCTGGTTGTCCAGTGTCACACTCACAGGGGGACAGATATCAGCTGCACAGGACCTCTGGAAGATCTACAGCCTTCTGGGTGGGGATCCTGAACCAAAGCGGGACTGCAGGGCACAGAATCCTTCACAGAAGACTTTAGGTTGGAAAAGAGCCCTGAGATCAGAGTCCAGCTGTTATGCCAGCACTGTCAAACTCACCACTAACCCATGTCCCCAGGTGCCACATGTACAGGGGTTTTAAATCCTTCTAGGGGTGGAGACTAGTGACTCCACCACTGCCCTGGCAGCCTGTGCCACTGCTTAATACCCTTACAGAGAAAAAAAAAAATTATCCAATTTAAATTTTCTCTGGAGCAAGTTGAGGCTTTTTCCTTTTGTCCTGTCCCTGTTCCCTGAGGACAGAGCTCAACCCTCCCACTGTCTGTCCCTTCCTGTCAGGAGCGGTGCAGAGCCACAAGGTCCCACCCTGAGCCTCCTTTTCTCCAGGCTGAGCCCTCGCATCTCCCTTGGTCACTTCTCATCAGACTTGTGCTCCAGACCCTTCCCCATCGCTGTTCCCTTCTCTGGACATGCTCCAGAGGAGCTCAAATGGCTGCCACAAATTGTGATAAAGGAAATGAGCAAAGAACTGAATCTCCACTCCTCAATCTCCCTGAATCTCACATAATTGGAACCAAGATACACGATTCATGTGCAGAATTTATAATTTGGAAGTCTAAATGTGAGTCGTAGTCAAACAGAATATTCATAAGCTCTGCTCTTTTTGATATACCTAAGTCTAAATGCCTTGCATCAAAAGTCATTATCAATCCCTTAATAATGCAAATAATACCAACAGACAGCAAAATTAAAAATAAAAACCATAAATTTAAGAATATGGTTCAAAGGCATGCACCAGTATTCTTGTACATTCTTCATTTCTTGTTTTGAACAATGATGAATATGGTAAATAGAGGCAATATTGCTACATCTACATAATCAGTGTGAATACCCTTGGGAGACAGTCCTTGGAGACAAATTGATCATTTTATATGAATTTTTTATGCCACCTCAGATAAGGCCAATAAATATATGGAGAATGATGAATGAAATAAAAAAAAAAAAGGAAAAAAAAAGAAAACAAACAATTTTGGGGCTCAAATCTAGTTGTGATGTGCTCAGTCCAATCTAAATATTTATTTTTTATATAAAGAAAGAGAATGAGAATTAATTTAGGGATGGTCTACGCATGCATTCATATTTTATATAAGAGCAGAAATGTTCTGGAAACTTTTTGTACCCTAAATATAAGTGTGAATGGAACTTTTGTGGCAATATGTCTCTCCCCAGATCTAGCAGATGTGTCCCACCTTTGCCCTCTTTAATTTTTAATGAGTTTGTATTTCCCTTGCTTTATACTTTTTCATTATTGTACCTTCAAAACCGATACAATCTTTGTATCACAGACATTTTTTGGTGCTCATTATATAAACCTAGAATATTTCCAGCTACATTTTACATTTTTTTTTGTCTGAAATTCACCCTGGCGTTTCCAACATCTTATTAAAGATGAGTAAATGCATTTTATTTGATGCATTGGTGAATGCAGCACTTCGTTAGGGAACCTCATGGAAATTCATGTGCTTAATGCTAGAGTGCTTTCCATCCCACACCCATTTCAATTAGAGTTTGACATTGACACAGCCTTAATGCCCTCAACTGCTCATTTGACACAATCTCATGCAGTGATATCTCACCAAAACAGGAAGCTGCTCTCGCATCTCGTTTGCATTATGTATTCATTTTAAGATTAGTCACATGGTTAATGAGCATCTTGGAGCCTGTCCAGTTTGCTGCTCTATGTTGTGTTTCCTTTCCTGACACTCCACTTGCATTAACTCTCTGTGATGTTGCCAAAGACTGTGCAGACTGTAAATTGCTCTTAGCCATTTGTTCCAGAAAATTATCACATCCACTGCCACTTGGAATTTATGCCCATTGTTGACTACAATTAAATATTAAATGCACGCTAAAATAATTTAATTTTCACAAAGTACTAAGCTCTGATTTTTTTCTTACATGCATACAAATACTAATTTTACCCTTCCTCTCCCCCTTTACTTACAAAAGTAACATGTTTCTGTCTCAAAATTTTGAACTGCAATGCTTGTAGCAAACCTAAAACATGGCCATTATACACATTTGATCTTGAAGTGGCATTAAACTCAAAGTGACAGCATTAAAATTAGCAATTCAGGTAGCATTTAACTTTTTAATCAATGTTTACTCTATATTTTAAATGAATACTGACACATCTAGTTCTGTATTTATGTGTATGTACACAACATCCATTAAATTCTTCAAAAGTCTACATAAATCATAAATATAGAGAGAAAAAACATGTAAATAATTCTAAACCTATTTGCATAGCCCTTTCAAGATCAAAATTAACACATTTGAAGTATATGTATGTATAACAAACTATTTCACAGGAATCCACCGAAATTAAAACCAGCTGAAATTATTATTCTTCTTCCATGCCAATGCTTAAAATGGGCAATGAAAAGTTTAAAATTATAAAGTGATTATCAATATTTTGGTAGCCCCAGGGTCATCAACAACTTTCCCTTAAAACTGAAAGTGATAGACTTCTGGGATTTCAGGGACAATGATGCTGTTTAGAATAGCCCCTCTATTTCACTACCACCTATTTGTTTTAGGAGAATTAATTAGAAAAAGTCCCATCAAGTGCAAGGAGGGACAGCATCAATTCTGTCAGCACTACCTCTTTAAATCTTGGCCAAATTTACAGAGTTAAGCATCATGGTCACTGCCACCACAATGTCATATCATTGAAAAAAAAGAGTGTAATAGGTAGTGCAAGAACATCAGAAAAAAATTAGGGAGGTATTTATTAGAGTCTTTTGTACAGGCCAAGCAAATGAGACAATCCACCTTATCTTAATGCTCAGCTCAAGAGCTGTAGTCACAATACTTTGGTTAACACTGTAAATCTGTGGATTATCATTTAAACACACTATTAAAATTTTTTTTTTCTGGACAGGATCACCCATTCAGTGACTTCCACAGGAACCTCTCTTCCTTAAAAATGCCCAGAAAAATAAAACTGCAGGTACACTGAACTATTTATTTCCAAAGAAGTACCCCAAAAAAAAGTGAGGCCATATGCCCATAAATGTTCAGGACAGCACATAGGTTCCATAAACAAGATAAAAATTGCTGAGGAATAGAAGGGGCCTGGAATGTATGGTATAAGGAAAAGGCAATAAATTGATATCCAGAGAGATCAGGGATCTCAGAAAGAGAAGAAAAATTGTATTTAATTTTTTGCTTTGTCACTCAGCCAGCTTGTATATAGATTTCATATGTGGCCCGTTTTGTAATTTCTGCATCATCTGCTGCTGGGTTACAGTGAGAAACAAAACTCTGGCTGGAGACATCACTGCTCTGATCTTAGATAATAACTTCCCCATGACACAAAGCATTTGTGTCTATCTCCTCATGACTTTAGAGGAATAACTTTATCCCCTGAAATCAGCACAGTCTTGGTCCTGGAAGTGCTCATTTTGCATCCCCTTATTTTCTTTAGGCTGATGGTCTAAATAGTAAAACCCTTACAAGTGGATGTGTAACTAAACATGAGATTAATTCTGTGAGTTGAGACCAGTAGCTTAAAAGTAGTAAAAATAATCTCAACAGTATAAACTTTTTCAGTGGGCTGGCATTTGAAAATTATGTGTTTGCTACTGTAGATGTGACAACAAGTGATTCATACTAGGTTTTTTTTTTATGTACAATTTTAAGGGGTCATAGACAATTTACCTAAGGAAAAACATAATTACTTAGCCAAGATCATTCTCTTCTGTTTAGTATGTGTTTTAGAGCCCAGATAGTAATATGACTTTTTCAGGATGTCCTCATCATGCTCTGAGAAAGAGAAGTGCTGAAGAGAAAAACTTGCAGTTCCAGTTCTGTGTCTAGCCAGCTGGGTGAGATGGAATTCAATAATTCCCTGTTCACTTTTAGCTGCTCTCCCCTTTAGTGATGGTTTTACTGAGTAGAAACACTTTCTCACGCAAGGAGACCTTCATCCTGACCAAGTCCTCAAGGCATTCCTGCAGTATGTACTTGGAATGCACCATAAACTTTCCTTTTCTTCATGATTATCTATTATTCATATTGTGGTGGTGTCTAGAGACCAATAAATTAAGATTATGATGAGATACAATATAGGAATAAATACTGGTGGCAGGTGAATAGCTAATAATAAAGATGGATGTATGTACATAAGTTAGTGATGTCGATAACTAATAATGTTCCTCTTTTCCAATTAGATTTAATAATTTCATTTTTTTTCTTGAGAAGAGGAAATGAATTTGTAGCATTTACACAGTAGTTTTTCCTTCTTTAATGATGACACATCACATTGGTGTTTTGCAATTTTTTTAACAGATATAAAATTACTAGTGACATGAAGAGTTTACATAATTTTTTCATTATGAAAGTTACAACCATTTACCAAAAGTTAAAATCCAAAAAATGTGGAATACTATAGAAATAACAAATAAAAATTAAAACTGTCATTGTCTGCTCTGTAGAGTGATACAATAATTTTATAGAAGTTAAAATGAGTTTGAAATACTTGAAAATTTCAAAGAAAACAAAAAAAAATTGTCTGAGAGGAATTGATTTCTCTTTTTTCCCTGAAAGAAGTCTTTGGCAATGCAGATGGTTTTAGTGGTTTCTTCACTTATTGGACCCAGATTCTGCCATTGTTTCCTTTTTAAAATTAAATATTGCACATGGATAGTGTGTATAAATGTAAGTATAATTAAAACTAAGTAATAAAGGCACCCTCAAATGAATAAACATGCAATTCTGACAGTCACTCAGCATTTATAGTTTATTTCAGATAAAAACATGTATTGTCATAAAGAGTAAAAGAGATATGTATGAATTTCACAATTTTATAAAGTTGGTAAACCCAACAAAGTTAGCAGAGTTGTAATGCCAGAGCACAACTCTATTTAATTGAGTAGTCATTTGATGTTCCTAGAGGAGGTCAGCTAAGACTTTAATACGGGAAATAACATTAAAATAACAGAACTTAAAAAAGCAGACAAGCATATCCCACTCCAGATTGGATTTTTCACATTCTTAAGCAATTTTGTTTCATATTCTGTAGTTATAAATGCACAATATTAATAGTTACAATGCATGAATGGCAGAACCCTGTTTTTGAAAGAGATTTTGCATGAAGAGCATCAGGAAAAAGTATCTATGGTAAGGCCATGACACAACTCAGTCATCATATCGCAAAATTAAGGTGCAATCTAAAGTTTGAAAATCTTGCTTCTATGTAAGAGCCTTTTAGAAGAAGTTTGTCATTGCCTCACTGTAGCATTCACATTTTCTGAAAAAAATCTCTTTGCCCAGGATTTTTCTCCTGGGAAGCTGAGCAACTTCAGAGAAAAGGAAAATAATGTTTACCTCATTTGCTTCTCCTGTGCTGTGCTCACATGGGGAATGAGTTTGGACATTGTTTACTTAGAAGTAATTGTTTTATTGGATTCTGGTGTGAGTTATTTTGACTCTTTGGCCAATCAGGGCCAAGCTGTGTCATGACTCTGGAAAGAATCATGAATTTTTAGCATTCAGTAAGTATGTTTTCTGTATTCTTTAGAATAGTATAGTATTTTTTAGTATAACATAGTGTTATAAAGTAATAAATTAACCTTCTGAGAGCAGAGAGTCAAATTTGTCATTCCTGCCTTCACTGAGATATTTCCAACAAATATCTCACAGTCTCACACAGAGAAACTGAAAGGGATGAAGGGGAGAAAAGCCTGTACTCACCTATAGTTGGGTCATGGTAGTCAGGGAATCGATGGCTAATGAACTGCATTGTCATTGCTGCAGAGGAAAAAAGAGAAAGGGAGGAAAAACAATTATACCACCACCATTAAATAGAAACAGCCAGAAGAACACATGGATAAGTCACTCATGCAAGTATCAATCAAGATTGTGAGCACAATTTTGTTCTATATCTACTTCTGCAACAATGCATTGGCTCTACATTGATAACTCAGAGCTGAGAAATGAAGAAAAATGTGAATTAAACCTCTTTAATTGTCTTAATTGCCAAACTTCATTGTACCACTTCTGTGTTAAGATCTTATATGTTTTTAACACTTGGTAAATACTGTTAATCTGATGTTGGACTCAAGTTAAAACAATAAAACATGACTTACAAGACTGATTCATAAAGGTTTTCACAGTGCTACAAAATGCCACTTACTGGAGTGCCTAACTTGATTTCTGATGTATTTATCAATACCTAATTCATTAAACTTGATGCAACAGGTGAAGTCTTCTCTTAACCACCCAGAGAACCTTTCTTCTGAAGAGACTGTTTTGTGGCTGTATATTAACTGCTTTTAGGAAAGTTACATGAGACTTCAGGGAAACTGCATTCTCCCATTTGAAATAGGTGGCAAGCCATGAAAGTGGAAAGTGAAATAGGTGGAAAGTTATGAATTGGAAGTGAAATTCCAATTTATGTAGAAACACATAAACTTTCATGTCCTGTCCAACATAACATCTGAAGTCCACTGGCCTTGAAAAGCCATGAAAGCAACTTGGCTATTCAGTGACCACAGTTATATCATCAGCAATTAGATGAACTTGGGAATTTACATTTTCTGTGTTGTTTTTTCCTCATAAATTTGAATTTCAAATAATTTGAATCTCCCAAACAATGGCAGTTAGAAATAAAAACCTCTTAAAAGTTAAATATGTGAATTCTAATTAAATAGAAGGGGGAAAAGGGGTCAAAGAGAATTTTAAAAATAACACTTGATTTTTAAACCATTTTCTTTCTAATTTTTCTGGCATTAAAATTCATCTACAGCTACTATATAGATATGTGTTTTAAAAGGTAGCCTACCAGAAACATAACTACCAGTCAGAAAACAAGAAATCCAACATGAGATTTTGCCTCATGTCTTGAACATCTCAGCTGCTTTCAACAACATGCACAACAGAGGTTATGAGCAAGGTGAGAGACATTTTAAAAATCTGCATATAAATACATCGACTTTTCAAACAGCATTGTTTTAGTTTCATGCTAGTCCTTCTCATATTTTCAAGAAACAGAGGCTAGGGAGATAGTTTTATAAAATGATAAAGAGAAGAAGTATTAAACATTTATTAGCATGTTAATAAAATATTGCATCTTTAGTGTAGACAAATATAAATGCTAAGAAGCAGCATTATAAATTCATAGATACCCAGAGAGGGTAACTGTGTAAGAAAAAGCTCATTCAGTCCATATATATTATAGAGCAATAAATCTATGTACAGTCACACTCATGTCTTCTGCATTATATGTTTTCAGATGCATTACTTTTAAGCACTATACACGTTTGACACTTTTATTTCCAGGAGAGACACATGTTTTGTTTGTTTGTTTTTTTTTTTAATCATGACAGAGTTTTAGCCACCTCCATTCTGATTGCTGTTAGTGGTATATGAAGAACAAATTTATGTCTGATGTGATCTGCCTCGTTTGCTCTTAGGAGCTGAGGCATCTAGCAGAGATGCTGCTCATATGGTTTATGCCTACACATTTCCAGCTTTCTGAGGCCCTATACCACAAATTAATTCAATTTGCTTCACTACCTGCTACTTTTTCTTGCCAAGCTTTTTTTTTTTTTTTTTTTTTTCTTTTAAAAAACACCCCAAACTATTCTGCATCTGATCTCATTCTCTTTCCTTCTGGAGCTATGCCTGCGTCACAAAATCTGTAGTTATAATTGAAACAAAAATTCTCAGAGGACAGGCAGAACTCATGGAAAATGTTTTTCCTCTCGCCTGAGACAGTCACGAGTCAATACATCATTTATATCCTCATCAAATTCACAGGATTCAAGAGGACTGAAATAATCATGACTGAAAGAATCACGTTGTATTAAATATCCATATTTCTATTGCGGCATGCAACAGTGGAAATGTTCCAAAGGAATGTGAACATGAGGACATGGTTTAGTAGAGGCCTTTGCAGGGCTGGGTTAATGGCTGGACTTGAGAATCTCAGAAATCTCCTCCAATCTGAATGGTTCCATGTTTCTATGATTGTATATAAAATTAATCTGGAGAAGCGCAGAATTTGAAAAAGGTGCCATGAGAAACACTCAAAGTAATGGTACGAGGACATCTTACATTCATCTCCTTTGGAAGATGACGAAAAAAGTTCCCTTCTTTACTCATTTTGTCCCACAGTTTATTCCCTGGCAGCCCTTTGTCACAGGCTCCTCCTAATCACCAGGGGAAGGAACTTCTTTGGCCTCTTTAGTCTTTGTCACTCTCACCCAGGGATTTAGCATTCTCTCACAGGAAGAGGGTACAGAAGGAATTGAGGTACACTGATCTTTTTAATCACTGAATTGCAATGCAAGATAAGGAAATTGGTGTACGGATAGTGGGAATTGCAACCCATCTTCCTCTGTCTCTCCTTAAGAGAAGAATTTGCATTTTCTACTCTATCCAAAATCAGAAAGTATTTTCATAGCAGGCATAGCTTAGATCACTTCATCTAAGGGAAAGAAAGAACTGATTTGTGGCTACAAAAATTAAGCTCATTTTATCAGGAGAACAAAGGACAAAGTCTCCAAACATTTGATCTGCAACAACACCTTTGTCCAGTTCTACCAGGCATTCCACAGACTTGGCTGCTGGATGTGCAGAAATTAGCTCTGAATGATGGCTGAAGGCTGGTGGAGTGCTTCCCAAAGGAAAAGGACCTTCAATCACCACTGGCATAAAACCAAGAAGCTCAGCTGGAGCCTCGGGAATTAGACCTGCCCTATCTGGGCTTCCCAGCAGGACACCTGCCTCAGCTGGAATATGCTTCTTCATTGCTACTAACATTAGCTCCAAAGTCATTTCCCTGAGTGAATTAATTTTGAAAACTAACAGAAAAATGGTATTGGTATTTCATGCTGTGTGTTGAAAATATTCTCCTTGGTCCCATGGTTTTCCACATCCATCACCTTTTTTTTCCCCCATATAAATTGACATTCACCTAACAAATTCAAACTGTTATTTTGTGAACTTTCCCCTTTGGAAATCCAAATTATACTACACCAAATTTTTGCTGGTTTGTAAACTAGGGACCCTTGATTCTGATTTATGCTACAAACAAAGTGCAAAATGTGGCATTTGCAGCATTTGAAAATAGAATAAATTCCTAGGACTGATTCTTGAATAAATACATGTACATGTAAAAACAGTATCAGTTAAGAAATGGTTAAAAAACCAAATCAAACCAAGCAAAACCCTTTTAATCCATAGCTGATATTGTGAAACATTTTGAATTGCAAGTTGTCTGAAAATTTTTAATGAATATTTTATGACACTGTGAAGATCATTTCATTTAAATGGGACATGTACATCACATAGAAGCTATGATAAGTAAAAGGATCATTGTTTCAGATGAATAGCATCTTCTTTATATCCATCTGTGGCTAAGCAAATGCAGGTTGCCCCAGCTGAGCAAATGTAAGCCTGACATGCATGAGTAACTATGCAACTTTAAAGTTTTCCTGTCTTTTTAAAATAAGAAAGGGGTTCAGATCCTTCAGATCAAATCCTTTAGATTTTTTTTTGCAAACATGCTCATACAATGGTCATTAACTATCTAAAAGGCTGTACATTACACCTGTGCTGGCATAGAAATATATATTTTTTCTTTAAATAATAAACTTAGTCCTGTCTTCTACTTTCAGTATAATTTTAAATCCATCTTAAAATTATTTTATTTTCCACCGAATAGAAAATGCCATGCTTAGAAAAAGGCTGAGGACACATATTTACTCTGAACCATTGTTTCGACCAGTACAGCAAAAATAAAATTAGTCTAAAGAAAGAATTAATCTAAAAAATATATATGTGTGAGTGGACTCACAGCCAATAGGAAAAACATTTTGATACTCCTACAGCTATGAAAGCAGATAGAATAGAATCCCACTCTTGTTCTAATTTTTTCTAAATTTTATTTATACCAAAAACTTTGAGAGCAGTCCTACACTTATTTTTCAAGGTTGGAGAGTACGTTGCTAGCTTACACAATATTTGTTATGCTAATAGTATCCCTGATGTGAATATTTTCATTCTTCCTGTCCCTCTTTATTCACCCAAGAGCTTCCACATATTGACATTCTCCTGGGTGATGGTGTGATGGTATAATAAATCTGTTTCAACAGAATCTTTACCCTCATCACAGATCCTACATTTTAAGCGCTCTAACAAAATTACCACAGTAGCTGCATCTCAGAGACCAGTGATTCCACAGGGTAGATTCACATAATTTTAATTTAGATCCACCCTTCCAGTGGATCCTTAACTCATGTTTTCTATAAACATTGAGGTTTCAATGAGACCAGTGTAGAATATGGACATTAAAAAATATAATATGGTAAAGTGAGTGGATTTGAGAATTATTTCATGATGTTCATGAAAAAAAAAAGAGAGCACATAAGTATTATTAGAATAGAGAAGGCATCAAAGAAAGTACAGAGTCTAAAAACAAAGAGTGCACCATGATAAGAGGCATTGTCATGGAAAAAGAATAAATAAATATGTTTTATTTAAAAATTTGACATGCAACCTTGCCTCTGTCTATATGAACATTAAAAACTTTCTAAAACATGGTCAGGGCAAGTTGGACATACCTTATTTTATTATTTAATAAAGAAATTGATTATTAATAAATATATACAAATTATATTTCATGAAAATGAGACTATTTCATTAACTAGGCAAGAACTATATTGCTACTGTTTTATTTCTGAAATACTAAAGAGTTTGAACATTTCTGATCTGTCTGGTGCTTTCATACCCACAAGACCTTAGGAGTCATCTTCTAAAATGCATTGCCTTTTCAAAAGTTCATGCCTGAAGACTGTAATGTTTACTTCTATTTTGTTAGCTTGGAAAAATTACAAACATCCCTATAACTAATTATGAATTTTTAGACTGGCATGTTTGATAAATCATCATTTGCAATTATTCCTCTGCCCGCTGAATTTTAACCAAGAGACACCAACCAAGTGAGGTTCGACAAGGGCAACTGCTGGGTTCTGCACCTGGGCTGGGGCAACCCTGGGTGTGCAGACAGAGTGGAGAATGGATCCTGGAGAGCAGTGCCATGGAAAGGGACCTGGGGGTCCTGGTCAGTGGCAAGTGGAACTTGAGTCAGCAGTGCCCTGGCAGCCAGGAGGGACATCCCTGCCTGGGGACATCAGGCCCAGCATCAGCAGCTGGGCAAGGGAGGGGATTGTCCCACCCTGCTCTGGCCTGGGGCTGCCTCACCCTGAACACTGAGCAGCTTTGGGTGCCTCAGGATTAGAAAGGCCTTAAGACTTTAGAGAGCCCCCAAAGGAGGGCAGCAAAGATGGGGAAGAGCCCTGGGGGGAAGCCCTGTGAGGAGGGGCTGAGGGCACTGGGTCTGTCCAGCTGGAGAAGAGGAGGCTGAGGGGAGAGCCCAGGGCAGTCCCAGCTCCCTGTGAGGGAAGAGGAGGGGCAGGATCTGATCTCTGCTCTGTGACAGGGACAGGGCCCCAGGGAACGGCCTGAAGCTGTGTCAGGGGAGGTTTAGGTTGGGTATCAGGAAAGGTTCCTCACCCAGAGGGTGTTTGGGCACTGGAACAGCTCCCCAGGGAATGGGCACCAATCCTGATGGAGCTCCAGAAGTGTTTGGACAAAGGCCTCAGGGACAAGGTGGGATTGTTGGGGTTGGTGCCATGCAGGACCAGGAGTTGAACTCAGAGTTCCTTGTGGTTTCCTTCCAATTCAGAACACTTTTTCATTCTGTTATTCGGTGAATAGTATGAGGTGAAGACAGGGTTTTTTTCAAGAATCTAATGAGCTCTAGGAACTGCATTGATACACAGCATAACTTTGAGTTGCTGGAGACACCAATAATGATGAAGTATACTAGGAAGAGGAAAAGAATTCAATATTCTTTAAATGCAACCTGAGAAAGATTTAATCTGTGTTCAGTTTCTGCAAGTTTAATGACTCAAGATCAGAAAGACTGAGAAAAGCAAAAAGTACTAAAATTAAACAAAAATTTTGCTATGAAAAAAAAATGAGAAATAATAGCTATGAATTAATTGAGGCTATGGACCAGGAAATATATTTAGGCATCCTATGAGGGATCTTCTGGAACAAGATTCAAACATGGAAAATGGAAAAAAACCTCTTGGATTTTAAAGAGTTTTTTAAGTGAAAGGATTGAATCAGTAAAATACTACATTCTTTTGGAGATTTTTTCCCCCTCTATCCTCAGTTTCAGGTAGGGAAAATGTTAATTTAATGGATAGCATTTTAATGAGGATGACATCTAGAATCAGATACACAACTAATATCAGTTCTGGAAATGAAGGTCTGGTTTCCTAAAATATTACATGCTTTAGATCTCAAAAACTTCATAAAACTTTTTGCTTTCCAGGACGAAACTTTCATATGGAAATCATTGTTTTGCAAAACACAAGGATAATTTAAATGGTCCTAGATTTATGATCTTCTTGGGTTAGAAGGGTTAGCAGAAGAACCTGAAGAAGTTTCAAATACAATTAATGAAGTCACAGCCAGCCCATCTGCAGCCTTTATGGTTTTGAACAAAACATGTTGCATTTCTGGGTTTGTTTTTCTACAATTTCCTAAGAACACTTTTGTCTATCATCTAGGTGACAGTTTCCCAATGGACTATGTGATTGGAGTATGTAAGATATTTCCTTTGGTTTTATTTGCATTCATTTTATCAACACATGCTACATATATATTACAGTATGTTTTAGAATAAATAACCGATAGGTTTAGTCACCTGAACAAAACAAAGGGAGTGGTGGGGTGTGAGGAGTATTTATTTGGGTGAAAAATATATGTGAGAAGAAGTGTGATGTCTAATACATGGTATTTTTTTTTGTACTTCATAAAATTTTAAGAGTAAAGGGCAGGTACCTAGAGATACAGAGCAAATTTTCTAGCAATCAGGTATTTTTGTAAGTTGATTATAGTTATTTGTATGATTGCCCCATGACACGGTAAATGTTAAAATGTATACCTAGATCAAAAACTTTGATTTTTTTTAAAAACTGGTTGTACTAACTCAAATATCTCACCCCCAAAAAATACACTTTTGATCTTCATAGTGCCAGAGGATGTGAGGATTTCTAAGCAGAAGTTTTAATGCCTTTTACTCTGTTCTTCCCCTACAGACTAGATGCACTGACAGGAGAACAGTCTCAAGACACCTTTGTCGTGGCCCCATACAGCATCCTTATATTGTCAAACTCTTTAAGGAATTGGCCAAAAGCTTTACCACTTGTTTCAGGAGTGAATGCTGCAAGATCTGTGAGCTGCAATTATTAATCTTTTAGGTGTTACAATGTATTATTTATTGAGCATTAACTCTGAAAGGAAGGTAAGCGGAATTTTATTTCTGCGTTAAGCACATTCTGGTGTACTAGAAAAATACAGAAGCTTTTTGTTACACAATCTCCTGCATAGGCTGGAATGCTGCTACAGCACTGAATTTTTATACTTTTTTTTTTGCTAAATTTGTGGGTGTTTTTTTCACCTATAGAAGCAGAAGTCCACTGTAACAGGCAGCAGAAAGGAATAGTCAATAGTCTTAAAATCAAAAGTCTTTTAAATCTAATTTGTATTATTAGAATGAAAATTAAACACACAAAACCCCATGCAAATATCAAATAGAAAATCAAGTTACTAGGGCCGCTGGAGCAGGAACAGGGAACTTGTCCACTGTAACTCTTACCACTATAAAGTAAGAGCAGACTATAATCAAAATATGTTGAGGTGGAACTGGTGGTAACAGAGAAAGGCAGATGCATTCTTTGGAAAATAGTCAGTTTTAATTACTCCTCTTGCATCAGATTGAAACAAAGGGCTCAATGCACAAACCTGTATGTTGAGACAATGAGTAAAAATAAATAATTAAGAAGAAGGTGAGTGGAAAAAAAAGACAGAAAATCATCTTTTGTTTTAGATGACCTTGAATGAATAGATAAAAATCACTTCCCAGACAGCAGTTCTCACCCTGGTCTTTTCTTTAATCATTAGATGTAGAGATAGGAATTCTCATTATTTCCCTTTAAGGTGTAATTGGTAGAAGAATGACAAATACTCTGCAGCGGTTACAGTTTTCCAGCATGGACTGAAGAATGAACAGAGAAAATATGCAAAAAATTCATCCTAGATATGAGAAACTTGTAGGAAAACACCATTCAGGAAAAGTGCCCTCATGTCAGAAAAGTTTAGTGTCTTCTGGATCAGCACAGTCTTGTGAAAAACAGCTGTACTGAAGATTTTATCTCCCATTAATATTTACATCCAGACTCAGTTCCAGGTCAGAAGGCAGGACACA
The DNA here is from genome assembly GCA_024865655.1 of Emberiza elegans. Classification (NCBI taxonomy): domain Eukaryota; kingdom Metazoa; phylum Chordata; class Aves; order Passeriformes; family Fringillidae; genus Emberiza; species Emberiza elegans. The sequence continues at coordinate 3,636,689 of JALJVW010003588.1, read as the reverse complement.
CTGTGTTGTAAAATTTGTGTTAAAAGTTCCATTTAGTGGTTAAGGAAACAAGGAAGTAGATGAAAGTTGCATTTATTGCCCACATAAGAGACATCATCATAATGTGATACAAATTAAAGATAATGATAAGGTAGATTGCTATCACTTACAAACCATTTCCTCCACAGTGTATCCCTGATCCCTTCCCAGAAATTTTCCCACAATAATACTGAACATTCCCTACCCTGCTTAGCTTATGTGACTTGACAAGATGCCTTAATAAACAGAAATTACTGCTGGTAAATGCTACCATTAGTGCATTTTCCCACCGTGTTTCTTCCATCAAGTTAAAATCAGAAAGAAAACTTAATGTGTCTTCCACTGTTCTTCAGTTAGCAAATCCAATGGCAACTTAAGCCTTCCATTAGTGAGCAATCCAAAACATAATGACATAAATAGGTTTTAAAGCAGGCTCCAGGATAATGTGATTTTTAAAGCAGAATACATTAAATAAAGCTAGAAATACTCAATTTTCACATATTATTTCAGAGAAGAATAGAACTGATCTTGAACCATTGCAGATAGACACATTTCAATTAAAGTCAATGGATAATACTCATTTTTACAAAGGGAATACAGCAAATGAGATATATAGGGTCATTCTTCATACAAGGAAGCTCTGGCTTGCTGCTACCAGCCTCAAGTATCATAACTTCACTGAGAAAAAGACTTTCAAAAAAGGATAAAATAATTTCATTCAATGGGAGAAAAAAAAAAAAACAAAAAACCAAAACCTCTCAGCAACCACATTTCTTTCTTTCCCATTCCTTTTTTAACTGTTGACATGTTTTCCTGCAATGATAACTTGAGATGCCCAGGCTTGCTTTGCTCCTGTTTCAGGTAGTGCCAAATTGAGGTTGTTTGCAGCTTTGCTAACATAAACTAGTGGTTAGCTCCTGTGCTACCTTCCACGTGAAACTACACCCCATGCATCAAGCAGTGAGGAATTGGAAGTGACAGCAGCAGTATTTTCCTGTGAGTGGGAGAGATTTGCTGCTGTTCTGTAACCTGGTACCAACTTTTCTGAACATCAAACCTATGGTTTGGAAAACTGGTGACACGTCAAAAAGGAAGACACAACTCTTCCATTTAAATCCTCTCAGAAATCTTATTCAGGGTTGAAGTGGAGATGAGGTATTTATTCATTCTTTTCTTTCCAATGCCAGGTTTTCTCAATGTATAGTTATAGGGAATTGAGGATAAGATCCAGATTCACAGATACAGTTGGTAGCTAATTCCCTTTGACTAAACAGGCCTTAGGTGTTTTTCTGCCCATGATGATCTTAACTATAACATTTTGTGCCTCTCACAAACAATCAGATGTCTTTTGAAAGTTTATAGAACCAGGGAATTCTTCAGGTTGGTAAGGACTTCCAAGCCCAACCATTTGCCCAGCACTGCCCAGGCCACCACCAACCTTGTCTCCGAGTGCCACATCCTCATGGCTTTTAGATTATCCAGGGATGAGGACCCCAACACTGCCTTGGGCAGCCTGTTTGTAAAGCCTGCAAATGCTTTGCAAACCTTTTGGTAAAGAATTTTTTTCCTAATATTCAATCTAAGCCTTTGACTCAACTCCATTCCATTTCTTCTTGTTACTTGGGAGAAGATATTGACCTCCACCTGTCCAACCTCCTCTCAAGGCAGTTGTACAGAGTGATGAATGTTGTTGATTATTAGAATTACGATCTTGTTTCCTGCTGCTGATATAACTTCCATTGAAATTAAAATACTGTGAGAAAATTAGTTTATGATGAAATTTGAGACAGGAAACTGTACCAAATAAAGGAAAATTTACTGGTTTGGATTGATAGCATCACCATTTTTAAAGTATGAAACTGATTTACTAACACTACTGTTATATATTTTATAATAAATTACATATATTTATTCTTCTACTATAAATTAACATGATTTATAGATAATTATTTATTAGTTTCATAATTATTTTTTTAATTTCTGTTTATTAATGTAGCTTAATATGCTGGTTTTCCTTTTCAATAAAAATGTAAGCAAAATCTAAAACATTGTTTTTTTACCACAAATTCTCTCATCCTTTTCTTTCAATATCTGACACATGTTTTTCCTTTAATAAACATGGTGGTCAAACAATATGTAAAGGAAGTAGACTAACAAAGAAGGAAGCATTTCTGCAGATGCATCTTAAGTCAGAAAACTGACTCCGGAATATTATTAAAATCCCAACAAGTATTTTAATTCCTCAAAAACATTTGATTCTTCCCAGAATGTTGTCCTCTATAATTTCTTTCCTTCACATATATTTAAATTTATATTTCTCTTAGTGGAGTCATTTATCTCAGTGGAGCTAAACCTGCATTATGTGAGTGGAGAAATGTTCCTCACTGCTGAGGTGACTTTGCACTCAACATATTTTACTTGTCATATCTCAGATGTTTTCTCTCTTAGCTAATTAGGCAACACTTCACAACAGTCAAACTTGCCACATTAACTCCTGCACCAACACGAGTTCTTAATGTCTTTGCTACTGTACTGAAAATGTTTCTGTTAGATCAGAGAAAGATGAGGCTCCTCAGTTTATTTCCCCTGCATCCACACATGAACACACCCAAATCTAAAATCCTGGTAATTATGAACTGTTACCTAAAAAACTAACCAAACTATTGAGAAAGCCAGGAAATGAGGAAAATGAGATCTTCTGGATGCAGGAGAACTTCTGTGTCGTAATTTATAGTGTGGTTATGCAGGAAAATAAAAATCACAAAGATAACAATATTTAGAGAGTTTAGAGAAAAAAAAAATGGCTTCAAGACCAACCCCCTGCTCTGGGTGGGGACATCCCATTTAATCTCCCATTAAATCAGGCATCTCAAAATCCCATCCAAGCTGGCCCTGGAATTTTAGACTTGCTGTAATAGACATCCTACAGTTCTAAACAGTAGCTTTAATATTTTAAGGACAGGGAAAGGAATATAATATCTTAACATCTAAATACTTCAGAGGCTGAAGTTAATTGGGAAGAAGAGTGTTTCTAGATCCAGAAAACAGCAGGTAATTTGGAAACAAACCAATGGAAAATAATGAGCTATCTCAAGGTACAATATCGACCCTTGTGCATTCTGTTACTTTCACTTTACATAGTAATCACTGAAAAAACTCCTGAGGAAGTTTTATGTCATTGTGTGAAGCTGGGGAGAGGTGTTTTGAGCTTTTGACAGCGCTACTAGCTCTCTGTGCTTTATCACCAGCATATTTTCTGATTCAGCTTCTAAACCTGCAAGAAAACGAAGGCAAGACCAACATGGACAGAAAGCTCTGAGATTTACAGGATTGCCACATAAGGTTTGGCTGTGAATGCATTCCTTAACTGTTCATCTAAAACCAAGTTAGTAAAACCATGAAATTTTTAAGAAAAAACTTAACCAATCCCTTCAATATGAAATTATGTGGAGCAACAGAGGCAGGAGGCATGAGATGAAGTATTTTGCACAAGACATTATAGTTAGTGATAGAGATCAAAAGACTACAAAGAACAATGATGAAAAAGTGAATTGTGGCCTCTCATCCCCTTCCTGCTCTCTCAGTACAAACTTGGCTGGAAGTTGACATCTGCCAAAAGCACATTCATATGGCTTGGCACATGTACACACTACATTTTATGGTGATATATTAACAGCAGGCACAGTTGCCAGACATGTTGGGGGGTGAAAGGTAGCTCTTCAGGCACTAAAAGAGGTGATTTATTACAGTATTAGTGTGCCACTGAAAAGGTCAGAAAGCTGCAAAACACATACAAAAAGTTTTAGAGGGTTGATTGTAATTTCATAGAGAAAACCTACATTATCCTAGTCAGTCTTGTATCCTCAGTGTGAATAAAAAATGTTAAAGCTCTCAATAAGAGCAACATGGAAAGGCTTGACAATGCTGGTTTTTTTTTTTTCCTATAGCTGGAAGGAGATTACGCATGACCCAGGAACACTTAGGCCCCAGAACAGGCTGAGTCTCAGTCCTTCATTCTTCTGGGCTAAACTTACTTTCGTGTATTTCGAAATGCACTCTCTGCCCTTGGTGTCATTTATTCTGGTGTGAACCAGCTGTCTCAGGGGTTTGTGGTGCTATACATCACCTTCACTTGATGCCTGACAGAAGCCCTATTTGGTGACCCTAGACCTTGCCATGAAAAACCAGCAGCAGTTAAAAGACCCCAACCATAACCACTGACTGACCAAGCCAAACTGCAACAACCTTCCAAATCTTCCCAGTCTCCCCAGACAAACATGGTGTTTTTATATGTCTTGAAATTTACCTTAGAGGCAAAATTCTACTCAGGATTTTGAAATTTAATTTGGAACACAAAACGTATTGGGGTGAGATAGATGAATAAAAACATTTTTGAACTTTGAAAAAAATCCTTAGAATCAAAATTAACTTCTTGTTCATAAAAGGCCATAAAAGACAAATATGTGTAGCCATCTCTGGATTTTTGCAATTACTGTAGAAACTTGTTCTATAATCAGATCATCTTAACAAAAATAATTTTGTCCCATGGTCAGGAGATTTACTTCATCTGCTCCATTGTAGGACTAGGATTTATGTTTTCCCATTCTCTACAGTAATTATAACACTGAAATTTTGCACTGGTGGTGCAGAGGCATCATAACTCATCTCCCTAAAAATCATAACTTGGCAGCTGAAAACCATAGAGAAACTTTTTAAAGACCTTGATAAGCTTACGACTACCTTAAGCACAAAAAACCCCACACATCTTCAGGTTACAACAACTGGAAATGTTCCCTTGTTTTTAATACATATATGTTTTAAAAAAGCATTTAGGGGCCCAGTGAGTAAGATGACATTGAAGTACTCTGCATGCCAACAGTGTGAGGATATTGTGCTATGCTGATTCAGAAATGACTCAGCTCAGTTACCAGAAAAAAGGAGAATCAGGTCTTTTTCAAAGGTACAGTGATATAGATGCGACAGAATGACTCATCCGTCATCAGTGTTTTAGTCAGCAAAGTCTTTGGCTGAATGGCAAGTATTTATAACTGGAAAATAAAGTCACTCAAAAGGAAGTAAGCAAAAAAGATCTGGATATTAAGCCTGGTTTTTAACATCTGACTATGAGGTCACTGCATTCCATAACCTGAACACCATTTCAGTGCCAAATCAAATCATTGAACAATCTGCTTTTTGCATTTCTCTCTGTTTCTGATTCAGAGAATATACATATTCTGCAGCACTCACCTAAGCACAGAATGAATAATCTCTGTCCATTTTCTTGTGAAAATATATTTTTTATTTTGCAGTATGTCTTTCACTAGAGGTTTTGCTTCAGTTTTGCATGGCATGCATGATACAGCTTGGAACCTCTTCCTTTGGGAAATCCTTGCCTAAAAGATTTGAAGAATATAAGCCAAGATACACAGAAATTACTGTGACTTTCTCCATTGATATAAGCTGGCATTTCATGTAAGTTTTTTACTTGTGAAATGCTCTTTGCACAATGTCCTTCAGCAGGAGTATTTAAATACTTTCAAAATAAACCATAATGAGTGAAATTGTGGTTCTGAGATCAGTGGCAAACCTTTCTATTTAGGCTGAAATTTCTTTTTTGTCTACACTTAACTGTCATTATTTCACTTTACGTTTTGCAAATGAATATGCTTATCATGTATAACTTTCCTTTGGTGTATGTATGATTTCATAGCTCAAAATATTGATGTTTTAATAAAGGGGAAAAGAAGAGATATTAAACACAGCTTTCTGTTTGATATTTTTTAGTAAAAAAAAATCAACTCCTGATTATTTTATAAGTTGAAAAATATCTTTTCTTACAAAGAAAGACATTTTTATAAGCACTCAAATCTAGACCTCATCTAATTCCTTTAGCCAAGACATGAAAAAGAGCTACAGTTGTACAGGATATTCAGCAAGCAAATACAGAGTATATGGACCATGTTCAATTATTTCCTGCCAATTGCAAATTGACTGATTTCACTCAATGACCAAAGAGCAAGAGCTGTCAGTGGTATTTGGGAGGCCTTTATTCTCAGACATGCTATTTCATTCAGTAGATTTCATTTTTCCTCAGAAATTTTCTAGCAAATATATATAGAGGGGGGTAGATAAATAGATACAGAGGCGGGGGGTGAGAGAGAGAGAAAGAAAAAAGAAAGAGGAAGATGCACCAGTATTTTCTGGGGGAAAAAGAAAAGATACCTACAAAATGGTTTCACATTCCAGTTTCTCATCAGAGTGATGTAACTTCTTAGATGCCTCACCCCATAGGAGCTGAGAGGGTCACAGCACCAGTGGCCATTCATGTGAATTTGCCTTATTTTCTGTGTGATAAATTTACCTCTTCAAAAGCATTTTGCAAATTTTTCTCCTTACTCTGATATAACTTTTGAAAAGACATCTTAATGTGAGATCTTTAAATGCTTTTGAAATTGTCAAAGAGGTCCGTAAAGCAGACAAAAAAAGTCAAGAAAGCAGAAATAATGCAAAAAGAGCAAATAATAGAAGTGAATTAAACAAAATTCTAGTTACCATCAAAACATCAAAATGTATAATTTCGTAGGGAATGTTCATTGCTACCTCTAATAATATATGCTTTTGAAGTCAAAACTGGAGCACTTACATTACTTTAAAGGCAATGAGGCAATTTGTATGTTTAAAGACAAAATTATGCTCATGTGAATTACCAAAATTGGGTATAATCTGCTAATTTGCAAAATTTAGCAATCCTCAGTGAATTTTTTTAGTACAATTTTAAGTTACAGAAAGGTGTAAGATTGAAAATCAAATCAAGCCAAACCAAAAACTATTCTGGAGAGATTTAGATATTTAGAGACACTGTTATTAAAACTACGTATTTAAAGAATAAATAGTGAAATCTGTGAAATACATTTGTGGCTTTTAAAATATTTATATGTGAAATAAATAAATATTTGGAGAAACAAAACTTTTGAAGAAACTAAGTATGCTACAAGACTTGCATGTCATCTTGGTAATTGATAATATGTTGGTGCAGTTGATACCCTCACTTTTTTAACTTTTTTATCGATGTTGAAACAATATGGGTAAAATACATCATAAAAGAAAACAGAAGTTTGTAAAATCCCCTGAGAACTTACAGCTCAGAAAGACAGCTCTGTGATGGTCTCTACCTGGCACGTGTAGACCAGTGATCCCTCAGGGCATTTTTTTAAGAGCTAAATCCAGTGTGGTAGAAGGAAAAGATAAATTTACCTCCCACATATGGGTTTCCTTTTCACCTAGGTCAAAAACAAGTGCTTATGCAGCTGTACAGAGGATAGTTTTGCCTCCTTGGCAGTTTCAACACTCTCAACTAAACAACTCCTTGTCTTCTAACCATAGCAAAGGTCAGACAAACAGAAGGTCTGACAAAACAGAGAGATAAATAACCCAAGGAGTGGGATGAGGAGGGAAGCTTTATTATTACCTTAAAGACTTCTGGCTCACGGTTTATAGGGAAGCCAAGTAACAAGTGGCAAAAAACATGAAATGTTTATGCATGTCTGTGGAATCCAGTTATTCTCCTCTGTCTTCCTGCCTTCCCCTAATTTACTGTTCTAATCAACAGACCTATTTTCTGCCCCCTCGGATACCCCCATCCCCCTGACGGGGTTGGCGTAAATAACAAACAGCTCCAGCCCTTGGCTTCGCCAATATGAAACACAGGATACAAAATGAGTTACTGTAAATAACACAGGGACCGGTGCCGTAAAGCTGTCACCTTTACCTCCAGGATTTTCCTTCCTAATAGACCTGCACGCTTCCCTGTTATCATCCACAGTAATTTTTTTTCCTAAAAAAGCTGAAGCTGCTATTAGTCAGATAGAAAATCATTTAGGGGCAGCAAGAAAAGGCACGTTTCCTTAATAAACAGCAGGGTCAGCAATAGCTATTAGGAATTGTTAAGTTATTTCTCTGAAAGGGAGGTTCTGATTTTTCACTCTGTGGCTTTGTTGATAAAACTCCTGAGTTTTGGGGAGGTGGGAAGGATCTGACCAAACTCTTTAATGAAGACTTGTAGGCTGAAGTAATGATATTCCAAGCTACAGCAGGGGATTTATTTATTTTAGGTGGGTGTGTCTCTGCTGCCACCCTACCTGTTCTTTTAAATTACAGCTTGAGTCTAATTTTCCAGCTATAAATAACAGCAAAATTAAGCAAACCATGTATGCAGTACACTCCAATGCTATGCACACCATAGCAGTTTGAAGCTGACATTTGGCTTAGTAAGAGGGAAATCTGACGATTTTGAGGTCTGTTTGCATGAAACATTCAAAAGTTCAAAAATGTCATGATGTGGTGTAATATTATGAATCTATTATGTACAAATGCAGATGTTTCAGTGGGTGAGTCGGTGCAGCTTTATGAGTTCTTTATGGCCCTTTTTCCCTATTTTTTAAAAAATATTTATTGTCACACTGAAATTCATGCTTATACTAGGGAGAGACCCTGCAATTCTAGGTTTTGCCTACATATAGACATCTGTGTTCAGTCCTAGAGCTGAATGACTTTAAAAATTTGTTTTCTGTGTTCTGGTCTCCATCTGATGTTCACTGAAGCCAGTTTAAAGTGGTCCTTGGGTCATATCCACAGCCCTAAAATGAACATTCATTTCAGCAGCTCGGGTGCAGATGTTTGATAAGGCAGATATTTGTGCCCAAGTTAGACAGAATGAACATCCCAAATGTCACAGTTGTCTGCAAGTGCAAGGTTTTGACAGGAAAATCTGCAGCAGGTAACTTCACCTTTAGAACAGGTGCAGCAGCTTACACACAATATTTAGAATTTAGTTGCAAGAGCCATCTGAGCACAACAAACATTACAGCAACACCCTGAAGCTCAGAGCACTGCCAAAAACTGAGAATCACCATCTGGCCCAGCACCAATGGCTGGGCCATTTCTGGGAAGAAACAATTTACAGATTGAGCTCAGGTAATAAAATTCATGTCTCTCATTATAATAGACTTGTGATGATTGTGCACTGACTCAGGGGTTACAAAAACATTAAACCACTAATCCTGCACTGATCCTCACCTTTACCCAAACTAATTGCTCAAAAGTCTATTCAAGCTTCTTCTGTGGATAAAATTTAATTCAGAATTTTGTTACTCATTTATTCGACGATGTCATCACTCTTCCCCTTCGTTTCAACAACACTCTCTTGTGATTTCTTTAATGCCTTGAAGAAGTCACAAAGGAACTGCATCCTAGACACCAGCAAGGAGCTGAATTTCCACTGCTTACCTAGGAATTAATGCTATCTCACCATTCTTCAGAAGAACTCTTTTTTTTCCCCCAGTTTTAACAATGTAATGCCTGGGGCACATAAAAAACCCATTTAGACAAAAGAGGAGGACTACAAGTGGGAGACAACTCTTATTTCTTACCCCTTACCACAATTCCATGCTTCCTAAAAGTTGTCATGGAACTTTGGGTGACAAAAGCTTGAGTTTCCCCCAGAAAAAACTGAAAAAAGCTTCACTGATTTTAACTCTTTTAACATAACTATTGCTAAAATAACTATGTGAGAGGAACATTGCATAAAAGTGACTGAAAGAGAAGGAGTTTATCTTTTCTCTGTGTTTTTTTTTTTTTTTACATTTGAGAAATGTAGACAAAACTAAGCATTCCATTAATTATCTGAAGTTTTTCCTTAGCATAAATCTTGTGGTTGAATTTGCACTGCATGCAATGATGAATACTGAATAAGCAGCTAGTGGCATCATCCAACAATAAATCATGGTTTTACCTGCCCAATTTTGCATTTCATACAGAAATGTTAAACACAGGGTGAAAAATGATGATTATATACACAGTCATGCACATAATTGTTTGTAGAGACACACATGAACATACAAACACACACACATGTACATTTATATTCTTAGCTGCAGATCATTTATTTCTGCACTGCCATAATGCCCTATTTGAACCTCTGTCTCTCAACCTCATTTAATGTGTGATATTCAGGTTGGATCAAAGGGACACAATGAAAATCTATTCATGCACAACTTAAAAAACACAAACTTGTCTTTGTTTAATGACAGTACTGCTACAAAAATCTATACTTTGTTCCTAAAAGTAATATTAAAATATATTTATTGAGGCACCACAGGTAAACAAACACATCTTCCCTTAGTATTCTGTAGAACACAAAATTGTACACAATGCAACCAGAAGTCCATTATAATTTGTGTGACACATTCTTTTTCTGTTAAGTAGGCAGCATGTATATCATATGCAATCAGTTTAATTTACTTATTATATTTTCTAATTAAAAAATACAGGGTTTGAGGAAAAATATTATGAAAAAGTCAAAGATTATGAAATTACATTTCAAGTTAAATCAAGTAGAAATGTTTTATTTTTTTTATTCCTGATTAACTGGGAAAATGTAAAATTAACATTTTAGCTTCTGGCAATATTTATATCGGAAATATGTTGGTTACTGTGAAGCATAATATATAACCTGAAAATGTGGTGAAAAAGATCAAATTAAAGATTCTTGTATTTGAAATATTTACAGAGGTTTGGGTAAAATATATTAATTAATCCCAAAATTTCACCTAATACACAAGGATGTAAATCTGATAGTCAAATACAATCTGCTGACATTAAATATCCTCTACATAATCCACAGACTGCCATTTGTTCATATTCATACAAGAGGGGCTCTGAAGTCTTACTTCATGAGTCCTTTGTGGAACTAATTAAAAAGGTTTCAAGACAACTACTCTTTATATTTAAAGTAGACATATTTTAGTGATGTAGGCCTTGAAAAGTGACATATCACTTTTATTTCAGCCCCAGGCACAGTGCCAGTGAGTTGTGTGTAATTCTGCTTTGTTTTACTGGTGACACCAATATAGCTCTATATGTCAGCAATCAAAGAATAAAGGAAATTTTAAAAATCTGAAATTACAGGACTTGCCAGGGTGGCTTTCTACTAGCAAATAATAAAAGGCTCTAAGTCAATATGATTTATTTTCTTTGAGTGATGTTTCATGGCAGTAATCTCTATAAACAGTGGCACTCATGATTTCACAGCTTGTGCACCATTAAGTTTCATAGAATCAAAGCATCAAATAATGGTTTTGGTGGGAAGGGGCCTTAAAGCTCAACGAGTTCCACATCCTGACACTGCCTTCCACTATCCCAGGTTGCTCCAAGCCCTGTTCAACCTGGTCTTGGACACTTCCAGGGATGGCACAGCCACAGCTGCTCTGGGCACCCTGGGCAAGTGCCCCAGCATATTCATCATAAAAATAATCATTTGAAAGTGCTGCTCAGAATTAACTCTTTCTGTCACAAACTGGTAGTCCCCATCCTTTAGCTACAGGCTCAGTCAGAATTCTCTGTCTTTTCCTATAAATCTCCTTTAAGAAAGGCCTCAAAAATGTCTTTCCAGAGTCTTCAACTCCTGAAGATGAAGAACCCCAGCTCTCAGCCTCTCTCCATAGCAGAGGTGCTCCAAACTTTTGGTTTATTCACCAACAACTAGGAAGCATTCTGGAAATCTCTGCTGAGTTTATAGTACAAGACAGATGGGCAGAAGAGATTTTCTTAAACTTGGAGGAGACTGCTGTTGCAGTGACATATATAAACATATATTAAAAATAATCGACAACAATCTTTATATCTGTCACAAAATAAAAGATGCCATAGTTACATTATTCAACAATGGCTGAATCATGTCTTGGAATTTCTACTCTCTCCAGTGGGCATAAAGGCCTTTAGATTACACTAGCTGTAAACAGCTATGCTCTACATGTTTAAGTTAGGTGAATTTCACATGGGTAAAATCCTGTGCAAAAAACCATATATCCTGTTTCTTTCAATTCTTAACATTTTCAATATTCCCACATTGTCAGCCCAAAAAATTACCTAAGTGCAACAGATAAATGGCTGTTGGAATACCACCACTGTTTATTATGCTTAGCCTTAAATTCTCCTTTCTGTCTTTTTCCTCCTTCGTTCATTAAGCCTTCTCCATTATTTAGGCTATTTAGGAAGACTTGTCCTAGAAACAATTTGTTATAAATATTTATCTTTAGAGAGGATTTTTATCGTCTGAGGAAACTGGAAAAGGAGAAACAAACAAAAAAAAAAACAAAACAAAAAAAACAGACCCCAAAGAAACCAATGAAGTGTACATATACGTATTACAATATATGTAACCACCAATATTAATTTAAAAGAATTATAAGTTCTACACTATGATGGAGGTTTTAGAGTTAATAGTAGTGAAATGAGAGAAAATTTTAACTCTATCAAATTGTTTTCTGCAAAATAGAAGTACAGCTGTTGCCAGCACTAATGGATGTGTTTAAGATGAAAAGGACAAAAACTGTTAAAAGTGAAGAGAACCTTAATGGAAAAAATGAGTTAAAAGCTGTCAACACAAAACTGAAGCTTTGGGAAAAAATACATTTTAGGTATTTGTCTCTCTCATTCTTGCTGAAGTAATTAAATGATTTTTCCTCTAGTTATCAGACCTAAGCAACTTTGGCATAAACCTGTGGTACAAACTGATTCGATTTTGGATCAATTCTGTATGTTGGCAAGACCTAATCCTACTAAGAATCTCTGGTACAGATGTTATTCAGCGAAACTACAAAATAATTTATTTATTAAAGTGTTCAAGCATATATTTAAGAATTTTTTGCAGTAGGATTCAATCATACAGTTATAGTTGAATGTGTTTGGAGTATCTGCTCTGACTTGTAGAGAATTCATGCCATAAGAAAATTTACAAGACTGTTTTGAATGACTGACAAAAGATCATAACAGACTTTATTTTAAGGTCATAATTTTCAAGTATTAAATACTGAATTGGAGAAGATTTGAAGATGTGTACAGTGAAGGGTGAACTTGGTATTTAAAATGCTTTTTCATGTGAACACTTTACTCTTTTTTCACTGCCGCAGCATTTTGAGGCAACATGCAATAATTTTGTAGATAAATCTTTTCTTAGCTCCCATTACTAAATGATGACATTTTACTCAGCATGACATATGAATTAAATAACAAGATATAATTTCAGAAAGAATACTTGGCATCATCAGATCTGATAGCACTGTGCCTCTTGAAGCATTTATAGAAGATAGGTGCGTGATCCTGAGAGTGATTGCTTTTCCTACTTCAGTTTATTCATGCCCTCATCAACACTGAAACACATTTTAAAATAAAGAACTCACTGAATTAGGAAATTATATCTTTGCATGTTATTTTGTTCTTATTTCTAAAGTAATCGTAACATGGATGTTTACAAGACTATTATTTCACACGTGCACAATAATTTTCATGGTAAAACCACTTCAGAAATGCTGGATACCATGATGTACAAATTCACAGGTAAAGAAGAATACAGTGCTATTATTGGTTTATTGGCCACTTGATCAGGTAGTGAACTTGGAGGGGTGACTTAATATTGGTAGGAAATACACTCCAGAGTACACAGATCTCTGCAGTGTTGTCATTTACCTGTTTAATGCCCTGCAGCACTTTATCATTTCAGAAGAATGGCTGGACGAATGATTTCTGACAATTCAAGGAACCCAGGGGAATATTTAAATGCTGTGAGGGAGGTGAATGATGTCTCATGCAGAACATACATGGGAATGTGTTCATCCACATACCAGGAATAGCTTTCCAGTGGGCTTCATGAAGAGTATAGTGAAACACACATTTTTCACTGCCTGCTGATTTCATGATTGTGTGAATGTGCATATTGTTTATATAATCCTTCTTCATTAAAAACATTTGATGTCAAGGAAAGGAATTAGATGACTCTAAAACTGTTAGATGACCTCTCTAAACCAGAGTTTTAAAACCAAACCTGCTTTCTTATTCCACAAAATACAACAACACAGAGATAATTTCAAGTAATAAGCTGGATTTCACATGAAAACCATGAGGAAATAACACATTTTTAATGCAAACCATATTGTATCATACATCATAAGTCTAATGCATACCTGAGCTTTATGTACCAAAGTTCATATGCAAGAACTCGTGGCCATAAACTTCATTGTGAAAATTGTGTTCCAATTTCAAATTTGCCTTTAGGATCATCAGTGATAAATGAATGACAAAATCTGTGACAACAAGGCATGTCTTTTGACAGATATCCTCAATATTTAAAATAGCAATGCAAGATGACATATGCCAATGAAAATTCATTTTACCCTCCATCATTACTCTCTCATGATGTAGCACACCAGTCGATGTAAAATTAAAAAAAAAAAAGATATATAGAACCATTTCACATTGATCCAATTGATTGGCATATCCAGAATCGTTGACCATGCTGTGTTTGATGGGTCAACATTTGTCTGCCTGTCAGTTTTATTGTGTGTGCTATCAGTGTGATTGTACCCCAGGGCTGTCTGAAATACAGTGAACATGGTGTGCCATACTGGGAGGACAATACCTAACCGGAAAACAAAGCAATTCACAAAAAAACCAAGGGAAAGCTTTCCCTGTGTAATAGCAGCTCAGCATATGCAAAGATAGATGGCATGTGTCTTGGATAAGTGCCCAAGCTGAAAATATGCCTCTCTAGATTTCTCACAGCATAAACAGTGAAGTGCAAGAAGTAAATGAAGAAATAAGAGTTATGGCATGCAAATGCACTCCAGCACAAATAATGGTTACTGTTCCTAATGATCTGTTTGGGAAAGGTTGCAAGACCAGGCTGTTGGCTGCTAGATCAGGCAAAGCAGGATCTGGGCTTGGCAATATCAGCCCTGTTCAGTGCGCTGCACACAGCTGAGATTCCTTTCCTCCCTCTTCCTCAGGAATGGATGAATTTCCCCTTTCTGAGTGAACAAAACAGACACATCCCTTCTGTGCTCAGCAAAGAACACTACTCCCTGTAAGCTGATTTACTTTTCATTTTCTGCCCAGGTATTTCTCACTGTGTAATTAGAGTCTGTCCCCGTCTTAGCATGTTATTAGTCTGGGTTAGTAATGCTCCTTCAGAATTCCTCAAAAGGAAGAAAATAGTGCGAAAGATTCATGAGATTAGAGAGAGAGAATTTTACAAAATTATTCCTGCTTTCTCCTTTTAGATTTGATCTGATTGTTGCAAAGTGCAATGCAATTAGAAACTGCATGACCATTTTTATTACAAGGCAAGCTATGCAACATCAAAGTAAAATCTTCAGTCCCACTGAGCTACACAAGCTGAGGATAATTGCAGTTTTAGTGGCCAAGACTTGAAAATGTGAGCAAATACCTTCATACATATCACAAGAAGCTAAAACCATAATAGCATACCTAAAAAATGCCAGTTTCTGCAATACAAAGACATCACTGATTATGAGGATGAGAGGTTAACTGACTCAAAATGGAGATTTTGACTCATCTGCAGTAACATATAATTTTAACAATGTGCATGTCTTTCAAAAATTAGTCTGCAAAGAACATTTGTAAAGGCACATTTTATTTTAAATAAATATATATTTGCTATTTAGTGCACATGTGAGAGTTAAAAGATCATTCAAAGACTTTTGTAAGGAATTTTTCCCAATTCCTTCCTAAAACTCTACTACGAAAATAAACAGCACATTTCTCTTGAGAGCTGTAAAACCAACAGAAAAGTTTTCCTTAGTATACCTTCATTTTGCTTTCTCTCCTACAGGAAGGCAAGTAGCATTTTTTTATTGTTAATGTAGGTTAAGAATCTTCACTGTAAGAAGTATATCCAAGGAGAGCACCCTGGTCTACTGGAAGGTGTCAGTGCCCATGTCAGGGGAGTTGGACCCACATGATCTTTAAGTTCTCTTCCAACCCAGGTCATTCTGCGATTCTGTGATTCTGTGATCACAAATGATTTTATAGCAACAAACCTATTGGCTAAGACAACATCAATTCCTGAAGATTCATTGACATTTTTTGGATATGATATAGCAGATATCTGGATCTGTATTGCCTATTCAGGAAATATTTTGAATTATGAATTAATAGCATTACTTTGTTTGGAAAATGTGTCAGAAGAATTCAAGATCAGAATACTGCTCAAAACAGTGTCGTTTTATAATTATACTCATTTTATGGACATCTGATTAGCAATCATGCAGTCTAGTTTCCAAGTATTGCTCTAGACTCTTGTAGGTCCCTTTAACAAATATTGTGATAATTCCTGTTACAAATGACTTGCAGTTACAGAGCATATAGATGACAACAAAGCTGGAGAAGTAATGACTCTAGGAAAGTTAAAACCACATTTAAATGTTGCCAGCTAAAGGTACTCACCTACACATCACATATAAAGATAAGACATTTCAAAAGAAAAGCATAATTAACAAGATATATAAATAATTTAGGAGCCTGAAGACAGCAGATGCTGCTCAGGCACCGTTTCAATAGATCTGCACACTGAAAAAAAAAAATCACTGAAGTCTTCAGCAGCAAAGAACATGATCTGCAGAGCTGCTCTCAGGCACCAGGAGCTTGCAGCTGTCCACAGCTACAGTCTGGGCCAAAGGGTCCCAGACACCAGTCACTAGGTTAATGAGCTCTGTGCCACTCACTCGTGCCAGAAGGCAATGCATTCCTGTCAGCAAGCTAAATTATCAACGAGGAGATAAAATAGCAAGTGAGAAGCGCAATATCACCCTCTTTGCGCCTAAAAAACAAAGCAAGAAATGGTTTCAAGCCCCTTATGAAAAATCGAAGTTTTACAGTAGGTCTGAGCTTCTGCCAAACTGTTAAAAATGAAAAGATAATGCATTGTGGAAAGGCAATTAGCAAATTCTTGATTTTTACAGGAGTCATTTGCATCTTTGATAAGCCTGAATCAAAGGATGAGAGTGAGACCATGGCATGTTTGACTAGAAAGAAAAGATTGAGTAAATCATAAGAAAAAAAATTACTGTTTTCCCTATATTTCAAAGGTTGTTCACTGTCAATTAATGTAGTTTCAGTTTAACTGTAGGTTTTTTTGTTAATTAAAGTCTTTTCTTCTGCAATGTCTCTATGGAGTGTTAAAAGCGCTCTCTCTCCAGCAGTGGCTTGAAATCAGCAGAAAATAATGATTGCTCCTGGCTCACAAAGAGCAGATTCATTTTTAAGAAAGACAGGCTGGTTCTGAGAGCACCCTAATAGCTATCACTGACCATTTCATTTGTAAAAAAACGATTCAATTTTTTTTTAATAATTGCTTGTTAAATGTAGCTTTGATTAGCTTATGCTCATCCCTTACCTTGCAACAGCAAGGCAAAGTATTCATGTAAAAATCAGCTGTCAAGCACTCCTCTACAGCATATTCTGTAAAAGAGGTTATCATCCAGAAAAGCTAAAGTTTATCTTGCTTGATTTTATTTCCATTTATTGTGTTGAAGTATGAGAAGCACCTTTTTGCTTTCTGTCATATGTACTTGCCCAGTTATCATTTTATTTAAACAGAGAGTTCCATTTTTCCTCAGATTAGATGCTGAGCTGTCGAACAAAGAAGATTTCACCAATCCCACCATTTTTAATGATGGCTGCCCTGTCTGAAGCCTTTTCCCAACATAAGATCTACTCCATATTCATTTAAGTCTATAGAACCACCTCAGTTTATTATATTGAGCATCAGATCAAAGTGCTATAAATTATTTATTATTTCAGTTGTTGGGTTTTCTGAGTTCTTGGACTGATTATTAATTCTCAGTATATGTACAAGCTGTGCAGGAACATGTTTTCCTATGGAGAGAATGTTTCTAAAACAGCCTGAAGGCTCATACATTTTTTCCATAAAGCAGTCTTTGAGTATGAACTTAAACAGGAGTCCCCACATTAATTTTCAGAGAATCTAGGCCTGAATGCCACTTTTGCTGTGTCCCAAATCACAACTCTCCAAACCCTCACCTCCCTTAACAAACATCCATTACTAACATGTGAAGATTTTTCCATTCAGTTTTCCTTGTAATATATGTGTTTAAACATCTGTTTCTGGAGCTTCTCTGAAGTAACTGGATCTGAAATTTACTATAATCTAAGTTCTTTGGTAAATCATAAACTCAGAATACCTCAGCAAAAGAGCTGTTCAGGAAGGATTTTAGAAGTCTTATTTTGTCAACTCTGAAAATGCATAAGAAGTAGCAGTGCAGCAGTTCTCATTTAAACAATTACAAAATCTCTTGAAAATAAAAGAATTTTTCATCTGATTTCAAGTTCTTAGATTCAGACCTCTCAAGTGGAGGATTCAACAGTAGGTACTGCTTTTACCTGAGAAAAATACCTCTTGAGATTCTTCATTTCTGTGCAACTCCGTTACTCCAAATGGGTCAGAGGCACAATTTACACTCAGTGTACACTGAAGAACCACTCAAGAAACATTCAGGAAATGAAATCCATAAAATTTACTCAACCTTAGTCTCTTAATCTAGGACAGCCTTGACATTCCCCAATGACTCAGATTTTTCAGGGGTTTGCATTCTCACTTAGTACATTTTTTTTTTGTCAGGATAAAGTCACTTGAAACTGTCTTCCAAAGAACAGCTATGCACAGAGAAAAGCAGGCTAGGACTTAGGAGAACTGTGAGAAGTTGCTTCTTGTCAGTAGAAACCTTAAGTGTGTTAGTCCTTTTCTTTCTCATTCTTTATTTGGCTTACCTATGTCTGAAAAACACAGGGGTCAATTGAGAATATTGCAAGCAAATACATGTAAATGTATCAGGATTAGAAATGGCAGTGAGCTCTCCATGTGCTATTCCTTACTGCTGCCATTTAGTTCAGTCTCTGTGCCTCTTTTTTTTTTTTGGTTTGGTTTGGTTTGGGATTTTTTTTGTTTGGTTTTTTTTTTTTTTTGGTTTTTTTGGTTTTTTTTTTGTTTCTGTTTTTGTTTTGGCTTTTTTGTGGTTTTTTTTTTTTGTTTTATACAAATTATTAGAAGTGTATGTTCATACAAAAGAAGACCAGAGCTTTTAGAACAATGGCCTGTTTGGTTTCCTCTAAATAATTTAGGCATTTTATTCTTTTAAATACTCACCATGGTTTAACTTTTTATTTTACTGCATGATAAATAATCAAGTGTCAAAATCAGAATAGAATAGATGGTATCATATATGATCTAGTCTCTTTATATGCTGCTAGGGACATTTTCCCAGCACTTTGGTAAATAACCCTGTTCTCCATTATATAAATCTGCATATTAAGATGAAAGTGAAAAAAAAATAATATCAAATAACCTCTCAGTGTGGGAGGTCATTAAACTATTCTGTAGCTGAGCTCTTTAATTGCTCTTTTGAACACATGAGGCTCGTTAGTTTATAGAAAGGTTAAAAAAAAAAGCAGATATTAGAATGTAATTCAATTTATCCATTGACATACTGTTTAAATACCTATTCTCCATGGAACTGCTGGCCTTGGTTATATTCTGCAAACAGAGAGGGCTTTCCAGGACTTTTTGCTGTTACGAGGACCACCACTGATTTAGGTATTGGACAAGGATCATCTCTTTTCCCCCAAGACAGAAACTGCACAACTGCACCCTTAAGCGCTTCCTTCAAGTGAGCTGCATATTTTCGTACCCAACTCCAAGAGCAAGATCTTGCATGTATGAAATGCAGGATTTGCTCTGTCCCCCCCCCAACACCCTCCAAATATCAGGCAGGATAACGAGCAGGAAGTTTGTTTGATATATCAAAGTTAGATAGAGACCTGTCCTTTTCTAAGAAGGAAAAGACTTCTGTACCTGAGCCTAAAACTTTTTTAAAGTATTAAATGGTTTCCATCACATAAGACATCAAAATTAATTTTTAGTGACTGAATTGGCATTTTGCTGTGTTTGCATATTCTCGAACTGGACAAATATTAGTCTTACTACTTCAAAGTACGTATAAAAATCTGAGATTCTTCACCATTTTTGTACAACCAAAAAAAAATAAAAGCATTTAATTTCGAAGAACACTGAATTTCACATAAAACTGAAACTCAGCTCCTATCTGATGTCAGTGTGGAAAGGAAAATTCTGTAAAGTTTTTGCTGTGTATTTATCACTGCATGAGAAAAACTCTGGGAACTGAGGGGAGATTAGGGGTAATTATGTATAAGAAGGTACAGTAAAACTTCTGGTGCAGTAAAATACAGAGAGGTGATTACACCTCCGTTCACAGCACAATGAGGTCAACATAAACCTTGCCACTATCTTCAGCTGGCTTTGGAGGACCATGTTAACACAACCTTATGCACCAGAAAGGAAAATCAACCAAAAGTTCAGTCAGACTGATCCAGCCACTCACAGAATATCCAGAACAAGTGAGTCACTTTTTTACATTTATTTTTTAACATGAAGTATTATATTGTTGGTTCCTTAGATTATTGTTGAATAAAATTACCCCCAGAATTTGTTTCTTTTTACCTTCCTTTGGCAGCCTGTTATCCTCAAGTGGATAATGAGAAGGCAGGTGCACAGCGTGTTTTTTACTATTTTGCAATTACTGAATTGATTTTTGTAAAGAGCTGGTATTGGAGTAACTGCGCATCAGTTTTGAAAAGTACAATATTTAACAGAAATTGGGCTTTAGTTTATTTTTAAATATTTCAAGACACTTGACAGTAGTAATTTCTCTCATAAAGGGATGTTGTTTTCTGTAATCTTCTCCACGAGACTTGTAGCTGTATTGATGTGCTATTAAATGGGATTTGAGACAGGTTCCATCCCCTTTGAATCTGTCAGAGGCTGGGTGTTTTGCATTTCTCTCCTCTGGAGCCTTCTGGAAAACCATATATTGAAGCTGTTGAACACCTGATATAATTCCAGGTAGGTTTCCTGCTAAGTAGCTTTGTGTGGTGAAAAGGGTCAAAAACAAATGCTGATGTTTTTCCCAATGCTACTTCTGTTCTAGAGGGCCTCAGCTTTCCCTTGTTTACTCCTGAGGTCTGGCTATGCACTGAATGTTCTGATACAGTTGGCCAGACAGAGATACAGAAAAAAGTCAGGGAAATCCCTGGGGTTTGTCCAACAGCTGCTGGAGAGCAAGATATTCAGCAAATTGCTACTAAAATCCATTTGATTTTTATGATTGACTTTCAAGATGGGGTCTAGAGGAGCAATAGAAACTGAATTCTTAGAAGATCCCTCTTGGCTGACTTTCTTAAGGGATGAGAGAGCACTTGCAGGGGAATCTACATAGACAGGAGCATTGGGCAAACATCACTTCTGTGGAATTCAACAAGAGCAAATGACAGATTCTGCATCTGGGACAGAGTAATGCTGGACACAAGCTTAAACTTGGGGATGAGTGGCCAAGTAGCAGCCCTGGGAAAAGCAGCTTGGGATGCTGGTGAAAAAACAAGTCCAGCACGAGCCAGAAGTGAGCACTGGCAGGCAAGAGGACAAACCATGTCCTGTGCTGCATGCAAAACAGTCTGAAAATTAATTTACTCAATTAAATAATGATCTGACAGAAACAGAATGTAAACAGAGAAAGAGTATCTTCAGACACAGGCAGACTTTCCAATACACATCTGATAGGAACCTCTATCTATAAGACTCATTTTAATGGTATGGCCAAGGATATTCCTTTCATGGAGGCTACCACATATAAGAGAGTGGCATAATACCATTCTGCTTTTGGAAATCTAGTCACCTGAAGAATTACCCAGCTAGATCTGAACATGTGTTCCTGCTCAATGTCTTTTGATATTTTAATGGAATGCAGCTCATTACAGCCACAGCACTGGTCAGGGGTGACTGGAATTGACCTGCAGTGTTCACTAATGGAGCTGCTGCATCCCTGAACACACACAAACCAACTGTAAAGATTATTTTCCAATAAATTGCTCTCATCAGACTTATGTCAGTTCTCAGGAAATATTAGAGATTTAGTATTAGACAAAATAATAAAAGAAGAGAGGCCCCATATTGCAGTGACACAGGAATTGTAATACGACACAGCATTTGAAATGTAAAGAGAAAAATATCTATTTTTTCCAAAAGAGAAAAAAGAAATTGACTATACATGTAGAAAATATATAAACTAGATATCTGTTTAATCTGAATATATGGTGACAGAGAGAAGCACAAGCAAAGGGGTGAGGTGGTGAGAGCCTAGGCACCAGCAGGTGCATGATTTGGGCCCCCTCACCTCAGTTATACCCAGCCCCACCCCATGTTCACGAGCTGTTTACACATGTTGCACCAGACAACTCCATGGCTTGTGGACGAAAGCAATTTATTCAACTCAATTACTCTAGTCAGCCACTAGATAGCTTAAATTACATATCATCTGTCTCTTATGCAAAGTTCTCACTTCGTTTGTCTCTTTGATTGTTTCAGACGCCACTTTGTCTTACAGGAAATAACCTAAAAGGCATCAGACAGCATTTATCAAATATCACATTTTCTAGGTCTAATGATTTGTAAATTTGACTCCCATTCTAAAAGAGAAAAGTTAATCTCAGGGATAAGGCTTTGGCCTGTGACTTTAGAACATTCTATTCACCTCTTGGACCTAATAGTGTCTGATTTCATAGTTTTCATTTCAGATTTTCCATAGTATCTAGAGGCAGAATATTATCCCAGCTCTTTTAGTTGAAAGCTGTGGTGAAAAAGCTGATGCCAACTGCAAATTTAGAGAGAAGTACACTTTAGAGGGCTATTATGTTTGTGAGAGACTAAATTTGACTCAGACAAATGAGGATTTTACAAATAAAGGTATAGCAACACCAAGACATATTGGAATTTTTTTATCTGTGTAAGATATCTAGTTTAAAAAGGGAACTGTCCTTAAAAAAATTGCTGCTGATATAGATCCATACAACTTTCTGGAAATTTAGTACACAGTATTAAGTAGTACTTAGCATAAAGGAAGAAATAAATTCCTTTGCACACCCACTCAGTTGAATTACTTGTTGATTATTGAAATAATTCATCTTTGTAACACCTTATCTTTATTCTTGTGTGAGGGAATGGAGACACACAATTGCACTTGCTCTCACCACAGAAACACCAGAATTGCTATTATCCCTAAGTTTTCTGCTCTCTGGAGGAATTAATTGTCTTGAAACCCAAGGGAAAGAAATATCATAGGCTACAAAGTACTTGTTGTCTCGGGATGAATTTTTCATGCCCGTGGATGGCTGACCGTGATGAATCAAGTGGTGCAGAACAAGAGATCAATCAAGAACAAGTGCCAGCGAGGGCGCGAGGCGCGGCAGACAAAGTGATATCGATGTCAGGAGAGATGTCTGCTCCACAAAGCTCTGACTCATCGTTCACCACCAAGCTCTCTAAATATGGTGATGCCGTTTTGAAACTGTTGACTTAACTTGCTTCAGTGAAACTATGAATATCAAGTGACTGTCTAGGAAGAATTGTCTGCCTGAATGCAAGCAAAGCAAAGTCTTGCGAGCTGTCAGCTGCCTTCAATCCTGCGTTTCTGGAAAACCTAGCTACTCTAAGATTAAAAATGTTCCTTGCAGAGATGTTCTTTGTGATGTTGCTTTTTTCTTAAGAGATCCCTAAAACTATTCACTGTAAGACACATTTTGTAAAATATCTACAAAAATGCAGGGTACTTGCTGCAAACAAAATTAAGATAGTCTAAATAAGTATTTAGATTCCCTTTTTGTCTATATGTAGAAGCTAAATTGTTTCCCTTGCAAAATATATGAAAAGAAGATTGCAGTAGGACAGCCAGTGCTTACTGCTTGCCTTGCTGAAAATAAAAATTCATAAATCTAACTTGCTTTAATGAAAGTGGAATGTAACTGGGATCTTTGCCTGTGGGCATGTTGAAGGTTGCTGGGTTGGGGAACTCCAAAGTTAAATTCATCAGTCTGCAGGAGCTAAAAGAAACTAGCTCTTTAGGCTAGGGACTGAAAAAAATCTCACATTTTAATGGATTAAGGTCCAAGGAAGATACACATCACAGTGATGAGTACACTATATATTTTCTATTTAAACAAGGCCATTCTTTTCACCACAGCTATGGATGGTTTTAATATAGGAAAGATATATTAAAAAAAACTTGAGGTATTCTGTCAGATACCCCCTATATAAGTAAGAGGAAACACTGTTAAACTTTGCATTAATAGAAACTGCTCCTGAATGCTACAATTCATCATTTTCAAAAACTCTTGGCATCAATTTCATCAATCACCCTTGCCCAGAGCTGAATTATGGCTATTCCCACCCACCCTTTTACAGTTTTACATCCCAGTTGCTCACTAATCCAGGTTTGTCTCAAGCAACAGGAAGCATTGAGTGTCTAATACTGCCCTCCTCAATCCATGAACTTCAGAGAGCTCACACATCTGGATTCAGAATATTATCTGGATTAGTTAGCTTTAGTATCCAAATTTCTCCCCATAGAATTTATTGAATGCTTCTTTCTGGCAAAGCCCACATCTGCCTGAGTGTTGAACCACTAAACAGATGTGCCACATTTAAGTCCATCACGGTTTGAAATAAACTATTATTTTGTCATCTGGAGTTTCTGTTTTGGAGCAAATCTCAGGGAAGTGGAACAAAACTGGATCCTGCCCAAAACATGGACAAGAAGGAGTTGGTTGTGCCTCCACATCTGCTCAACAATCCAGCAGTTTCAGAAACTAAGTATTATAGAATTATAGAACAATTTGGGTTGGAAGAGACCTTGAAGTTCCACCCCCTACCATGGACAGGGACCTTCCACTATCCCAGGTTGGTCCCAGACCCATCCAACCTGGTCTTGGACATTTCCAGGGATGGAACAACCACAGCTGATCTGTGTCAGTGCCTCACCACCCTGACAGACAGGAATATCTACCCAACATCTCATCTAAACCTGTGTACTGTCTGCAAAGCTCTGTTTGAAGAGATGCATGCTGATTTTACAGATTGTTTAATTTACCAGAAAGTACTGTAGATTCTCTGACCTTGAGCCATTATGCCTAGTTGTATCACCTTTACGGAATTTATCTCACGTTTAGGGTCATCTCTTAGTTTGATTATTGAGGTGGCATTGCTGGACAGAGTTCAAAGAACTTGTCACCTGGTACCAGTTATGGAACTATGCTGCACATAATGGCAGCTTGTGGCTGAAACATCTGCAGAGTTGTAACAATTAACAGCTTTTAAAAGGTATTTGGAATTTGAAGTTCAGAGAGCTTCTTGCGTACAAAGGAAGGCAAATACCTCTGGTCTCATTTTACTGATAGGAAACAGGAAACCAAATGACAAAACAGGACAAAATACATAACTCACGGAACAGGTAAAGATTCTGTCTTTCAATACAAGCTTTGCCATCAGATAACCAGAGCAGAGTGTCTCCAAGCTGCAGTGTCAGGATACTGGGAAGCTTAGGCCAGAAAGATATTTACATTTACTCATTAATTATGTCTGCAATAGCTTTCTCAATTCAATCAGCATATACACCAGCTGCTGCAATGCCAGTGATTTAATTGTTACACATGATGTAACTTATATTTCTTTTTATTTATAAGTAAATGATGAGCTTATTAATCAGGCATGTTTATGAATCGAAAAACTGAAAATTAAAATCTAAGGAAAGATTTAGGGCTGTCTAGGGACTATTAGACAGGACTTCACTTGAACTTTCTACATCTTTTTAATGTCCAAAAATTAACAATTTCATATGCATTTTTCAAAAATAAGTATGGTCCAAGATGGTGACAGGGGAAACAACACAGCAATATACACCCACAAACCACAGTTTTAAGCACTCTATTAGATCAGATGAAATAGGGAGGAAAATAAGCAGGGCTTATTTTTATACATAATTTTTGTCGCATTTTTGTCTATTAAATTACTTTAATTGAAAGAAGGAGAGACAAAACCTCATCTGTCTTCAATAACTATCAGTATTGTCGATTGCACTCTTCAGTAGCGACCACTGCGGTTCTGAATCACCATTCCCTGCCACTGAGCTGATCTAAGAATTTGCCAAAAATGCTGACAAGGCCAAGAAATGACCAGGCCTTGAAAAAAAAAAACCCAAAAACCAAAAAAACTACTTGGACAATGAGTGCTGCACCCAGTGCCACAGGGATGGTGAGAGCAACAGCACTGCTGTAGAGGGATCTGTCCCCCGTGGCATCATCTCTGCAGGGGGAATGCTGCTGGCCCATTCCACTGGCCCCACTGCTTCGTGTCTGGCTCCTGCACAGGGCTGATGCTGGCCCAGACCTCCTCAGATGCTACAGAACAGCTGGATTGAACATTCCTGAGCTTCAAAAGCAGCTTGGCCTCTGAGACTGACCTGGAAGTACTGAGCTGTATGGAGAAACTGAAATTAAAGGCCTGCTGTGGAGGATGACTGCAATACTGGCCACTGTGGGCTTTGAGAGATTCCTTCCAGAAACAGAATCTAACAAGTTTAAGTTTCCTTGGAATTATAGGTACTTTAGAAATGGCAAAAAAAAAGTTGGTGTTGCTGACCCACCATTTGGCAATGATGATTTATGCTCAAATGTGCTAACCTCATTTCAGCTGTAGAAAAAGTGCTGTGCCATAGATTTCCTCCTGTCTGGAAAAAAATTCAAGCACTAATGTAAATATCTCATCACCTGGCCAAAAGACTCAGCTGGATTCAGTGGTGGTGTTCCCCAGAAACACAGCTGGAATATTTCAGATGGCATTCAGGAAAACCACACACGTGTAAGGTGCACAGCACAAATACCTCCATGCCAACAGCATCCAGTTTCAAACTATCATGTTTCTACAAAAAAAAAAGTGAGAAAAAAAAAATAAAAGAAACAGTAAAGTTATAAAGAAGGAGGGAAGAGAAGGAAAATAATGCTGGTTCCCAGAGGATTTATGGCCCCCAACTTTACAACAAAACAGAAGAGCATGTCAGTACTAATGTACAGTTAGTTATGGTATTATTACAAAGTACAAAAAAGTCCCTCATTTCCTTCATTCCTTTTCATGCTATAACTTTTGGTACTGGATGTGGCTGTGGTGAAGTTAATTTTCTTCACAGAAACCCGTATGGTGGCAGGTTTTGGTTCTGTGACTTAACCAGTGTTGATAATTCACCAATGTTTTGGTCATTGATGAACTGCTCTGCACCACATCAAGGCTTTTCCTTTTTCCCACTGTGTCTCCAGCAGGAGTTGTCAAGAACCTGTGGGGACACAGAGCTGAGACAGCTGATCTGAACTGGTTAGAGAGATATTCATATCAAATGACATTGTACTCAGGAATAAAAGCTCAAGGAAAGCAGGAAGAAGCAGAATCGTTCATGGTTATGGCATGTGTACTCCTGAGCAGCCATTATGTGAGACAAGGCCCTGCTTTTCAGGAACTGGTTAAAAATCTGCCTGCCGTGAGAATTAATAAATAAATTCTTAAATTCGCTTGTATTCACAGCTTTTGCTTCAGCTGTTAAACAGCTATCTCAAGCCCTTCCTTTCCTTCCTTCCTTCCTTCCTTCCTTCCTTCCTTCCTTCCTTCCTTCCTTCCTTCCTTCCTTCCTTCCTTCCTTCCTTCCTTCCTTCCTTCCTTCCTTCCTTCCTTCCTTCCTTCCTTCCTTCCTTCCTTCCTTCCTTCCTTCCTTCCTTCCTTCCTTCCTTCCTTCCTTCCTTCCTTCCTTCCTTCCTTCCTTCCTTCCTTCCTTCCTTCCTTCCTTCCTTCCTTCCTTCCTTCCTTCCTTCCTTCCTTCCTTCCTTCCTTCCTTCCTTCCTTCCCTCCTTCCTTCCTTCCTTCCTTCCTTCCTTCCGACACTTCCTTCCTTCCTTCCTTCCTTCCTTCCTTCCTTCCTTCCTTCCTTCCTTCCTTCCTTCCTTCCTTCCTTCCTTCCTTCCTTCCTTCCTTCCTTCCTTCCTTCCTTCCTTCCTTCCTTCCTTCCTTCCTTCCTTCCTTCCTTCCTTCCTTCCTTCCTTCCTTCCTTCCTTCCGCCACTTCCTTCCTTCCTTCCTTCCGCCACTTCCTTCCTTCCTTCCTTCCTTCCTTCCGCCACTTCCTTCCTTCCTTCGCCACTTCCTTCCTTCCGCCACTTCCTTCCTTCCGCCACTTCCTTCCTTCCTTCCGCCACTTCCTTCCTTCCTTCCGCCACTTCCTTCCTTCCGCCACTTCCTTCCTTCCGCCACTTCCTTCCTTCCGCCACTTCCTTCCTTCCTTCCTTCCGCCACTTCCTTCCTTCCTTCCCTCCCTCCCTCCCTCCCTGTTTCCTTGTTTCTGTTCTTGTTTCCTTCCTTGTTTCCTTCCTTCCTTGTTTCCTTGTTTCTTTCTTTCCTGTAGGACTGGGAAGTGAGCAAGTAGCTGAATCAATCCCCGTAATTACTTTTGGATGTTGGTTGTAATCAATCCTCTGTAATTTCTTAACCAAAAGCTTAGGTTTTAAACTTTAGAAGCTCTCCTGTAGCCCAGAAATATTAATCCTGTTAGCTGCTCTCTTCTATAATGTATCAAACACAAAACACTCCTGAAGCTCATTGCTTTTTCAATGCTCTTATAAACTGTGTTCTAATATTAGCTGGAAACAATACTCTCTGATGTTTCTCTCCAATCCTACAGAAATTACAAGGGCAATTCCTTCATCTTTCCCTCTCTCTGCTCCATCCCACTTAACCACGCACTGCTTTAACCACTTTAATTCAGATATTTCAGTGGCTAGGGCAGAAAATTGGGGTCAAGGCATTCTATGGTAATTTCAAAGAGAGAGTCAGGAGCAAACACTGTTTGTTTTTTTTTTCTTCAGCTGCACAACATTTCCCTGTTTCCCTCCCCTCCCCACCTACTCTGGCATGAGTGACTTCCCCATTAAGATGCATTCATTTGGCTGGAACTCTCAGTGTACAAAAAAAAAGAGTTGTATTCTTTCTGCTCTGATGCTAAGGTCAAGCTGCCAGTTTTCTTTGTGATGTGTGAGGCAGCACAGAACACAAATCGCATTTCCACTCTCTTCAGGTCTTCTTTTAAATGCCACAATACTGAC
The DNA here is from genome assembly GCA_024865655.1 of Emberiza elegans. Lineage (NCBI taxonomy): Eukaryota > Metazoa > Chordata > Aves > Passeriformes > Fringillidae > Emberiza > Emberiza elegans. The sequence continues at coordinate 3,607,758 of JALJVW010003588.1, read as the reverse complement.
AGTAATCACTGAGCTGAACAGATATGACACACAAGACACTGACAGAACAAATAAGGCCCATCCTATCTTGGTTTTCCACTAAGTAAACAAATATGTATTTGGTTGTCAGTTTAGCTAGAGAGGGTTCTGAAGATAGGTAACTTTTAAACACTGTGCCATTGTGAAAAATTCATTGTATGTTAAACATCCTGAGATTAATACAAATACAGAAATAAACTAGACATATAAATAAAATAAAATAGCAAAAGAAAAACCCTTTCACAATAGATTGCAAATCTAAGGCCTTCCACATTGGCATTTTCCTGGTAAAATATTTTATTGGCAGGAAATACACTTACAGTAACTTTATGGGGGAAAAAAAAGAATTTTGAAAGATAGCATAGGCTCTACACCATTGACTAACACAAACAGGTGATATTTTACATTTCCTACTTCTCTCATAAATTCTGTCATATTCTTAAAGAAAAACCCTGCAAGAAGAAAAGAGATAAAAGTAGGTGGAAGGAATTAATACTCAGAGGCAAGTAATTCTATCACCAACATCTTAATGATTTTTTAGCAGCTTGTTATGCACTAAACCTGAAAAGAATTATTCATGGTATTTGTTTATGGCATTGAACTTTGACTGTGAGCCAGGGAATTATTTGACTCCCTCACAAATTTTCATCACAGTACAAACTGGCATTGTGTCTACCCAGGTCATTTCCTGAGCAATCATGTCTACTACCGCGTATCTCATCTGTTCCCAATCCACATCCTGCTTTTTGTTGTGACCAAATTAACATCAGTGGTGCTAAAATATTCCCAAGTGTTCCAGCCCTGTAAAATACTCACTGTCTATGATTTTTACTAACTTTATTTGCGATGCTTGAGGTCAGAAAGGGAACAATTAAACATCTACTGGAATAAAAATTTCAATTTTCTGCATTTTTCCTACTTACAGCCAATCAGAAATGCATCTTATTCACAAGCTTGAAAATGTATTTGAGTTGCACCACCCTAAAGTATCCCGCTACACAAAACTGGTTTAAATATTGCTAAAAACTTATTATATTAAAACTCATCCAGTATGTACAGTGATGCTTTAGAAACATAAAACAGAGCTTTGAAAACCAATTTGATCCATAGTTATTTTTAGGTAAATGAAAATAAAGAAAATAAACCTTCAATCACCAAGTAATCCTATTCTTTAAATATGCTGTCACTGTCAATCAGCCCAAGTTGTTATCTCACAGGGTTTTGCACAGCTTTCTATAAATTCTTTGAATAACACATTGGCACTAACAACTATTTTCCTTAAAGAGTGAAAATGCGTGTTACTTTATAGTAAATAAACCTTTCATGAGCATGTTTCAGGGAAATGTGTATTTAAATCTGTTTATAGTCACTGGCATTTTGTTTAGATTTTTCCTCCTACTGCCACTTGTTCAAAATTTATTATAGTGAAGTAGCTGTTTGTTTATATTTTTATGAGCAGTAAAAGCTGGGGAGTGAGAGCAAGGGTAAGAGCTGGGCCACAAAGGATAAAAGAAAACATATAAAAACGCATATATTTGTTTCACATCTTGCCAATTTTTTTCCCAGACTTGGGCAAAACAGAGTTTTATTTCTTGGTACCAAAGGAGATATCCCTCTAGCATGACTGTGATTCACAATTCTGCTCAAGATTTTTGTGTGAGGATGAATCTAGCTCTTCAAAGAACACAGAAGAGCCTGATAAATGCTGTGCCTCCCACTGATTTCACAGGGTGTTACATACTGCTGAGGCTGGGACCCACAGACTCCTCTCCGTTCTGGATGGTTGTCAGAACACCAGACACGAGAAGCATCGCTTTGCCTAGCATCCCATAAATTTATATTAATGTTGGATTTACACAGCTTTGTACATGGCTGAGGAGAGAAAAAAAAGGCCTGTGCTCAGAAGACTTAGAATCACAGAATCATAGAAAAATTAAGGTTGGAAAAGTGCCCTAAGACCATCAAGCTCGGCCACTAACTCAGCATTGATAAGATCACCACAAAACCATGTCCCTAACCTCCACATGCATATGTTCTGTTAACACTTGAAGAAATTGTAAATCCACCAGTGTCCTGGACAGCCTTTTGCAATGCCTGAGCATCCTTTCTCTGAAGGAATATTTCCTAGTTTTCAACCTAAACCTCCCCTGGCACAACTTGAAGACATTTTCTCTTGTCTTACGGCTTGTTACCTGGCAGAAGACATTGACCCATGCCAGTCCACAGCTGAGATGATGCCCCTCCACCTTCCTACTCCAGAGAGCCACTGAGTGAGAAACATGGGTTAAGAAGTTCACAGAGGCAGGATAATGATCTCCTAACATGAGCTCTGTGTGAATTTGGCTACCAGTATGTGCATCATATATAGGATATGACCATGGACTATTAGCACCTTGTAGGAAAACTGCAGTGGAAAGACAGCATCTGAAAACAATGCTCTTTGAAGTACAAATTTCTGCATTTTCCTTTTATCCTTTTACTCCTTTATCATTCCTTTACTCATCTATTTCTAGTTTTCTGTTTTCTGAATCCTTTTCTATGTTTCTATTTTTTTTTCTATTTTTCTATACTTAATTGTTGATGCCTGTTAACATTTCCCTTTGCAAACTGCTTGGATTGCTTCTTTTATATATTCTTTTTGACTTTTTTCTAACCCCTTCCTTATCATCAAATATTAGAGGCCAATTCTGAGGCCAATTGTCATTTTGAGCATGTTATCTGGGAGAAAAAAAAAAAAAAAGAAGCTTATGTGATGAAATCCTTGTTATGTCAGGCATTTAATAACTTTTAAGTATCTTGGGAAAGATTTGAAAATGGGGCTTTTGACTTCCGCTTTTATAGGAACAGTCTAGTAAACAGGGTGTGCACTGAGAGAGAGAGATTATGTTGCAAATTCACTTTTTCTTTTTACGCCACAAAATCCATTGGAACTGTTCTAACTGGAAAGAAAGGTCTAAGAACCTGGTTTCTGGAGCTCATATATTATACATTATATACTTGTCTGATGTAATAGATTGTTCTTTTTCTCCTCGAATCCCAGGAGAGAAATAATGTGTTTCTAGAGCTTATCTACAAACATATGGAACCCCCAGGAGAGAAATAATGTGTTTCTAGAGCTTATCTACAAACATATGGAACCCTCATGAAGCCCAGGAACGCATCCTTGGGCTGTGCCCAGTGTCAGACACTGCACAGAGCAGAGCTCTGGCATGCTGTGTGTGATGAGTGATCAAATGGTCATGTCACCAGGCAGCCCAAGTGAGATTATTCACTGTGAAGAAAATGCCTAATGAATGCTTTTAATCAACTTGAGAGCATAATTTTTATATTAGAAAGTCTAGGAAAAATTTAGAGAAGGGGGATTTTTAAAGCTAGCCAGGCATTCTGGATGACTTAAGAAGCTTCTGGTTTTGAAACAACAGAGAATTTGAAAAGACTTGGGCTTGGTTTTGAACATCCTGAATTAAAATCTAAAGTAACAGTACACATTTTGCAAGCTGCTATGGAGAGATTTCTGTGAAGACACTGCAGATCCTGTTCAACAGAGAAAAGTTCAGTGTAACACAACAAGCTGTCCTGCAGGTAGTCAGCCAGGAAAGTCACTGAAGGAATCACATAATCTGGCAGAGCAATCAAGTTAGTAAAGAATCAGGATTTGACAGAGAATATGACTTTCAGCTAGGACTCATTTATTTTGGGCATGTGAAAATGGACAAGAATTACAGAATTATATTAGCACTTCAGGGAGATTGCAAGGAAAGAAATTACAAAACAGCTCCTTTCATAACTGTAGTGAGCGTAAACTAAGAAGAACTGCATGCATCAGTCTCTCAGCTGATTACAGCTCTTACTTTGCCAAAGCTTATGAAATTAATTTTTAAAACTTATAAACATTTGTGAGCTCACCTTTGGGACCCCTGAAATAACTAGTTTAGTTCTAGGGTTTTAATGAAAAGATAAAATACTGATTACATGTGTTGAAAACATAACTATTTTGGAGACTTTGACAACAATACACAGCTTGGAATCTCCTGAGACAGTCTTTTATGCACACATTGACACCCTCATCTTTTGGATTTTCCCCACCCACCTTGAAACAAAGCTATTTTAGCCAGTGTCTCCACTGCTTAGTGGGCAGGTAATGCTTTAGCAGATTTCTAGGGCTTGCAGAACAGTGTCTTCCCAACACAATTCCTCTGAAACTGGGACCCTGCACATCTAACACCCAATTCCTGTCGCTGGAGTTGTGTGAGCCGGATGAGACTTCCAGCTTCTAGGAAAGAAAATTAGACAGGCTTGCAGGCGTAAAGGGAGGCTAATTAAAGTCAAAGAACAAATTAAAAGTGGAAAAGGATTACCAGAGGAATGGAAGGGAATAAAATGGAAAGTGCAGAAAGAGAAGAGATGAAAGCAGCAACAGAAAAAGAAGAAAAAATTTTCTTAATTGCTCTTTCAAGAGTGTCCCTAATGGAATTAATCTCATCCAAATTCTAGCAGATAGCACATGCCAAAAATGCTGCAGATGGCTGGGCTCAGCAGCAGGGACAGCTTGGAAGGGAAGCGGCTCCTGTGGCTGCCTCAACAGATTGTTTACAGCAAAGATACCGACAGTGCCCAGCCATTGTCATGAAACAGCGCTTGTTCCCTTGCTCGAGACTTCAGTCTGGGCATTTCAAATGGCAGATTTGTGTGTGGCTGAAACTAGGAGAGTCCTTGATAGTCCAATTCCTGTTGCTGAGGAATAACCCAGAAGGTTTTCTGTCTCTTTATGGCAAGCATTGTGAATGGGAAAAGCTGAGCAGGGTTCAAGCCACTGAAATCCTCACTCTAAGTGAAGCTCTGCTTTAATGAAACACCATGAAAAGCAGACTCATTAATATAACCTTCTGTGAGTACTAATCACTTAGAGTGATAGAATACCGTGCCTTGGAAAGGGCTGACAAGGATCATCAAGTCCATCTTTCGGCCCTCAGCAGGCCCATCCCCAGGAATCCCACCCTGTGCCCGGGAGCATTTTCCAAATGCTTGAGATCTGTCAGTCTCTGCGGAACCTGTTATTGCCCAAACACTTCCTTGGGGAAGAACTTTCTCCTGATATCCAAACTAAACCTCCCCCAGCTCAGCTTCAGGCCATTCCTTTGGGTCCTTCACGTAATTGTTCACAAAGAGGCAGGGTAGGTGACGGGCCTGAATCATTCAATTCCATTTCCACCCATGGAACAGAGAACAGCAGGAGGTGAGCTAGCAAATCTGCATGCCTTCCATCTGCACCCCTACCCAACACACACATGAGGTGGTCCATACTTTCAGGGTGCTATCTCAGCCTGTTTCCGTTCCTACTGGAGCCTTTATAGTCAGAAGGACGCATTTTAGTTCTGCTTGAATTAACCTAAATGACTTTTTTTTGTACACAACAAACAAATCCAATCTTGAGGCTAGCCTAAGCATCTCTGATATCTGAATTATTAGTGCCACATCAGCCAAAAGTCCTGAAGATTTTTAACACATCTCATAATTTTGAGGATGATAGCAGTCCTTCTCTTGTGTAAGAGAATTTGACAACTCTAAATGTTCTGGTATATTTGCTCTGTAATGTTCAATCTCTGTAACATGTTCTGTCTTAATGTAAACCACTTAGACTAGAAAAACTTTTACCAGCCTGTTCCTTTCAAAGACTCTTGCACAATCTGCTCCACCTTGCTTTTAAGCAAATTATTAAGGGCCTATGCCCCTCTTCTTGACCAAAGAAAGTTTGTCTTGAAGGCCTTGTACACCTCTAATAATGCATGTTCTAACTGCAATTTCATCACTTGTTACTCTCCAGAAAGTAATTCTGGCTGCTTTCCGCCTCAAATTTTGGAATATATGTGTTCTTCTCTTGATATTCATTACTTTTAAATATTGTGAGTTCTCCACCCCCTATTCCAAAGGGGCAGGTGAAGTGACCAGCTCGTTTGCCTTATCCAGGTTGATATTTATCATCTGGGTGTTATGATGGGAGAAGCTGGATAAATCAACCCATTCACATCACAGCTGCATCCATTTACATTGAATCTCTGTATACATATGCAAGTTTCACAATAAAGAATCATGAATTACTGTCTACAGCAGCTATTTGAATATAGTCACAGTCGTTTGTCACCATAAATCAAAATGTGTCACTCCTTTTATCATCCCTGTTGGTTTTCTTTGAACTCTGTCCTATTTATCAGGCATCTTCTAGTGCTGAAGAATCCAGGACTCCAGTCAGATTTCTCAGCACTGAGTTGGTATCTCACATGCAGAAACCCCCCACATTAAATACAGAGGGAATAATTGAATCCTCCACCCCTATAACCATCGAACTATGTGAACTGCCAAAATAATGAAAACGTTTTTAGTCATTTCCCTGAGGCATAAAATCCTGTCCACAAGGTCTGCCCATAGGCAAAAGAAATTGATTAATAAATAATGTATTTAATCCTTTTAAGTGGATAACATATACACTAAAGATAAATGAAGAGTATCAGAAAGGGTCCAGAATAATTTGAATTCTTGGATTTAATGGTCCCAAATAAGATAACACACATGAAAATGCAGAATTTAGGTCATCATGAGAGATGTGATAGCACAGGTGACTGCACTGGGGGAAAGAGAAAATATCTTCAAGTTACTACAGATATTTCTGTATGTGACCTCTCTGAACTACACCTGAATAAAAGAATTCATTATTCTCTGAGGAGCAAGAATAGCTCCATAGAGGAAACTAGCAGGCAATCTTTCTTCTAATAAGGCCACTAACAGAAGAGCATGTCAATTTTTTGGAATTCATACTCAGAAAGTTGATGTGGAAATATTAATTAAGCATACAAGATGCTCTGAGCAGGAAAATAAGGTCCGACAAGTGCAGTTTCAGATATTCAGTGTATTGCAGTGAAAGAAGATCAAGGTGTGAACTCATGATTGTCTACAAGTACTGACAGAAAACACAGATTTTTCAAAGTTGTTAGCAAAGAGATAAGACAATATGTTTAAAAGTTGGAATTACTCAAAATCAAGCTTGAAGCAAATTCAATTATCTACCTGTGAAAGAAACTAAAACACATGGACAGCTTTGTTATAAAGGTCACAAACCTAGCAGGACCTCTGCTTTTGTAGAATCTGTTGAGCTTAATCTGGTTTATGAGAAAACTGGAAGTTACCCATGCCTGGGGATGTGATTGTCTGGCATTGGTGGCCCTTCACTACAAGGCATTTGTTTGCTTTTGATGGCAAAAATTACAATGTGCACCACCATTATTTTGCAAGAAACACCTGAAATTCTGCATTAGAACTGTGCAGGCAGCACCATGAAGTGACCAGAGGAATTTATATGTCATTTTGAAAAGTTCAGTACTCTTACCCTTTCAGAACTGTTACCAAGAAGGCAGTTTGCCTCTAGTAACAAGATATAAATTCTTTCATGTTTCCTTCCTTCCTTTTCTATTTCTTTTTAAATCTGAATAAGTTGAATAATTTCCCTGAAACACCTGAGGAAAGAAGAATCTGGATTGCATTTTTTTTTTGTTTGCTTGCTTTTCAGACAGAGAATGATAAGGGAACAACCAATTTTCAGATGGCATACAGATCTGTGTCTTTGTTAATAAATATTTCTATTTTTTTTCTCCACTTAAATTAAAATTGTCATTTTTTGCAGTTAGAGGAGAAGAAGGAAAAATCAAAACAGCAAAAACTACACTTGTGTTGACTTTGAGGGCTAAAAAAGGGACTTAGCTTGCCTTAACTCTAATGCACAGCATGCCCAAGCACTTGAAAGGGAACTTTTTTCACCTTGACTCGTACTGAGCAGGAGCTAAATCCAACACCTTCATCCTGGTGATTGGCTTGCCTCAGGACATGAGAGAAGGCCGGACCCTTTCTTTTGATTCATTTACCAGGCATTTAGGGAAGCACAGCTGTACCTGAGAATATTCCTGGAGAAAATAAGAAACTGAATCAAAACCAACCCCTCCAAAAAAAAAAAAAAAAAAATTTAAAAAAAAGTTTGCTGCTGGGGTGTTTGATCAATGTCCGGAGAGTGCTCTGTGACACCAAGCCCCGTGGTGGGGTAAGAACAGCATCAGCAGGCCCAAGTGGTGCTTTCCAAGCTGTGCACATTTAATACCAGTGGAATCTCTAACCTTGCCCCTCATCCTTTTCAGTGTAACCTGGTTCACACATTATTTTATCTCCTGGGAGTTTGCAAACAGCTGCAGTGGGCCAGCTCTCCAGCAAACACTCCATGGTGCTCTATTTACTGGGGACTCTTGTTATGAGGACATGCTTGAAAATAATAGGCACATAATTTGCTTTATCAAGGCAGAATAAGAGGCAAAACTGGCCCAGAAAAAAAAAGGCAGTTGAGCACATAAATGAAAGAAAATTGCGGATTTAATCTAATTCCTCATACTGAAGTTCCCACATCACAGGGAACATAATTGTTTTCACACATTTTGGAAGTTATTGTGTACACACGATCTTGAAATTAATTGGATGAGTCACCTGCATCTGTAGAAACACAGCCTTTATGCCACACTGGAAAAAACAAGCAAAACACAACAAAACAAAAATCAAGGAAATCAATGGGTAGGAATGCCTCCTTTAGACAGCCCAGTCTGAGAATACATTTCCTCACACTATTCCTCCAATATCCTTGAGAGAATCTTTTCTTGATTTCTTCTCTTTCACTTTTTTTAAAGTTCTTTTTAAGACTGAAGCCCGAAAATACATTTCTAACTACTTTCCAATATACAATTAAACAGGAAATATATTACTTTTACAAAAGTCTTTAGGTAATTATTTAAAAATATCTTCAAATGTTGTATGGTGGCAACAGATCATCTGTCAGTCTGTCTCAGAAATAAACTTCCATAAGACAGCTAAATAGAAATTCAATTTACACCTATGATAAACCTATGCTATACATAAACATCTAATTTTATTTGCCTGGAATAACTGTAGATCATGTTCAGCCTTAAATAAATCATTGTTAACCAGGGTTAGGAAGAAAACAATCAAACAAAAAACCAAGAAAACACTAAAACAATGTTTTTATTCAGCCAAGAAGATGCACATAAAGGTGGGTTACAGTGCAACCTGATCATTGTTTGGAGATTGCTTAGGTAATAATTTTTCATCAGAGGGAGGTTTTTTATTTTATTCAGTTGCACAGGAACATCAATTTATTCATTTTAGCAGTCACTTTGCAAGCCCTGGGTTAATCATCACTAATGTTTTGCAGAATGTTCTGCAGTTAAGTATTGTTATCAGCGTACCTGGTTTGCTAAATATAAGGCAGCAATGGGATTGAAAGGCTCTTTTGTGAATGTTGTTTTGTTTGTTTTTTTTTTTTTTTGTTGTAACACTGAAAAACAGAGCTAACCCCAGAGGTCTGATCTGCATCAGGCAAAGACAACAACGAGAGCACCTTGTTTACTGCTCTCTAAAGGTATTTGTGAGCAAAATGGGTTTCAGAATCTCCAGAGTTCTCAAGGTTTGAGGGTCAGGTAACCTCATGTAAATTTGAGTGGCACTGAGGTGGCCTGATATTTGTCATCAGAGCAGAGAAGAAGAGATGCCAAATACGCATTCTTAATTGAAATAAAACTAAAATTAGAAGTACATAATTTTGATATGGACTATAATTGAATGAGAGTCAATACAAAATTTGCTTGATTCACTTCAGTTTAATTTCAATTTAATTGTTAGTTCTAGCATAACTTTGGTCTGAACTTGTATCAGCCTGTACTGTTCTTGGATGTTCTTGACAACAAGCACAACTTAGACAACGTAAGAAATCAACACATTGCTCTGAAAACAAAAAGAATTCTGTTTTCATATGTCTTAAAAGAAATAACTCATTCTAGGTAATCTATATTCCATAATTACAGTACCGAAATCAGCTCCTATAAAAATTCACAGCTAGCTTCGTACATTTTCATTAGACACAACTATTACCTGTTTCTTCCAGAGCTGGGTTTTGAGGTTGTGTTTTTTTCCCTCCTATAAAGTAATGTCAGATTATTTATTTTTTTTTCAAAATAGTATTCGTTTTCCACAATTTATTTTGAAATGTGAGAACGCTTAAGTAAAAATTCTCAGACCATTTGCAGTTTACACATAATTACTCTGCATGTGATGGGTCTCAGGCTGGGATACGCAGAGTTCATCTTTTACCAGCTCCTGTGAAATTTACTCTACGCTGAACAGGACAAAGAAAAGGATGCTGGCTGTCCTCCTGGACTGCCTGCCATCTTTGAGCAGGGAAGTGCAGAGACAAGCCTGACTAGTCCAATGCCAAAAGAACAACCATTTCTGGCCTTCTCCTCCTCATTCCACCCCATGCACAAGTGTCACAGGTAGAGAGCAGGGGAGGGCTGGAGCCACAAGACCAAAATGCTGGGGGATATCTGGAAGTGAGCTACATCCAGGGTAAAAAGAAATCTAACATTTTTGCAGCTTCGTTCTTATGGAAAATTCATTGCAAACCTGAATTATTTAATATTTGAATGAATTGAGGGATGGAAAGGCTTTCATCCGAAAGAGGTTTCCCACTCAGTAATTTAACCCCAGCTGTTACTCTTTTTATCATGACTTAAAAGCAAAGAAGGAGGGAGAAGAGGAAAAAAAGAAGGCAGGATGTTATCAATATATTAAACCACATTATCACTGATTTCTCAAAATCAAAATTGGAAGCTGAACTTTGTTTTTGGTTTTTTTTCATCCATATTCTACTCTGATTTGCTTTTATGGCTAAATTAATAATTTCCTGGACACATTGAATCTAGGTCACTAGGGGAAAGCAGAGCTCATCTTGTACAATGAAAGTAGTCATTAAGGCCTTTTTCTGTTTTTAATCCAGTTTATGTAACAGTCAGAATGAATTAATGCTTTATAGAATGACATCTATTTTTACTTTTTATCTCCCTCTGAATTCTATCAGTTTGGACTATCTTTCAGCATTCTACTGGAATATTTCAGGTCCATTACACATCAGAAGTTCATAGCCAGTAAATGTTGAACTGCCCACCTCCTTTTTTGTGAACTCTTAACAATATTCAGTTGCTGGGGTATTTTTTTTTCTTGCAGGAGATTCAATTTCATGATAACAAGAGAAAGTTTTCAATAATCCTATCGAATTTCATAAATTTCCACTTAATCACATCTAAAGAACACACAATTCTACTTATTAATTATGTGTTTATCAGCTTTGGAGATGTATCATATCTTGTTCAATCTACAGATACAGGCTTTGTTCTCATTAAATTAACAGCTAACATTTTTTGAATACAGAAATTTGAATTAACTAAATATGTAATTTCAACTCTTATCTAATAGTAAATGCAAACTCAGAAATTCCTCCGCTTACGTGTAAAGTTTGGTTGTTATGATTCAGTCGTGCTATGAATGTAGTATAGTATGTAATACTTTGTGGCGAGCAAGTTTTTAAAATTGCATTATTCCTACAAACATATGTTTGGGGGTGGGGGAAATTGCTGCCATCTTTTGGATATACTCAGGGAAAAAAAAATAAAAAAGAAACTAAAGAATACATAAATAAGGAAAGAAAAAAGATATTTTACTGAAAGTTCCAGCTGGCACATCCTGGATCCCTGCTTTCCTATGGAAAAGATAATCTGAATTTGCAGAACTTTACCCCGAGATTAGCAATACGTTGTTCTTTCCCATTTTATATGGTGATTATATAGTAACATCTGTGCAAGAACTGTTTGCTTGGTTAAGTAATACTGGTGGGAAATAGCTTTCACAGAAAGATGTGCCACTGAAGTTGAAGCCAAGTACAACAAAACCACAAAGATTATGGATACAGAAAGAAAATTGTGTTCACTCACAATTTTTAACTTTTTGCACCTATACTTGATCTTATTGCTTGAATATAAATAAAACCTGCTTGATACACACACTTATTACAGTTTAGTGTCACAGCTATTTATCCTGAAAATTCCTTGGGATCTAGCTGGGATGCATTATATTAAATTATACTGCTTTTTGCAATTTTGTTTCCCTTTATATTGTTCTTTTGAATTTCCAGAAGATGTAATCAAATTCTTGTTGTGTGGCCAGCTCAATATACTGACTTCTGAGACAAACTCTGCGTGTTCAGCAAAGTCTTTGTGAGAACAGAGAATGCTGGTTTCTGCGAGAATAAATCAAAGCTGATAAAATCTGGGAAAAAGAAAACACTGTCCAGGGAAAATAATGACTCCTCTGAAGAGATATCATTGTCAGACACTAGCATATCTTGCCAGCTGTAGACAGGGATATTAAAATATGCTGCAAATCTGCCTCATAGCCTGGAGTGAGACTCAGGCAGGCAGGCTGTACCTGTCCAGAGCAGAGAGCAGATCAAACTCAGCCGAACCACAATGACTCTCAGAAAAAAAAAAAAAAAAAAAAAGGAAAAAAATTAAAAATTAAAAAATATGTGGGGAAGAAAACAGAGCCACTGCAGGCATCCCCCGCACTCTGCACTGTACAGCTGACTTTACAGTCAGCTTGATTTCTGCGTGAGCACAAGGACCCTCAGGCCAACAAGTTACATCCACACTGTCCAGCAAACCAGCAGCCCTCAGCAAGAGGGAGCGTGACACGGGCACTTGCTGCCGCACTCACAGCGCAGCCTGGCAGCTCCCTCCTCGCACCCAGCACACCCAAGGTCAGCCCTGCACAAATAACCAATTAAAAAGGCTCGCAGCGTTTCAGCCTGTAAACAAATTAAGCTGACTCATTGCCCCAGCCACGAACTATAGTCTTTTATCCAAGCCATGTGCAAGAGAAAGAGGAACGAAACCCCTCATTAAACGGTGTCCTCCTCCGGCGAACTTTACGCTCCCAATTCACCCCTTCTCTCCCAAAATATTGTTGCTGAAACTTACCGCTTTTGCCAACTCCCCCTGCTCCCAGCATCACCACCTTGTACTCTCTGGAGCCTGCTGAAGAACTGCTCGAGGAGCTGATCATTGCATTTTCTAGCTCCATCTTGCACGAAGCAGCAGAAGGGACTGAAACAGAAGAAAAAGCAACTGGCAGGTGTTTTCTCTGATCTTAAACAACTATAAAAGCTGTGTTAGGGGAAAAAAAAAAAAAGGCAGAAAAGGAAGGTATAATGCAAGAGCTATGATTTAACAGCCTCACACACTGCTGTGCCTGTGTTAGCTGGAGAAGGTCTCATAGCAACCACTTTAACAGCTTCCAATAAAAATCTCTCTCTGCCCCCTCCCAGCTCTGTATCGTTCTCTGTTTCTCTTCCTGGACAGCAGCAGTTTTGTGAGGCTTAAGAGGTCTGGTACCTCTGGGGCTGCAGCGTCATTGAACAAATGGATCAGATACTTCAGCAAAATGAAATGGATCAAATTTCTTAATTATGAACCTTGTTATTCTATGTAGTACTTGCTTGAATCTTAAAACAAACCAGACAACCTTGTTCTCACCTTGGAGTTAAATATGCATCCTATAATCGTCAAGTCTGCTAGTTTTACACTTGATACTATTGGAAGTGAAACAAGTATCAACTTTTAACAGTCTTTTTTTTCATGAAGCTTGCTGCAAACACAGAAGTTTTCTAGGGCTAGATTGTCCCCAGATCAATACTCATTTTAGTTCATTTGCATCAATTATTTGCATAAATAAACCCGATTCTGTGGGGCAAGAGAGCAACAACTTTATTTGTTGTTTCCCTCCTTTTTCCGTACAATTTCTGAAGGAGACAAGGACTGGAGGGACGGGGATATATTTTTTCATTCAGAAAAGGTGTAAGGAAAACCAAGTTTTTAAATGTATTTCAAACTAATATCAAGTGATTTATCTTAGCAAGCTGGTGAATGACATTCAGTGTGAAAATCTCTCACTGAAATTATTCAGTGAAAACTTACAACAAAACACAGCAGCTTTTCATTGATTTATGGTTTTGTTCTTAGAACATCTAGTCTATTTAAAGAACATGATAAATAATAAGATACTTGCCAGCTTTAACTGTTCCTTGATATTTTGGGGGACCAAAAAGCATCTACTGCAAAATGAGTGGAAAGCAAAACTTGCACTCCTTTGGAAGTGCTGGGATTTCATGACAGAGGTAGCTATTAAGGAGACATGGAAATGGAAGCAGGAGAAGCAGCTAATAAAGTGTTTTGGAAGTCAGACACCTTCATCTATCCACTCTTCCAATAATTTCACAGAGAGTAAACACACGGTATTACTTAGAATTAAAAATGGAAAGAGAAATGAAAAAAAAAATCAAAGACTGATGGAGGACATGATTTAAAGAAAATTAAGGAGTGGCAAAGGTGAAGAAGGGCACATATAGTTTAGAAAGGTAACTTAATGGGCTAAGAAAATACTTTATTAAAAAAGAACAGATACGGAGGTATGATGATGATAATAATTAGGAATGGAGAAGGTGAACAGAACATGAATACTTGTCTTTCTTCCCAATAAAAACTTAGGAGACAGTGAATGGAACAGAAAGTAGCCCAAAAAAAAAAAAAAAAAAACCTTAGAAAAGTAACAACTAAGAAAATTTTTTTATGCTTGAAACATGGGCAGTATAGCTGATCTTGTAATGAAAAAAATTAAATGCAGAGTAATATTAACTCTGTAGTGGACTATTAAAATCACTATCTTTTGCTTAAGGAATACTCACATGAACAGATCCTGGAAAAATAGAGAGAAATCCAAGTATGATGGTCTGCTTTCAGCCAGGCAGCAAAGGAGGGCAGAGACAGAGGCACTGTGTTCTGAGAAGCTCTCCAGAGTCAGGACCTGCTCCTGTCCTGAGGGAATTCTCAGCCAGCCCTGCTGAGAGCAGCTCTGTAGTGCCAGGGCAGGGTGCCTGTATTTATGTCTGGATGGCAACCTCAGAACTCAGAAGGGTTTGCTCATCAGAGCATAAAGTAGGACATAAACAGGAAATGCTGCATATAATATCATGGTATCTAAATATTGAATTTCAGCAGGAGCAGACAGGTAGTCAGTTAATCCCCGTTGCGATTAGAATTTAATTTTCATTAAAACCATTCTTGTGTGCTCATTATTGATACAGTGGGTAAAACTAGTAATGATATCAAAACCACTGCTTAGAACAGCTGGGTTTTTCTGGTAATCTCCCATCAACACAGCAACGTTCTCCTGAGGAGCTTTTGTTCCCATACCTGGCAGGAACATTTGGCTGACATTAAAATGTCACAAAAGTGGCTGTGGGCATGACATAAAAGGCAACCTAAGCAAAATATATTTATGTATAAAAATATTACTGAACATAATGTATACATAATAGACAAAAATTAGCCAGATTTTTTTCCAGCTGTTCCAGCTGCTTGTCATAAGAAAGTGTCAAGTCCATTTTTTCTTTTGTTTAGAGATGGAACATGGGGAAGGAATTTGTAAAATGGAAGAGGCTACAAAATGGAATTATGTTAGAGTGTGAAGATGAGTAAGACATCCAAACAGAAAGCCACTTCTTCATCTTTAAAAAAAAAAAAAAAAAAAGAAGAAAAATTGACAGCACTTTTTTTGTCTGAAAGAGCAGAATTAAGTATTTGTTGAGGAGAATTAAACACGTAAAATACTTGCTTTACAGACACATACATGTTTATTTAACTTTAGCAGTTTATTAATTGTTATTACATTATATAAATAAACATTGTACAGCATATCCTCCTAAATTCGAGATTCGTCCATAGATTTAAAAGGTGATACTGCATTCCTATTTATAACACAGGACTTGTTCTAATTGGTTTTCATCATAACTTGTATTGACAAACAGCTGCCTCTGCCCTAATTTCATTCAATTCAGTAGTGGAGGAGAAGTATTTAGCTTTATTTCCATTTACAATAACATCAATTAGTCTTCCTTCTCCCACCAGAGCACTAAAGTACAAGGGTTTACTTTCAGTCTGCTGCCAATAAAAATTAATACTGAGATGATTTGAAATTACCTGTCCTGAAACATTTGTTAATGTAGGGGGGGAAATCAGCAACATAAATATTTTACAGATAACAGGAATAAACTGTACTAAATCTTTTTTTTCTAAATCTGTACAACTATTGAAACTGAGGTATTGGGGTTTTTACAATGTGTGACATTCCACAGCAAATTCCAACCGTCTATTTTATCTCTGCTTCACTGCTTTAAAGATACATTTATCATGATGTAAATTCATAGAAAGCTGTCCTTAGGCAAAAATAAAAAGTGCAAAGGTGGGAAAAAAGCTTGGAGTACTAGCTTGTAATGAATCATTTATTCAATAAATTTAGTTCTATTCCTGTTTACATATTGCTTATGATTTCATGGCAATTCTGCTGATTTTTCCTCTTTTTTTTTTTTAATTTTCTATTAAAACTCACTATAATATACAGCAAGCCATCAAACCATTCAGTATTCAAACTCTAGCAACTGCTTTGTTTGAATTCATGTTTTGTTAGTTAAGGCTCAAAAGATCTTAAGGACACTTGAATCTTAAGAAAAGAACATACAGATATCTCAAAAGAGATGAGCTTTTTTCTAGAGAAAATGCCATTAGGAAATGCACATCATTCATCCTACATCCCCCCTTGCTCTGGGGTTGTTGAATAAAATAATGAGATGTTAATACAACATGTAAGTGTTCTGAAATTGTTTCCTAGAGCACTTTATGTTGAGGAGATTTTATCAATTAACCTGGATAAATATTCCTGTCGTTAGGCAGGGAGCTCATGAGTTTGAAAACTTGAATAGCAAGCAAAATGCAAATCTTGGCTGATTTGTGCTCCATTAAGTGATGGGTTAAAGGCATATGAACCGTCTAATAATAGTGAATATATACGTGAGCCCATGGAGGTCCATGCCATTATGGAAACACTGACCAATCTTTTGTCCTTCATGTTTACACATCAGATACAGCAGAGGGAGAAAATGTAAAAAAAAACCGTCCTTCATAAAAAGGAATATAAGGCCAACCTGCTGAATTGCTGAAGTGCCGCTATGACAAGAAAGAGTGCTAATGCAGAAATCATTGCACAAAATTGAGAACTGATTCAGCCTGCTCCTGAGGAAAAAAAAAGGAAAAACATTTGGCACACCAGCTTAACTTGACCAATTCTGAGAAAAACTAGCATAATAAAGTAATTGCTGGGGGACCTAAAAGAAAAATTCTAAACCTAAATTTTATGTGAGCGTGTTTAATATATTCAGTCTCAAATATGCTGAACACCTCTGAATTGTGTTGCTAAGGGACCTCCAACAGACTACAGAGGCATCTCTGTGGTTTTGGAATTCAGATTCCTACTAGAAATACCCCGTGGTTCAATCACTCACCTGCCACAGGCACCCTGACTTCCTCCAATAATCCCCATCCCTTTTTTGTTCTGCAAATTACTAATCTGTGGGATGATTCACTGTGTCACACGTGGTGTAGTTGACTGGACACTTGACAACCTCATACCTTGAAATGGGTCCTCAGCTGTTAAACAGATGCCTTTTGTTCTGAACTTCTTGTTTCTGTCCCTCCTATCAGGCACATTTCAGCCCTGCCCCTGCTGAAATACATTTTAATCTAAGACTTATCAGTGTGTCATAAAGAAAAAGCAAATGGTAGGAGGAAAGATGCAAGGCTGACTGTTAGCGGAAAATGTGAAACTACTTCAGAGTCCAGAGAATAAAGCAGCATTTTGGTTTTGGTCTTGTCAAGGAAAAGTTTGTCACAGAAAACAGCTCCCCTTTGGTTATCCCAGGTCAAACAACACAACTAATACTGTGTCTGCTGTAAAAAGGTTTGAGAAATAGGGGCAGTTTGTCACATTCTTGAGAGCACTCATACAATATTAACTTTGAAATTCCTACAAGTGATTACTCTAACTCCGTACAGAACAGAAGCATTGAAGGTCATGTCTTAGACTATTTCAAAGGGAAAAGCTTTTTTTCCCTGGGTTTCCAATAAAGTTTCACAAATGATTTATGATCCTAACTGTCTAGAAATACTAATGATTCTGGGCCATTTATGGATTTCTGTTGAATTTTAATTACATCCACAGATAAGGCTTCTACACTTTAAAATGCAAGACTGATATTCAGAATGTGAGAATCTTAGAGATCTGAAAGCCTTGCTCCATATGAACATGTTTCCTTTGAGAATGAATGTAGGCTTATTTAAAATTGATAGACTTTCTAGTACTTTTGTTAGGAAGGAAAATGATAAGCATGACCATAACAAGAAATACCATATAAAGAGCACTAGAAGAGCTTTGAAGAGGTCATCTTTTTCATCCCTGCCCCATGCCACAAATCCATGCAAGTAAATTGAACAATATTTACTTAGCTTTACATTAAAGTCTTCCAGAGTGAGAAATTACTCAGTTTCTGAAATAAATTGCCTCGCTATCCCATTAGAAACATCTCTGAAACCCAAATGTCTTTATTACACAATAAGATTATCACTTTTCATCCTATTTACTGCTGGTACTATGAAAAGGCATAGTGAACATACTAAGCACATATTTAAATATCTGGCTAGTGAATCAAACAAACTTTGTAAGTATGGAGAATGTCGTTCTGCTCAGCATTCCTGTCTCTTCTTTTTCTCTCAGGTTTCCTATTTTTCACCAGAAAAGTTACTCTGTGAATGCTCCTCCACAGGTCATTTATTGACCTTTAATGCTACTTGTGTTCCCAAAGACTATCCACTGCTTGTCTTGAAGGGTTGGTCCCAAATCTGTCCATATTAGTGTTTCAAGGCTTCACACAATATGGATTTACACCTACTACCAGTGCATGTCAAGCCTGATATAGTCACAATAAACACAGGCGGTCAACAATAACAATAACAGACACACTTTTTCCTTTTGTTTTCTGATCTATATTTGAATGCCCTCAGGGACAGATGCCAATATACTGGGATTGTCAGAATTTCTGACTTTTAATGTTCTGCCAAGCTGTTCCTTTTCAATCACCCTTGTAATATTGGTCTATAGGAAAAAAAAAAAAAAGATGATTTTTTCAATTTCAATTTGGACTGCTAAACAAAAATAACATAAAAACATTCTTGCATTTCAGTTGTCATCTCAAAAAAGTTTATGAATGATGATAATGTCTGCATCCCCTAAGTCCTTCTACTTGAAAATCACTTCCTGAACTTCACTTTAAGGATGCAGATTTTCACTCTGAACCATGTAAAATGGTGTATCAGTTAAACAAAAAAAACCAGAAAAAACAAAAAAAAAAAAAAGAAAAAAGAAAAAAGAAAAAAGAAAAAAAAAAGAAAAGAGAGAAAAGAGAAAAAGAATAGATAGGCTCTTGAATTTCATCTGTGATCAGTCATTCATATGCTTTCCACTTCACTGTGTATACTGCGTAAATGTAAGATTAGCTCTAGCTTCACCAGGGAAACACCAAACAGAATAAATTTCAATTTCTGTGACTTAAAAAATTTTTAATGTCATGGATTATTTTCCATTATGATTTTTTTTTCTAGAAATTGAGTTGTTTATCGGTATTCTGTGGGTTGAACAGAAGGGAGTACATTAGTTCATAAATCTATTGTGACTAAAAATAATCAGAACTAAGTGCATGCTAAACCATGGTAAGAAACACAAAGCCAGTTCCTTTAAAATAATTTGCAAAATTCTTTTTTGAGAAAATTCTGGGATTTGGCTAGCTAAATCTCCCACTGGACATGTTGTTTCCCATGTTGAGCAGAGGAACATTTAGCAACCTTTGGAGTAACAGAGGCTTGGACTCCTCTAACTATTGGGCTGAACAATGATTTACAAGAAACAAGGAAAAAATGAATATATATATACTGCTGTTTTCAGACCAGCAGTCCAATCACCTCTTGACTAAAAGTTTCTGTTGCCATTCTGTGCATATCTGTGCTTGATTTCTAATCAAATAACTCATTTTGACAGCATTCAATCTATTTAAAGTAACCAGTTTCATATGTAAAAATAAAAACTGGAAACACTAGAAAATCTGTATGAAAGACATCACCATGTTTTACAAATCTGATATAAACTCTCATTTAAAGACTGCCAAGTGGATTCTGAGCTAGACAAGTATGCAAGTGCATTTATTTGGAAAGTTCCTACAGAACTGTGTTGTAAAAGATTACAAATATCCCACTTGTCACTCCCACTGCAATCGATTTGAGATCTGCTTCTACCAAAGACACCAGACACTGCAGTCTGTCTCTAGTTAGTCTGTTAATCAGTTTAAAGATGCTATTCTTACAAAATACTGTAAGATCAATAAGCTTACGTGTTAGGAAAAGTGCTAATCTAACCTCTGTATAGCATGAAAAGCAAAGCAGTGCAGTAATTTTATAATGTTGTTAATTACCCATGATTGAAAAAATCTATCACTGTAGGTTTCATTGTATCACTAATTTTTTGACCATAACAAGCTCAGCTTAAGTATAAAAAAAAAAAAAGCAAAATCAGAATCCTGGTTCTTTGTATTGAAATGCCTTATATGTCTTACTGGAGTCAAATCTCTCAAAGAACCCCACAAGAAATATTTTATATTAGATTAATCTTGCACTCCATCTTTAGTATCAGTTTTTATATCAGGTGTAGTTTTCATTGTTCTAAAAAGAAATTAGTTTTCAAAATTCTTTAAAGCCCAGAGTTCTGGGATAAAGAGCCATATTTCTCTGTATATAATAAATGTATAATATCTACTAATCTTGATGCCAACTGCAATTAAAATGCTAAAAAATACACCCACCTTCCAAATTTCACTCTATCACGTCCACAAATCTCTGCAAAGATATTTTGGTTCTAATGATTATTAAATCTGGAATCAAATGTATATACATACATATAAACTCATATATTATAACATATATGTGGACCATATAACTCAAACAGCACTCTTTAGGACTTAAAATGCTACCCTGAAACATTATTTCGAAACCCCCATTCCACTGATGAAAAGTTTCAGTATTTTCCTAGCGGCTATGATGTTCCAGGGCTCCAGGAGGTGAGAGTTATATTATTTAGCTTTAATTTGTTGTCTGTAAGAAACAAAAGTAGTGAAGACAAATTTTTTATTAAAATATTATTATTTCCCTATGACAAACAAACAAACTCGAATGGTAGGCACATCTGCTCAGCTTTCAAGTCCAAGATACTTTTTTCCTTCCATAGAATCATGTTCAGAGTTCTGCCACAAAAAACCCTGAGGATCAGAACACCTGTGTTAGACTCAAGCTTGCAAAGCAACATAATTCTGTAGGTGGCTATAAGAGAGTCTTTGTTAGTTTTTGCAGTCTCTGGATACTGATGTGCCTGCAAAGCATGAGCACACGAAGAGGAGTAGGCTGCAGAATTTATTCTCCTTACTTTTGCTGTTGCTGTTTGCTGTGGATGGAGCTTGACAATATAACACAAGCCAAAGGCTGAGACAATAATGGATCTTTAATAGGAAGGAGCACACAAATACCATGTTAGACAGAGGCCAACAAAGAGATCAAATGAATTATGTTCCTCCTATTAACTATAAACAGTAAAGAATTCTTGAATAGTGGCAACCAGCCAAGCCCCTGATACACACCAGATGAAAGACACAGCTCTTCCAGGACCTTAAGTTGATTTCAGGAATCCTTTATTAGCTGAGCACCACCATAGGACAGCCGCTGTAATATCTTTATTTTACAAATATTGAGTCTGCACTGTGTTTCTATTTTCTATATTCATCCTCCAATCTTTGGTGCAAGAGGGATAAACAATTTAATTTCGAAAATCAAAGCAAGTCTAATTCTTGCTTTGACTATTTTCTGTGGTATCTTTTACTTCCATATGGATATAATTGGAATTTTGGGTGTATTTCATATGAATCCGAAGGGTTTTTTTCCCCCCTATAGAAAGATCTTTCAGGTCCTCAAGTGTGAATGAAAAGAGATGCTTTTTATTCACACTTGAATGACCTTAGAACTTGCACCTTATAATAGTATTAGAATTACTGTCCTTCTCTACCACCATACCTGGAGAAGTCCTTGTCTTTCTGCATTGCAACATTCATTTTTTTCTTAAAGTTCCTCAAAAATACACTAAGATACTTCTTTTTCCTCAAACAACAGCTTCTAATTGTATTGCTTCAGGATTTAGTAGAGGATTTAAGTGGGTTGGCCTTCTCTGGCCTGTCACTCCCCTTCTCAACTGGACATAGGAAAGAAAGTATCAGAAAAGATTAATGAGTTGAGATAGGTCTGGGAGATATCAAAAGTTGATTACTATGATGAACAAAACTGACTCAACTTGGGAATGTGAACTCAATGTATTGCTAACAAAATCAGAGCAGGATAATGAGCAGCAAAATAAATCTTAAATCTTAACATGAATCTTCCCACCTCCTCTCCCTCCTTCCCAGGCTCTCCCTCCTCCCATAGGAGAATGAGACAAGGAATGGGAGTTATGGTCAGTGCATGACATGTTCCTGCTGCTGCTCAGGGAGAAGGGTCGGAGCCTGTCCTTCCTTCCTTCCCCTGCTCCTGTGTGGGGGAATTCTCCATTAACTTCTCCAGTGTGAGTCCATCCCACGGGCAGCAGTTGCCCACAAGCTGTTCCAATGTGAGACTCTTCTCCACAGGGTCAGTTCTTCAGGAACAGCCTGCTGCAGTGTCCTCCATGGGGTCACAAGTCCTGCCAGCAAACCTGCTCCAGCCTGGGCTCCTCTGTCTGTGGGTCTGCAGGTTCCTGTCAGGACCCTGCTCCCACTTTTCAGAGCCCTCTTTTGGGCATCCCCTTGCTCTGGCATGGGTCTCTTCCATGGGCTGAGTTGGATCTCTGCTCCCCCGTGCCCTCCCTGGGCTGCAGGGGCACAGCTGCCTCAGCCTGGGCTGCTCCAGGGGCTGCAGGGGGATCTGAGCTCCAGAGCCTGGAGCAGCTCCTGCCCCTCCTGCTGCACTGCCCTGCCCGTCTGCAGGGATGCTCCTCGCACATGGTCTCACTCCATTCTTCTCTGTCTGCAATTAAATCTGTGCAATAACTTTTTAATTTTTCTTTCTCATATCTGTTATCCCAGAGGTATTACCACCACCACTGAGGGGCTCAGCCTTGGCCAAGGAGGGCCCATCCTGGATCCAGCTGGCCCTGGCTCTGCTGGAAAAGGGGAAACTTCCAGCAGCTTCTCAGAGAAGCCGCCCCTGTAGCACCCCCACTACCAAAACCTGCACAGACAAACACAAAACAAGCATTTACACCTCAATAACAGTTCAGTAACCCTTGTGCTCATCTAAACGCCTGGTTTTTTGGAACAGTGCTGCCAAAAAATCTCTCTCAGCATCTTAGCTACCAGATAATATCAGACCATGGTTTTGATGTAAACGGTGCCTGACAGTTGTCAATATTCTTCACAGCATTTAAACCCCTCCTGCTCCAGAAAGACTATGAGATGCATTGTCTTTGAAAGGAAAATCTGCACAATTACATAAATTTAAAATGAGAAGTGTAGTCCTCTTTCCTTGTTTTTTTGCTTTCTTTTAACAGAGAAGTGAAAACGGCAACTTCTCTAATGCCACAACACTCCATTTGAATATCCTGAAAACAGATTATCCTCTGCCCTGAAGAGAATTTTCTCACATTCTTTATTAAATCAGCTTCTCTTTTGAGATTAAGACCATAGTTATGTCTCACTTTTTTTTTTACATAAAGGAATAGATGTTCTGTTCTTTCAGCATGCAACTTAGTTCCAAGTTTGCCTGAAGTAAATGGTGTCTAGATTTATCATGCACCTCATTAAATACAGTTAAATTCTTCCATGTATTGAGTGATATTTCTTTGTGAAATACTGACTTGGAAAAATGCTGCAAGTTAGCAAAAACTGAAAAGAAAAGGAAAGCAAAAAACCATGATAAGAATTCATTGACTGTAAAGGTGGATTTGAGAGACTGCATATATGGTTACAGGTAAGTAAGAGAGACTATTTCTTTACAGTTATGATTATGGTTATTGCTACATAACAATTGACATAGCTTAGCAATTTTAAAATTAACTTTAAACATTCCTTTTAATTTCACTATTAGTAACATTTATGTGGTTCATGTAGAACATGTCCCTGGCAATATCTGTGTTATCAAGCAATAATGAGTCAAAGTATGTTTGATGACTTTTTAAAATCATATTAATTTTGACTCACAGTAATGAAGAAGCATCTAAAAAATAGTATCACCACAAATTTGGCCTTGATTTTTTAAACATCTTTGCCCTCCTATTTCTTAGCATCTCCAGTGGAACTTTCTTTAACACTTCTGCAGAATGTCACTGCTGCTTGAGTGCTGATTGTTCACCAGCTTTGTTTTTTTATTATTATTATTTTTTATTATTTATGTTCCATGTCAGCATTTGTTTATCTTAAAAAATATGACAGGATCATCTCATTTAAATCTTCCTGTAAATCCTATTCCAACAGGCGTTACACAACTTCATTCTAAAAAAAGAAGTTTTAATGGCTAGGTTTGCATAGAGTTGAGGAAGGCCTTCGGAGCAAGTTCTTGCCCTGAGCCCTCAGAATCCTGGAGAAAACATTCCCAAAGCAAATCTGGAATACTCACTTTGCCAGCCTGAATTTCTTTCTCTCCTCATGTATATGCAATAGCAATTCATCTGGCAGGTATGGGCCATGAACCATGCTAAAGAATCTTCCAATTGCAGCAGAAATGCTCTATAATGAGTCCCATAAAAATCACTAAGTCTGACATTGGAAGGACATTGGGAATATTAAAATTGAGATTCAGGTGTCTGGAGAGCATGGGTGCACATTACCATACATTTCCCCAAGCCTGTAAACTATTCTTGTCCTGCTGCAATTTGCACAGTGCAGCAATTAATTGTGGATTATTTTTATAGGATAATGGTGAGCATAATCAGTCAAATTTAATTGACAGCCCACTGGAACTTAAGGAGATTTGATTTTTTTAGAGTTTTGAATTTTGGAAACCTCAAATTAAAGGCAGACAATTAAGATGGATGCTGTCAAAGGCTGTCCAATTAATCACAATTTGTTTATCAATGCACACATCCTGTTGTACCAAATACAATAATGAAAAACAGATATTTTCTTACCACTTTTTTTTTTTTCAGGTGGGCTTTCGTTTTCTTTCCTGTTCCTCTGGCAATGTTCGCAATATTATGACTTGCCATGTTTTGTCATTCATGTATAATTCTGCAGCTATACATATTTTCTTTTTCTTTATTGTACTTTATGTGGGTAACATATGTAATAATTATAAATTTCTGTGAGAAATCTAACTAGTGTTTCATGAACAGAGTCCTATCTAGCTCATGGCTTAAATTGCATCTTTATTTCATCTACTACCCTGTTATTTGTTTGCACATAAGTCATAGAAACATGTAGCAGAAGAACACATGATAATTTGCTTGTTCCTTATTGCTTTCCCAAATCTTTGTCAGGATTAGTCAGTCACTTAGATTGCAGTTATAAAGGTGCAGATGTTCTTTTTTTTCCCCCGGACTTTGTATTTGGTTCATGTGAAATAAGAACAATCATAAAATGGGAAAAATGAAATTAATTCTGAATTGTGCAGTTCTTCAAACCACATGGGCTTCTCCCATATACCTACTTATGCTCAAATTGATGAATAGCAAAAGATAACAAAAGTCTGATGATTTAATCGGCTCCAGAACAATCACTGGCATCACACTGCTTCCTTAAAATCGTTCATAATCACAGGAGACTTTTGCACTGATGTTATCCCACTTTGTCCTCTTTGACAGCGTTACTATGTGAGGGGTGTGTCTGTCTGTGCCTCTGTCCTCATGCACATGTCCCTAGCATGCAAAAAGATGAGAGTGGTTTGTCAAGGAATTTTCTTATCTAGATAGAGCTTTTCTGAAAAGGCATCTTACTTTTAAGAATGATAACTTCCCTGAATGTTTATTTTACCCAAACTGAACTTTTCCTGTACTTACAAAGGTCTGATTTGAATGGCACCCTTTCTGGCAGCCTATTATGAACAGCACACTACTCTGAATTTCTTTTATTTTGCCCTTTGCCACTTTGGCTGGAACAAAGAGAAGAAGAAGGACAACAGAACTGATGGAAGGGCTGGGAGGAATATCTGTGCTGGGTGGCTGAGGACTCTGAGCTTGTCTAGG
Source organism: Emberiza elegans (assembly GCA_024865655.1). NCBI lineage: Eukaryota > Metazoa > Chordata > Aves > Passeriformes > Fringillidae > Emberiza > Emberiza elegans. Next base: position 3,581,619 of record JALJVW010003588.1, on the reverse strand, counting down.
TTGGAGAAAAGGGGCTGAGGGGTGATCTCATTGCTCCTTGCAGCTTCCTGAGGAGGAGAAGCAGAGAGGGAGATGTTGGGCTCTTGTTCTGTGATGTGGCACTATAATCCAACAGATTATAGTTGGACCAGGGAGATTTAGATCAGGAGACTTTTCTTCACCAAGGTGATGGTCAAACACTGGGGCAGCCTGCCCAGAGAAGTGGTCAAAGTGCCAAATTTGTCAATGTTTAAGGGCATTTGGATTGTACACTTTGACATTTGGTCAGCACTGAATTGGTCAGACAGTTGGACTGGATGACCACTGTAGGTTCCTTACAACTGAAATAATCTATTTTATGCTAAAGTCTTTACAGGTGAATCCAGACTAACATGTCAGTTGGGACTAGGAATGTGTTTTTGAATAAAATTTCCTGGCTGGCCTCAGTGACACGTTTAGCAAAGATGTTTGGAGTGATTCACTCTAAAGATCCATTCTTTTGGGATGCATGCTCATTAGCTGTGTTACTGCCTAGTGTCACTTCTGGCTGCTGAGAAACAAAGAGTAGGAAAGGTCAGGGAAGTGCAGTGAGTTTTCAGAAGGCAAAATATAATTGGTAGTTTGGGGTTTTTTTGTTTATTTTTTTCACTGCAACTTTTGCGTGATCTCACTTCATAAATTTCTAAGAATTAGCAGACTCAAATATTGAAAAAAACAGGAAAAATTGAAAAATTTTTAAGATAAAACTGAGTCTATATGTAGGAATGTCAGTCTCAGGGTACAAGAGTTTCATCAGGGCTTTGAAAAGTGTTGATAAAGGTATAGTTCCATCTCCAGAAAAAGGCGGCTTTATTTTCTACCAAAAAAAAAGAAAATATAGAAATCACAAAAATACTTTCTGTCATATTGGCTTTAAAACATGGAGTATTAAAAGAATTCTTCCTGAAGGAAGAGGGACAGAGAACTGCAAGGTGACAGATGAGACCAAACACAAAATTTTTTTAAAAAGCTTACTTTTTGCTTATCTTTAAGATTTTAACACCTGGTTTCCAATGTTCCATGTTGAGTGCAAAAGGAAAGACCCTTTCTACTTCACAAAAATGTCACAAGGCCTATTTGAGTAACAGCATTTTCCATGTGCTTTGAGACTAAACTTGTAATGCAGCTTTTATATCTGGATAGCTCATCTAAAGCTGTCCAAATCCAAAAATAAACACCAGTGGAATATCTTTTACCAATAAAATTTTACCAAGAAATTGGTTGTGAGTCCACTAGTAATACCTATGTTTTTTTGGTCTCAAGGAGAGTAAAAACCATGTAGGTTTTTTTTGATTCTTGCCTTGATTCATGGCTGCCTGACCTTGTGTCAGAAATCTTTAAGAAGTATTGTATTTTACTAAAACCCTCAGAGTGCAGAAATCTACTTCAGAAAAGCAGTCAGAAAAGCTCAGAGAAATCTGGACAGACCTTAAGCTAGCATAAAACCATTTTTGCCCTTTAATCTTGTTTTGGAATAAGACCAGAGAAAACAATACAAGCCACTGACTATTACAGGAGGAAATTATAGACACTTTGCAGTCATATCCTTCTTCTGAAAGTACCTCACAGTTTCCACACACACTTAGTTCCAAATTTATACCATGCTTACATCATGTAATTAAAAACTTCTAATAAAGACAAGAGTCAGACAAGTCCATAAATCATATGCCCATGTAGTCCTTTCAAAGTTGGAGCAGTTTTTAAGAATTTCTAGCCAACAGGTGTCTCTGGAAATACCTGAAGTGCTCAGGGACCCAAAAAATATGAGAACATGACAGGTATAGATTTCAAACAGGAGTTTCATTTTGCATCTGACACTGGAGGCTATGCACCAGTGCTGAGCAGAACCCACAGAGCAGCCAGAGCATATGGGCCTAACATAATGTATGATAAGCCCTGATTTTAAATAACATTCCTCCAGGGCCTAGAAGAAAGCCCTATAGCAACATTCCTATAATGTTTCACTGCCACTTTGGTTGGGCATACAAGGCAGTGTTTATTAATCAACACAACAGTAGTAGTGATAGAAACTAGAATTTGCAATGGAATTTGGGAGCTCCTTGTGGATGAAACAGTAAAAGATATTAGAGTTACTACTGTGCTTCCTAACCTGCCACAATGTGAATGGCAACATATCCTCCAAGTGTCTCAGAAGTGGCAGAAGAAATCTCACAATTCCTACTTTACCTGACAGAATGAGTGTGTAGGTTTATTAGCGAAAAGATGAGGAAAGTAATTTCTGCCATGGCCTGTTCAGATGTTTCCCCAAGTACTTATCATGCCCATAAATGCTATGGCATGGACAACAAAGTAATTTGAAATTCCACATTTTTGCTTCACCAGGTATTTATCTTCAGTTTCTCGATTCAATCAGTGTGCTTAAAATCGGCCTATAACACCCAAGAAATTGTGAAAAAAGTTATTATAGCTATAACTCATTTCATATAAAGAACCCTTTTTTCCACTATGATTTCAAACCTTTCTGAAATCACATTTCCCATACCATAGAAGAAATGCTTCACTCTCAGTCCATTTCACAGAAAAGAGAGGCACTTCCACCTATTTTGCCAACACTCTATACCACCCAAAAATGCGGGACAAGAGCTAGGAGTGCTATTCAAGCTCCATAGGTCTCTTTAAAGAATTGAGGAACATAATTGTGTAACTCATATCTTGCAGTGGAACATATTAAAATACTGATTATTGGCTGCCAAGACAGGTTCCATTTCTCTTATTGTGACTTCAGTACTGTGCAGACAAATGGCACTATTAGGACAGTATTCTGGAGAACACACTTTCATCTTGTTTGTTGGGACCTTAAGCTAAGAATGAGCCCTGGGTTCCAGCAAATCATTTCTAAAGAATTCACATTAGTGAATATTAGAAGTTACAGAATCTTACCAGGAACTGGCAGAATGAGAAAGAGAATGTCTACCAAAATGGGACAATGCTTCAGCCATCTGCCATCTAACCTTGTCAGCATGTAAATTCATTCTCATTTCAGCAAAACTCAAAAACCTTCACCCAGTAATCATACTGCATGCACATGGAATATTTCTGTGACTTCTGTAGAAATAATTGCCACTCCAGATACAGTATTCTACTGGGTCTACATAGCTCTAGTTACAGATTCATGCCTTTCTACCTGCACTGCATCAAAAACCACATTTACACTCACTATAAGCATTTCAGATAAGCATAAAGATACTGAACTTCTTAAATCCTCTGCGTGCTCATCTCCAGCTTCTCATCCCTTATTTTCCTGAGATAACATACATTTGTCAGGAAGTTTAGATTTTTATTATCACTAGTAGCATGGGTATGAGTGATACAGATGTGATAAGCTGGACATCATGTTCAGCATCATTTCCTTGAGTAGATAACATACATTAAATAACATGATGATAGAAGGCACAAAAGGCAATGTGCAGTTGTGGCAAAAATGGTTCAGTGATTGGCATTCCAGCAAAATAAATGGATTACACTTAACCAGCTGAGAGATAGAAAATTCTTACAGCCATTAAGGAAACAGGCTCTTTTATGATTACTGAAACACTGTAGTTGTTTTAGAAAATAAAATTCTTTCTTAACAAATTATGTTCTAGGCCAAATTGAATGGGGCTCTGAACAGCCTGGTCTAGTGGAAGATGTCACTCTGCATGGCAGGGAGTTGGAAATTGATGATCTTTAAGGTCCAACCCAACTCATTCTATGATTTTATGAAATCCTAATGTGATAATGTGGATATTCAGTAGGTTGCTATCCCTCATCTAATGGTTTGTGATTTGGTACAAAACCCTCTTCAAAAATTCAGGTCTCACTTCAGGCATAAAATATCAAAACTGATGAGATCCCAGATCGTAGGTATCCACTGATGCCTGGGTCAGCATTCATTCCTGTGACTTCCAGCTCTCCCTATGTATCAATTTTAGTAACATCAAGCTAAAACAACAAGCCAAGACAACAACATGCACTTCAGCAGATACTTAGGCAATAAATTCTGACTGCAGCTCTGAGCAAATAACAGAATCAATAACATGATGGACTCTTCTCCCATCTCCCACTCTTCTCCAAATTTACTCTCTAAGTGAATTGGTATTTCAGCACATTCTTGCCTGGATGTTCACACAAGACAACCACCACAGTCTAAACCAGACAATACAAAAAGTTTTGCAGGATGGATAATTCCTGCCTTTGCATCCCCTTGCTGTGCCCTTTCATGCTCGTTCTGGGCATGTTCATTCCATTGTGTCTCAAACTAAGCCTGTAAAACTCTCCTTAGGCTGCAGGTATATAAATGTGTTCCCATGCCCTGTCCCAATCCTCCCAAACACAGATCACTTTTTACTGTGCCTTTGTGTTTAAAGAATTGCAAACGGTAAAGAATGCACATAGGGAAATGATCACTGCAAAAATTCTCAGTTCAATGCCACACATATTCTAGCATTCTTAGATTATCTACCCCAAAAATCTAAACAACAGAAATGAAACATAAAATTCTTTACAAGAACTTTAAGTGGTTGCTCACTGTTGTTGTTGCATTTAATACACTTGGAAAAGTATATCTACAAGAAATGTGAGATGTTTAAAGGATCCAGCTGCTTAAAAGATAAGAATAAAATACTGTTCTGTGTATAGGTGGAAAGCTGATGGATTACCACAGGAATTGCAGACAGAATTAGCTTCAAAGTGTACAAATGAAGAAAAATGTCCCATAGCAAAGCACAACAATATGCACATAAAGCAAGTAATGACTGTTATTGCCCAAGAGACATGACTGGTACTAAATGTTAGTGGAAATGGATCTTTACTTTCTCCTGTAAATCTGAATTCCTAATTAATACAAACCAAAAGCCCAGCAGAATCTTGAGTTCATGCTTGTAAACCATCATGGCAGCATCTTTCAGTGCCTGACAAACACACTTATTTTCTGTACAGCAGCTTCCACTATAAACAATAACTGCAGAGATTTAGAGGCCTAATTTCATTTAGAGGTGAGTTTCACGGCCTTTCCTTCCAGAAGAGACAAAGCAGGCAAAGCAAAGCTGGGAAATAACAGAGGACATGCATTTACTTACACTTTGGTGCTGTTTTCTATAACAGAATTTAGAGATGGTTGCCACATGCACAGCAGTGCTCTGAAACACCACCTTAGGAAGAAGACATGATTCCTCTTTACTAATTTTAGATTACAAAAAGGGATCAGGAGACAAACTCCTTTAGATATTTACACAGAAAAAGAAACATCTCCCTGTGCCCTATTTTAAGATTCACAGTATTTTTTTGCTTTCCCTGTGACCTCAAATACAACTTTGCCAAATGGATCCTAATACATGTCTAATGGTGAATACTTAATCTTATTGAGAATTTATTCACTGTCAACAATAAGCACTCACTGAGAGGTCCCTAACTTTCAAATTGCTTCTTGCTATTTTAGTGTAATCTGTACCTGTTTCAGTTAGAAGGAATAAATCTACAAGGGTTACAAATGCTGGTGAAGAAAACTGTAACCTGTATATTGATGATGTTGCATTCAATTTATTGAACAATCTTAGTGATGTTTAGTAGGGCAATAATTGATCAATGAAAAATAAATCAGCCAGGTTCTCTAAATTACATGCTCAAGTGTTTAGTGATTGGGCAGCTGATTTTGATTTTTATTTTTGAACACCAGCTTAGGAATTGCAAATCTACAGAACTGGGGTTGGTTGCAATCATGATATATGTAGGACAAGCACAGAAGCATGGCAAATGTTTTGTCTTGTCAGCTTCCCTGAATAAGGTTTACAGAGGCATTCTTCACACACACTACCTACCTACTAACTTTACCAAGGAATAATCTAATGAGCTATGAGATATCAAAACTTATTAAACACCTAAAAGAATAAAGTATTTTCATGTAAATTTGGTGGGGCAAAGGTGTTAATTTGTGTGGTTTGGAGTTCTCTTGAGGTTTTTTTTTGTTTTGTTTTGTGAGGTTTTTTTTTAACAGGAAATTAAAATTATAGATAAATAAATAAATAAATAAATATTGTGGGTTTGTTTTTTTTTTTTTAGAAAAACAACAAAAAAACCCACCAAAACCAAAACAAAAAAACCAAGCCCCACTGGCAGAATTCAATTTGCCAAAACAGAGATTTCCTTTCATAAGGGAATTTTGCATTGTCATAAATGGAAATAATTAGTTCTTTTTCTTGATATCAAATAATAAAAAGAAGCTTTAAAAAATACAGTAATTATTATATTATGATTAAGTTGCCTTATATATTGTACTTGTTACTGGTAAATGTTCATTACAACTTTCACATTGGCTGAGCAAACACATTTTAATCTACAAAACTCTTCCTTGTTTGTCAAGAAGAAGCACTCATCTCTTTACTTTTAAACTCTCTAATCCTTCTTTCCTTATGTCTGTGTGGCAAATGTCTGTGTCCTGAAATGGATTTTTCAGGGGTGCTGCCTGGAAAAGATATGCTCCTCACAAATGGCCTGTTCACTGCATGGTGAAATCAAGAGGAATTTTTTTTTCTCCCATCAGCTTCAGACTTCTGGATAAGAACTGCATTCTCAAAGCACAGTTTGGAGATATATGGAAATCTTATTGACTGCTAGGATTCATGTGACTAATACCCATACACACTGACTTGAACACTTAGGGCTAAGTCATTGATTTTTTGCAGCACGCTTGGATTATAAACTGCTGTAGGATTTCAGCACCCCATGTCAAGCCTTATGCCTTCGTATTAGCATATTTTTCTGTCTTTTGTTAAATCAAATAGATTTTTTTTTTCTTTCTGGCTATCCAGCTGCTTCAAATTAAAGCTCTGATTCCCTCATGGACTTCAGCTTGCTATAGATTTTCTTAAAAATGTCAACAACCTCTTTGCCCTGAAAATATGAGCTTAGGCAAGGTAACCTTTGCACAGACAAAGCACCTGTATTTGCTGAACCTCAGTCCAGGATCTTCTGTAAACTGCACTTAGGAAACTTCACGTTTTTCTTTTGTTCTAGACAAAATTAAAACAAACAAACCAGGAAACACTGTATTTTGTTTGAACTGCAGAGGAAGTTTTAGAGTTTTAAATGATTAATCATTTCCTTTTTATTTCTTTTTTTTTTCTCTGTTTCTCTATGTAAGCAAAAGTATGATGAAAACAGCCCAAATTTCACCCAAGTTTAGTTTGTTTAATCTCTGAAAATTGGAAGATTTTTAATGAATAACAATTGGCATACTTAAATCTGATATTCAGTCAAACGATCCCTATTTCCCAGGTATATTCCTCACACAGAGGTTAATAATCATATAAAACATGATGGGAATGATCTCATACATTAATAAACACAGAAGCAACTGAAGTCTAGCAGCAGTGGATGTTGCAGAAAAAACACAGCCCACTCATCCCAAACATTACAACAGAGAAAGTTGTGGCTCTGAGGACAGGCTGTGCTCATGCACAGACCAATTTATTCTAAATGAAAAACTGTCATCAACAGAAAAATAAACTTGGAAAATACTATCCACAGCTACAGTGCTTCCTTAGCTTACAACATCTACCTCTCAGCCGTGTCAAAAAACATGTCTGCATGAATAGCTTGGGTTTTTTAGTTTGGTGGCCAAATCTACAAATCACAGGAGCAGTGCAATTTTTAACAGTACTCATGTAAGAATAGTTGAATTCTGTTTAGAACTGTAAACACCAACAGACTGTCCAAAACTAATGTTTTTCCCATGATAAATGACACAGTCACAAACACTTTTAGCCTGCTAGAAGCAACATGTGTTCCAAAGTCTTGCATTCAGCCTTAGTTAGCATCTTTTATGATAACCTTATATGACTTCATCCCGTTATCAGGGCATCCGATGTTAGGGATTTAATTTTTTTGTTTGTTTAGCTTCTTGTTAGGGAGATTATCAGTTAGGTCTGCTTTAAAATACCTATTTGACAAAGCTGAAGTATGGATTGCTTTTGGTGCCTGCTGGATATGGAAGGAAAATCTTTACAAAATGCTGGCATGCCTCTCTGATAACATTGACAAACACAATTTATGTATAAAGATATTCTAAGCAAAACAGAGGGGATAAATCACAGGTCATGAATTCTTTTCAGTTTCTTTAGAAAGTATACAAAAATACAAATAAAATAAAAAGAAAGGCTATGGAAGGAGTAAACCAGTGGTTTTAGCCTTCTATCACTTACCTAGTGTTAATTTACCTACACTATAAATAATTAAAATCTAACAAGTAAATATGAATTGCAGACTTTTTTGCTTTTTCACTTTTAGCTGAGATTTTAAAAATAAAAAATGAGAATGTAAAATGTCAGTTCAAGGTAAACTGAGCATCAAAACCTGAATCTTAATACTGGCTTAAACTGAGGGAGAAAGGAGTTGTATTTTATTGTAGTGGATCACTAATAAATAAATAAATAAATAAATAACTTAACTTCTAACTATAATAACGTTGGTGGAAGTATCAAGCATTTTTGTGTAACGTTTTACAATTCGAAAATAATGTTGTACTTACTGAACTTTGATAATCAAACTCCTCCCCCTTTCTGAAAGAAAAATTCTGGTTTATAAGTCAGCTAATATTTGCATTCTGTTCTTAAGAATTATATAAAAATATGTCTTTTTGACAAGTGGAACATTTATAGAATATAATTTCTTCATGTCCTATGTGAAATTACTACTTGGAAGTACCCTGAAAGAGGTTTTTTAATAATAATATGCTATATAAAACTGGATAGACAAAGAAATCTCTGGATATAATTTTTTGCAAATAAGAACCCTAGCCATAAGATAATTTGTCCTAGATTCAAAATCCACTTGTAACAAGATGGACTAAAACCATTGGCACTACGTGTGCCCAAAAATAAAGTTATCATCCTCTGTTTAAAAATAAAAATATATAACTTGGATGTTGAAATGATCTTCAGTATTTTACATGACCAGCAGAGAACTGTGTGTGAGGGATTCTGGCATAGCATTGCTGAAAATAGATAAATGAATTGATGGATTGATGGATAGCTAGATAGATAGATATAGATAGATAGATAGATAGATAGATAGATAGATAGATAGATAGATAGATAGATAGATAGATAGATAGATAGATAGATAGATAGATATTAAAAAAATCCTGGGAAGAACAAGTCTAACTTGGTAGTTATAGATCAGAAAACTTTGTATTTTGCAACCCATGAAAATTTCTGCCTTCTAATGAGCAAAGCCCCTTGATCTTCCATGGATCAAGGTTGAGAAACAGAGAAGGACAACTATAAACTTTGATCAATATTCTTATCCAGACATTTTGTCCAGATGACTATAATCTATGGCACTCCACCCTTAAGGGGAAGGGAACAAGACTCGTAGATGCTCATGACTGAAAGGAACGACAAAAGTCGAAGGATTTGCAAAAGCTTAAAAATCTTAAAAAGTTTTAAAAAAAATCTTAAGTAGATTTCATGAGTAAATTCCATACTTGGCATGGAAATTGGTGTGGTAGTCCCTGACCTCCGTATCAGTGCAGAGCAGTGGGTTTGGATAAAGGGAGAGGCTGAAAGGGGACAGGGGGGGGATGGATTAAAGAGGGGGAGAGAAAGACAAAAGAAAGGAAGAGGTCACCACTCCTGGCTCCAGCATCTGTTCAGCTGATGGGATACCCAGAGTCTTGGGGCACACGCACTGTGGCTTGGTGGGACAACTTTCATACAAAGGTTTCCCTGTCCTGAAGAAAATTTTCTTGATTTCTAGGCAAATCATTTATCCTGCACAGTCCTGCTCTAGACCTTTCTGGAAATGGGTCAGTGGGGTTTGGGGTGTTTGGTGGCCTTGATCCCTACAGCCCATGGCTTCTTCTTGATCTCACTCCTGCACTGTGTCTGGCCTGTGTTGAGTTTGTCTCCAGAAGCTAAAACAAGGATGTTTATATCAAAGAAATTACATCCTCCTTCTGCATGGCTCCTTCTGCAGCCATGTCCTGTCCTTTCTCACAGCCTGTTGTTACCAACCATCCATAGTTGGCTCAACATCCATCTGGCTATTGCTGTTTGAGACACACAATAACCCCTTCATCCTTTCTAGGATTCTATATAATTTTCTACCTTGGAAGAGATGATGACAATAATGAATAATTTTTTACCAGCTTCAGTTGGCTCATGATCACATAGCTGCCAAATCCGGATTTAGCTACAATACACTCTGTAGGTGGCCAACGACAAAAAATACCAAATTTTTACAACATGCTGAACACAGACATGAGAAGAATCAAGGCTTGATTCTTGTGAGGTATTTTTGTTTTCAGTTTTCTGTTTAACTTTTGCAATCATTTGGAAATTGTTTCTCTGGTAAGCATGGTTTCGCATTTGTATTTGCCAGTTCTATGAGAGCCTGCTGTTACCAAATTTTCAAATTAAAGTTACCTTTGGAAAAATCCCCTGCTCCCAGTCTACTTCTATGAGTTGGAAGTATCCCCAGTAAATACTGATGGCCATTAATTTGTAATTTAGGGTAGAAAGACTGTTACTTCAAGCAACAGAAGCAGAACTGGCAGATTATTATCTACCATAAATACAGTAACCTTGGAAAGTTGTAGAGCCATCACAAAGACAACTCTCAGGATGAAAAAAAAGACTTGGTATTAACGAGCAGCAGAGCACCATCAGTCTTCCCAAGAGATAGACACAGATTAATCTGCTGTTCAGTGGTTCATAGCAAATCAGGGATGTCTACCTTTCTTTACAATAAGAATGCTACTCCCTCTACTTTTTAGTAAACACAAATTAACCTCTTCTTTCCTGAACTGGTAAACTCAGTCCACCCTTCCTAAACTCCAATTACTACCTTCTAATTTTATTCTATTGCATTTTGTTGTAAAAAAATTCACTAAATATTATATTGGCTGAAGGTTTTGCCATTTATTTTAAATAGATTAAGTTAATAAATAGGGACCTTATTGTATTTTGATAGGAAGAAATAGCAGTTAATTTTTTTTTAATATTCATACAGCTTTTTTTAAAAAAAATTCTGTTGAACTATTTCACTTATATCTTCCATGTATCACTTCAATCAGATCCCTTGTGAACACTACTTAATAAGTAACCACATAAAAGTTCATATAATATTTTAAAGTCCAGGAGTACAACTCAGGGTTTCAAACTATTCTTTATCAGTTTTATCTTAAGTTCTTACAATGTTGTTGGTTCAGCGTTGAATTTGAACTTGTCCAGTGGTTTCATCATTTTTCCACTGGAAAATAAACCTGGAGCCCTGAGGTGTTTCCACATTATTTCATTGTCGTATAAACTTTGTAACATTTAAATTTCCTAAATTTTATTTGACTATTTTTATTTTTATGTTTATTTCTACCTAAGTAGCCCAGCACTTTTTCTGGCCACTTTAACTACGTGCATGAACACAACTATTTTGCAGAGTTTTCTCAAAACAGTGTGAAAACACTGAAGTACTAGCTTTTCCAAGCTGCAAGATGAAATTGAACTCATGTTTTATTCCAGCAGTTATTATTGCCTATTGACACTCAGCTATTTTTTCCCATGATTTCTTTCCTTCTGTGCATTTAATTCTGAGAATAGTCTCTATATATTAAGTAAGTTTCATTTATCCAATTAATGCAATAATAATCCTCTGTCTCGGTTTTTTAAAATATTTTTGCCTATTCAATAATTTGGAAATTATCATAAAAGAGATAAAAGAAGAAAAGAATAAAAAAGAATAAAGAAAAGAAAAGAATAACATAGCAAAAAATGACACCTATGAACTGTAGGCTGTAGGCTGAACCACCAGGATGTAGGTTGCCTGGGTTCAAAAGCACATGGTCCAAATTGAGGATTAACATTCCTTCAATTTGCTTAAATTTGGTGGGTTTTTTTTTTGTTTTGTTTTCTGTTTTGGTTTTTTTGTTGCTGCTGTTGTTTTGTTCTGTTTTGTTTTATTCTAGACTTGGTTTTTTGCTGGTGCTGCTGAGATTTTTGTAAGTAAAAATTGTCTTTCACAGAGTTTTTTTTTTTAGGGGTAAATATATCTCCCATCCAAATAGACTTAAATATTTAAACATCTCTTCTGCATGGCCTGTGGGCTCTGTCCTGTCCTTTTCTCACAGCCTGTTGTTACCAACCATCCATGCTGGCTCAACATCCATCTGGCTGTGCTGTTTGAGACACACACAACCTTCATCCTTTCTAGGATTCTATATAATTTTTCTACCTTGAAGAGATGACAATAATGAATAATTTTTTACCAGCTTCAGTTGGCTCATGATCACATAGCTGCCAAATCCGGATTTAGCTACAATGCCTCTGTGGAGGGCCAACGACAAAAAATACCAAAATTTTTACAACATGCTGAACACAGACATGAGAAGAATCAAGGGCTTGATTCTTGTAGGTATTTTTGTTTTCAGTTTTTCTGTTTAACTTTTGCAATCGTTTGGAAATTGTTTCTCTGGTAAACACCCGGTTTCGCATTTGTATTTACCAGTTCTATGAGAGCCTGCTGTTACCAAATTTTCAAATTAAAGTTACCTTTGGAAGAATCCTGCTCCAGTCTACTTCTATGAGTTGGAAAGTATCCCCAGTAAATACTGGATGACCATTAATTTGTAATTTAGGGTAGAAAGACTGTTACTTCAAGCAACAGAAGCAGAACTCAGATTATTATCTACCATAAATACAGTAACCTGGAGTTGTAGAGCCACTGCTGTGCATAACTCCTCAGGGATGAAAAAAAAGACTTGTATTAACGAGCAGCAGAGCACCATCAGTCTTCCCAAGAGATAGACAGATTAATCTGCTGTTCAGTGGAAACGACAGCAAATCAGGGATGTCCACCTTCTTTTACAATAAGAATGCTACCTCTACTTTAAAATAAATTAACCTCTTCTTCCTGAACTGCAACCCAGTCCACCTTCCTAAACCCACTACTACCTCTAATTTTATTCTATTGCATTTTGTTGTAAAAAATTCACTAAATATTATATTATTGAAGGTTTTGCCATTTATTTTGGGCTGATTAAGTTAATAAATAGGGACTCCTATTATTTTGATTAGAAGAAATAGCAGTTAATTTTTTTTTACTATTCATACAGCTTTTTAAAAATTTGTTGAACTATTTCATATATCTTCCATGTCACTAATCAGATCCCTTGTGAACGCTACTTTGGTTAGTAACCACATAAAAGTTCATATAATTTTTAAAGTCCAGGAGTACAACTCAGGGTTTCAAATTATTCTTTATCAGTTTTATCTTAAGTTCTTACAATGTTGTTGTTTCAGCGTTGAATTTGAACTTGTCCAGTGGTTTCATCATTTTCCACTGGAAAATAAACTTCACAGACCCTGAGGGGTGTTTCCATATTATTTCATTGTCGTATAAACTTTGTAAGCATTTAAATTTCTAAATTTTATTTGACTATTTTATTTTTTATGTTTATTTTTCTACCTAAGTAGCCTCCAGCACTTTTTTCTGGCTACTTTAACTACGTTATGAACACAACTATTTTGCAGAGTTTTCTCAAAACAGTGTGAAAAACATCAAGTGCTAGCTTCAAGCTGCAAGATGAAATTGAACTCATGTTTTATTCCAGCAGTTATTATTGCCTATTGACACTCAGCTATTTTTTTCCCATGATTTCTTTCCTTCTGTGCATTTAATTCTGAGAATAAGGTCTCTATATTAAGTAAGTTTCATTTATCAATTAATGCAATAATAATCCTCTGTCTCGGTTTTTAAAATATTTTTGCCTATTCAATAATTGGAAATTATCATAAAAGAGATAAAAGAAGAAAAGAATAAAAAAAGAATAAAGAAAAGAAAAGAATAACATAGCAAAAATGACACCTATGAACTGTGGCTGTAGGCTGAACCACCAGGATGTAGGTTGCCTGGGTTCAAAAGACATGGTCCAAATTGAGGATTAACATTCCTTTCAATTTGCTTAAATTTGGTGGGTTTTTTTTGTTTTGTTTTCACTTTTCTGTTTAACTTTTGCAATCATTTGGAAATTGTTTCTCTGGTAAGCATGGTTTCGCATTTGTATTTGCCAGTTCTATGAGAAGACAAAAGAAAGGAAGAGGTCATCACTCCTGGCTCCAGCATCTGTCCAGCTGATGGGATACCCAGAGTCTTGGGGCACATGCACTGTGGCTTGGTGGGACAACTTTCATACAAAGGTTTCCCTGTCCTGAAGAAAATTTTCTTGATTTCTAGGCAAATCATTTATCCTGCACAGTCCTGCTCTAGACCTTTCTGGAAATGGGTCAGTGGGGTTTGGTCTTTGGTGGCCTTGATCCCTACAGCCCATGGCTTCTTCTTGATCTCACTCCTGCACTGTGTCTGGACTGTGTTGTGTTTGTCTCCAGAAGCTAAAACAAGGATGTTTATATCAAAGAAATTACATCCTCCTTCTGCATGGCTCCTTCTGCAGCCATGTCCTGTCCTTTCTCACAGCCTGTTGTTACCAACCATCCATAGTTGGCTCAACATCCATCTGGCTGTTGCTGTTTGAGACACACAATAACCCCTTCATCCTTTCTAGGATTCTATATAATTTTTCTACCTTGGAAGAGAGATGACAATAATGAATAATTTTTACCAGCTTCAGTTGGCTCATGATCACATAGCTGCCAAATCCGGATTTAGCTACAATACACTCTGTAGGTGGCCAACGACAAAAATACCAAATTTTTACAACATGCTGAACACAGACATGAGAAGAATCAAGGCTTGATTCTTGTGAGGTATTTTTTGTTTTCAGTTTTCTGTTTAACTTTTGCAATCGTTTGGAAATTGTTTCTCTGGTAAGCATGGTTTTCGCATTTGTATTTGCCAGTTCTATGAGAGCCTGCTGTTACCAAATTTTCAAATTAAAGTTACCTTTGGAAAAATCCCCTGCTCCCAGTCTACTTCTATGAGTTGGAAGTATCCCCAGTAAATACTGATGGCCATTAATTTGTAATTTAGGGTAGAAAGACTGTTACTTCAAGCAACAGAAGCAGAACTGGCAGATTATTATCTACCATAAATACAGTAACCTTGGAAAGTTGTAGAGCCATCACAAAGACAACTCTCAGGATGAAAAAGGACTTGGTATTAACGAGCAGCAGAGCACCATCAGTCTTCCCAAGAGATAGACACAGATTAATCTGCTGTTCAGTGGTTCATAGCAAATCAGGGATGTCCACCTTTCTTTACAATAAGAATGCTACTCCCTCTACTTTTTAGTAAACACAAATTAACCTCTTCTTTCCTGAACTGGTAAACTCAGTCCACCCTTCCTAAACTCCAATTACTACCTTCTTATTTTATTCTATTGCATTTTGTTGTAAAAAAATTCACTAAATATTATATTGGCTGAAGGTTTTGCCATTTATTTTAAATAGATTAAGTTAATAAATAGGGACCTTATTGTATTTTGATAGGAAGAAATAGCAGTTAATTTTTTTTTAATATTCATACAGTTTTTTTTAAAAAAAAATTCTTTTGAACTATTTCACTTATATCTTCCATGTATCACTTCAATCAGATCCCTTGTGAACACTACTTAATAAATAACCACATAAAAGTTCATATAATATTTTAAAGTCCAGGAGTACAACTCAAGCTTTCAAACTATTCTTTATCAGTTTTATCTTAAATTCTTACAATGCTGTTGGTTCAGTGTTGAATTTGAACTTGTCCAGTGGTTTCATCATTTTTCCACTGGAAAATAAACCTGGAGCCCTGAGGTGTTTCCACATTATTTCATTGTCGTATAAACTTTGTAACATTTAAATTTCCTAAATTTTATTTGACTAATTTTATTTTTTTCTACCTAAGTAGCCCAGCACTTTTTCTGGCCACTTTAACTATGTGCATGAACACAACTATTTTGCAGAGTTTTCTCAAAAAAGTGTGAAAACACTGAAGTACTAGCTTTTCCAAGCTGCAAGATGAAATTGAACTCATGTTTTATTCCAGCAGTTATTATTGCCTATTGACACTCAGCTATTTTTTCCCATGGTTTCTTTCCTTCTGTGCATTTAATTCTGAGAATAGTTTCTATATATTAAGTAAGTTTCATTTATCCAATTAATGCAATAATAATCCTCTGTCTCGGTTTTTTAAAATATTTTTGCCTATTCAATAATTTGGAAATTATCATAAAAGAGATAAAAGAAGAAAAGAATAAAAAAGAATAAAGAAAAGAAAAGAATAACATAGCAAAAAATGACACCTATGAACTGTAGGCTGTAGGCTGAACCGCCAGGATGTAGGTTGCCTGGGTTCAAAAGCACATGGTCCAAATTGAGGATTAACATTCCTTCAATTTGCTTAAATTTGGTGGGTTTTTTTTTTGTTTTTTGTTTTGTTTTTTTTTGTTGCTGTTGTTGTTTTGTTCTGTTTTGTTTTATTCTAGACTTGGTTTTTTGCTGGTGCTGCTGAGATTTTTGTAAGTAAAAATTGTCTTTCTCACAGTTTTTTTAGGGGGAAATATATCTCCCATCCAAATAGACTTAAATATTTAAAGAAAGTAGTTCAAAAGTTTAACAGTTCTAATGTGACAAATACATTTAATAAAAGAAGAAAAGGAATGTGGGGGTGGGATTTATTTAAATATAGCAGAAATCAATTTTTTATTCTGGCTTCCCAGTTTGTTGGTCAACATATTGAAGACTTTTCCTATTTTTCCTGTTTTTTGTTTTTTCCCTGTTTTTCCTCTTTTTCCTTTATTTTCAAAGATAAAGTAGGGCTTCAATTATAATGTGGAAGTTGATTAGCCATCTTGCAGGATTGCTTTTCCACCATAATTTTTTCCCAATTTAATCTACATGAGACATTTTTGAGAAAGCTCGTTTTCTCTCTATAAGATCCCACTATGCCTGGAAGATTTTGTCTTTTTAGCAATTTATGTCTTCCATTTTATACCATCTCTTGAAGGAGAACTATGATAAAATAATGTTGTATAATTTAGGTATAAAACAAAACCAAATTGCCTTTAGAAGGATGTGTTTTGTACTTTAACAGTACCTGTGAGTGTCTATAATCATAAATATCCAGCTGAGGTTCAGTGAACCTTTGCTATCAGCACAACTGAACAGCATTTATGGTACCCACAGAAAGATGTTTGAAGTACTGACACTCAGAACCTGTGTTTCTGCCACAGACCTCCTGCATAGCATCTTAATATCATTGCTGCTCTTCTCCAACACTAAATGTATCACACCCACAAAACAAAAATTATGTATTTTTTTCAAATGTTTGACTTTAATCAAGCCTTTAATAATTTCATATTTGCTGCATGACTACCCGAGGTCTTTAATCTCGCTACCACGTTTATATGTCAACATGATAGTGTAACTAAACTCAGTTAAGTCATTTAAAGCTGTTGAATTTTCAAAATTTAAAGCTATGTAAAGTCATGAGCTCCAACAGCTCCTGTAAGGCCCTTAGAGCCTGACAAATCCTTGCACATTATATCTCTATACATAAAATTCTAATAAACATTCCTTTGTCAAGTAGCTCTACAGCAAGTCAGAGTGAAAAACTGTTTAAAGCTGCATTTTCACCTCTTAGAAAAGCTCTACCAAACTTTTATTGTTTCTTATTCTTGTGATTCAAACCACTATGTATTATATTCAGTTTGATGGACTCCCCATGAGTTCACTTTAAGCATTTCAATCAGCAATTTCTCCAGGCATAACAGAAATGCCTGTTAAAATATTTATATAACTTTATCACCTCAGTGATAGAGGCAAGAATCTGACTGTAACTGTTAATACAAGAGGAGATTTAACAGACCAGTGTTTCACATCCATGGAGTCTTGTAATGCTTTCTTACAATGGGCTAGAATTATGTCCTGTTTTATTTATAATCTGAAGTAAAATATGCTTCACACTGATAGCACAATTAAAGTTCTAACAGCCAAGGGCTCTTTCTAGTAATTTAACCCTAAAAACAATTATTTTCTAGGCTTTATTGCCAAAGCTCATGAATGGACTATTCTTTGCTCGCATGGATAACAATCCTGCTAAGAATCACAAAATTCTGACTGTAGTATTAAAATGCTTCTGACACCAACCACTGGAGCAGCAAATAGCCTGAAATTTGCCAAACCCTCTAGACCTGAAAACTTTTTCAGGAATCACTTAGCCATCTATATGCTTCTGGATGACAAGTAATTATTCAGAAATTCATTTTATTTTTGCTTAGAAGTAGCTGAGAGTCACGGATTTCAGAGCTGCCTGCCAATACTCTTCAACCTTTAAAATATCAGGAAATGCAAGAGAGATAAGCTTGTCTTTTTCTCTAAAAAATAGTGTCGGAGGTTGATCTTCTGTTTTGCTTTTTAAAATTTTTTTTTTTTTAATATTAGACAAAGATATCTGTCTCTTCTTCCCTCCTCCTCACCTCTCATAACAAGAGCGTCTTGTCAAAGTTATCACATCAAGGCATGAGGAGATATGTGGCTGCTGTGTCATATTTCTGTAACCAACCCAGGACTTTCAATGCTGAAATCTCTAAATTTGCTATCAGCCCCCTCCTCCAGTCAGCTGAACTCCCTTTGAGCATCCTCCTGATCTTCATCCCCTGAGGAATGTTACTCACACCCCACGGCCAGTTAAAGTCAATCAGTGACCTGCCCCTTTAGGCTCGACAGTCCTGCCAGTCCCCAGCCCACCTCCTAGCTCACCAGTCCTTATCTTGACATTCTATGTAGAAAGATACTGTGCAGACTGCTAAAAGCCTTGCTGGTGTCAAGGTGAGCCATTTTCTTCACTTACTTGCTGTCAATAGATCTAATAATTTCTGTGACACTGGTCTAGAACAATTTAAGCCTGGTAAATCCATGGTAGATGTTCTCAGTCCCTTTCCTGTCCTTTATGTGCCTGGAAATTAGTTTCCAAGGTCTGAGATGAAACCAATAAACCTCTAGTTCCCTGACTAGGACCTAGACAAGGAATCATTCTTTGTCTTTTTTGGAGGCACGGCACAAGTCAAACTGGACAAATTGGTCAAGCAAGACAAAATGGACAATTGCAGATGTCTCATCCCTTCTACTTCAAGGCTGAATGGATCAGACAGATCAGATATCCCCTGTGCTCACTGCCCACAGTGTGAGCACAATAATATTCAGACTGCCCAATTTGATCAAGCTGGATTCCAGCTCTTACTCTGGAACCTCAGTCTCTGAGGTAGACTTTGTACCCGTTGAAGATTTTCCTACTGCTTGACATATAAACAGAGGGAAATTCTGTATTTCGGGAGAAAAAAAATTTGAAAAATAATTTTTTACCTGTATCCAGAGTCTTCATCAGTCTTTAGTATTTCCTCACACTCACAGATAATTGACATCACACAACTCCTACACTATTTTCCCTGCTGTCTATTGAGAGCTTTATTCTGTCTCACACAAACCCATTCAAGATGCAATCTAATTTTTTAGTCCTGCAGTTTAAAATGTCTACAAATCCTCTTGGGTACAGTCATTTGTTTAGAAGTTTATAAAACAGCACTAGACATTTATAAGATTATAGTTCCCATTCATATAATTCCACAATTAACACCATGGCTAACACTATAGTGGTCCTTTTCTGCTGGCAAACTCAAAGAAATATCTTCAAGAATCAGAAAAACTCCAAGATTTTCCTTTGTTAATAATTTTTTCTCTTTTCTGTGATTTTGATAATGATCATATTTTATCTATTTCATATCATACCTTTTGCTGTCATTTAAGTTGTACCACTGACCTATCAGCACAGAAACTAAAGGAATTTAAATCCTTTTAGATTGATTTGTTCTGTTTCTGTTTATATATTAGATCCAAAGAAGCAATTTTTGTAGTCTAACTTTATTGGTAAGACACCCAAAAGCTCATTTTCTTCAGTCAGGACACTCTGATAAGTTTAGGAATTTCCATCAAGAAGGTGTTGCTCATTTGCAAAAGACACACATATTAATCCTGTCAATGTCACTACTGCATTACAAGCCAGATGTTGGAAAAGAAAACTGTGTCATGTGAGAGGAGGAGTTAATAAGCCTCTGATAATAGACAAATAAGTCCTTAGAATTTTCCCATAAAAAATCTCTGAAAAGATAGGCTGTAGTCTGATTTTTTTTTTTCAAAGCAAGGGATATGTCAAAGATTTTGGGGGGATGTGTTTTGGACTTTTTTTCCTGACACATCATGCTGTGATATCTTAGGTTATTATTCACATCATTGCTTCTCACATGTACAAGTGTGTTCAACAAAAAAAACCTCTATGTCCCAAATATTATATCAACTGTAAAATAAGGCTTGTAGATGTTTTCTAATATCAGGAATACATCTTCTTCCTTTTAATTTGGAAAAAACCACAGCTGTATATTTTCCTCCCTGACTCTCTTCTAAGTGAAATACAATTCTCTTTGTGTCTCCCTGATTACTCAGAATTGATCAAGGTAAGATAAAATAGTCACTTTACCAATGGTAATAAGGAAGAAAATTTTGCAAGAAGGGTGGAAAATAGGGTTTGTCTTCTTCCTTATTTTGCATCTCAGCAGTTCCTTTTACCTTTTGAAAGATCTCAGTATGAACTATTTTTTTCCATCTTCAGACTTTAAGGAATTTTAAATGCAATTGAAAGCTGGGAATATTTCATTTTATTACAAGCTTTACCTGTTTTCTCCACTCAACAGAAGGTCCAAAAAATTTTTAAAAAAGATATTTTTGGCCCTCTGATCATGCATAGCTGAAGTTAGAACCTACCTGGTGGTTAAGTCATAATACTTGCAATAACACCAGCAGAAAGAAATCAGAATAAATCTACCTGCTAAGCAATGATTGATGCTCTATTGAAAGTCTGTTTTTCAGAAGATCAACTGAGCTCCACAATCTAATGAGAACTGGTAAAGTCCTGTTCAAAAATCATGTTACTAAAACTCATCAAAAGTCCAGAACTGGAAACACAGGGAAAATAGTTAATTGCTTGAATACTCTTTGTTTGTAAGGATAAAATGTGATAACTTCAGCCCAAAAGCCATGAGGAATCTGAACCATACTCTGCAGAATTACTAATGTTGTCTTGCTAAAAGTAACACTTTCAAAACTTATCCAAACCCACAAATATTTCCTGGTGTGATATTATTTATGTGAAGATGCAGAAGTAAATGTACCTTTTGATATTAATACAGAGTAAACACAATATCCATCAGTAAATTCATATCTTCATTATAATAGATAATATTTACCTTATCTAGGAAAGACAAATCTTTAATTTCAGAATAAAACAAAGAAAATTGTATCCTAGTGCAATACCTGATAAGATGAGTGTTGTTACTAGCTTTTCAAAATTATTTTTAAAAAGTATTTTGAAAGAAAATGCAGAAACAGACTTGCTGCTCTCCTAGATAATAATGCAAAAATATTATTTCCTGAATTGTCTTCAGAATTACACGGAAATGTAGAAGGCAGGAAACAAAGAAAAATATCAACAAGAAAGAAAGCTCTATGTCTCACGGAAAAAATGCACAGAAATCTGAAAAGAGATAAGAATGTTTTCCCATTTTTCACCAGCTTTCCTCTGGTCATCCCTAAGGGTTTGATTTTAAAGTGGGATAAAACAGCCACATCTATACCCCAAGGCTTGTAGGTGTCTTCGTGGGTGTAAGCGGACTTAAGAGGCACAAAGATGCCAAGGAAATCTGTTTCTGTGCTGCAAAGAGATTAATTCCTGTTGAGTAGAGCCTACTTCACTTATCCTGATAACATTGTGTTCCTTGGTTGCTAGGAAAAGGGAGAAAAAGAGCTGTCATAAACAAGCAAGCAAGCACCTAGCTTGGTAAGTCAAGATATCATCTCACTTTATGAAGTTACACTGACATCCTGTTCTGCAGTAAAGAAAAAACAATGTCTTTTCCAAACCATGCAGTAATACTGATTTTCCCCTCCTTTTTTTAATGAGGACTGGGCTCTTCAAAATGTAAAAACATAGAGTATCATTCATTTCAAAAAGCAATAGAGTTTAATCATCTGGAATAGACCCAAATAATTTGAAACAAATCCAGTTTATTTAACCCAACCAACAAGTTTTGGGTTATTTTGAGGGAAAAAGATATGTAGTCATACTAACCAGATCCTTGAGTAATTATCTGTGTTATAGAATCAAACAACTTCTAGCTTATCCTCCAAACTGTGCCTCCAGGAGTGTCTTTTTCTTCCTCTTTACTTCTGTCTTTAAGAAAAGACAAAAAACCTTCAAGTCCCATGACACCCAGACACTTCTAAGTGCCCTGATACTTACAGTCACTTCTTTCTTCCTAGCAAGTTTCTCACAGACAGAGATGTGAGTTCAAAAAGCTCCACAGGCCACTTAAAAAAAAATCCTTAGAACACTTATATAAGGTTTATACATGGACCCAATAATAAAAAACATCAGTTTATGGAGAGTGTTTGCTAAATCTAGATGGCCCTGCCAATCTTTGACTCCAGCATGCTTCTTGCTTCCAATTTCATAAAATTCGTGAGCTGCAGAACAATTTTTCAGTTGAAGGCCATCAAAAGTATTTTTTTTAATACAAGCCTGTTGTATTTAACATATTACATAAGTCCATGTTAGATAAGTCCCATGTTGTTGTATTTAGCATATTTCATAAGTCCTGTACCTCTCATTGTTGTCTTGTGGGCGGCAGATCTTCACAGCACAGGATCAAGATCTTCTTTAGTCAGAGCTCCTCCAAGGTTCTGCCTGACTAAGCAGCCCACTCCCCTTTTATCCTAGTTACATTGACAAACCACAGCTGCAGCCCAATGAAGAACATCACAGCTGCAGCCCATCAAGGATAACTAGGACTAGTCAGGGTAAAGATATTCAAGTACAGGTATATAATATGTATATTTAAAGCCTCCTCTATTTATAATACAAATATTCAGGGCCTCCTACACAAGCCAAAAACACAATTCTGTTTCATGCAGTCCTTGTATTCTGCTGGTCCTTAACATGCTAGGTGGTCTTCTAAGCAATCCACTGAGAATCGTCCTCTGGTGATTCAATGCCTTTTACATGCAGGACGGCTTAAACAGTCCAGTCCAACAGCACAGTTTAACTCAACTCCCACCAAAAAAAATCCCATCCTTCCTGGCAGGCTGGGCAGCTCTCAGTGGTACCCCAGCTCCTGTATCTTGGTTAAGCAGTCAGCAGCCAAGGGTCACAGATGACAGGACCCAGCCATGCAGCAGGAATAGGACCACACAGCGCTGGCTAACAGGAAAGTCTGACTTTCTGACTCTAATTGACTGGCAAGCTGTATAAAGCAATTCCTGGGAGTTATTGAGTTGCAAGAGTTGAAAGTGCAGCGGAGAAGGATTGGGCAGTGCTGTCAGAAGAGAAAATATGTATTGGGCAGGAGGGAGTACGGCATAGAAAAAGAAAAAAGGGCATTTTGGAGGTCTGCCAGCGTGGAGAGTTTAGAAGGCAGAGGAATATTGACATCAAGGAACCTGTAAGAGAGAGGGGCATACCAAACTGGATTCTTTTGACTGGCTCTCACCATTCTTTCACTGAAGTTGTAGCACAAGAGTCCTACAACAATGGGTGGGTGAGATATTAATGCATGTCAGAAAAGCAACTCCCTTCAAAACAGCTGCTTTACTGTTGCTGCACTGGTTGCACTTGTTTGACTCATCTCTGAAGGATTTCTGCCTCATGCAGCTGTGGAGGAATCTCAAACCTCAGTGACTGACACCTTGAAAATGTGCAATACACTGATTTTTATTCAAGATAGTGGCCTCCTCAACAGGAAGTGCTTCCATACTCCAGGGGGTGGGTGCAGACTTCTGTATCCCTGAACTGTGACTCTCCCAATCCTTTTTGCATGACCTCAATAATTTTCCTTGGTCACAAATCTCAGTGTGTCCATCCCTCACAGGAGGTCTCACTCTTTTTGAGTGAGAAGAGGAAGAAAGCTGAAATCATCAGTGACTCACCCTCACAACTACAGCACTCAGTTAACCCTCCTGTTAAGGCTTATGTGTGATATAGCTGACTGCAAGGGGAATTCTTTTGCTTCAAAGATTCTTTCTATCAAATAATCACAAAAAAACCAAACCAAAACAAAAACTCAAAAAACAGCAGTTGACAAGAAAAGCCAACAACCTCTAAGTTTCTCAGTAGAATGGAAAAAGTGGAGAAAAAAACCTCCATAAAGTTAATTTTTCAGGTCCTTTTTTAATAATAAGATATTCCCACCACTTGGGCAGTCAGATCTGTTGACTCTCTGTACATACTAAAAAATTTTGTGACTTTTTAAATCCCACACTCTGAATGATGGTTGTTTCAAACCACGGTATCCCACGAGATGGGTTTGAAGCATGCAGAATTTTCTAATTATGTTTGCTGCTGCTGTGGCTGCTGCTGCTGTACATAACACATAATTTTACTCACCAACAGATCACTTTTTATTTAGTCGCATTCATGCAGAAGTTTGGAAAGATTAAATGTACAACATTAAAGAAAAATAAATAAATCTCACTCTTATAATGTGAATCACAATAAGAGAGTGAAAAATAAAATCTTCCTCATTGTCCAGTGGATATTCACTTTGTTCAGGTCTTTGAGATATTTTTGCTTTATGAACAAATAAAGGATGTGGAAGCCATAATTACAGGCTACTTTAAATCATCAGGTAATTTAATTTCTACTTATTTTCCCCCACTGGCAATTAATCATGAGAGTGTGCAATTCCAATACTTTTCTAGTTATTTTCTGCATGCTGAGAGGTCAAAAATATGTCCTGAGATAATAATAAAAAAAGAATGGTTTTGTAGTCCAGATAACACTTTTATCCTCAAGCTCTGAGAATTCAGGAAGAAAAAAGTAGCATGAGATTTTTATATTTTTATACTATTTTTTACTTTATGTTCTATTTCTCAAGATAGACAAATTGATGATCTATATTCATGTTTTAAAACAAAAGACAAATATATCTATTTCTCATAATTGTTGACCATTCCTGGGTTGAAATGATGCATAATAAGCAGAGAATTACAAAAATTCCCACCAAACTTAATGTGAAATATTTCATATTTCATAGATATTTCCTCTCTAGTGTAATCTTACAAAATATTACAAAGAATATGAATTACATTATATTAGGTCTTATCCTGCATATGCAAATAAATCTAGCTCTTTTTGGGTTTGTTTGTTTGTTTGTTTGTTTGTTTTTGGTTTGGGTTGGGTTGGGTTGAGTTTTTGGTTGGCTGGCTGGTTGCTTGTTTTTTTTTGTTTGTTTGTTTGTTTTGGGGGTTTTTGTTGTTGTTTATTTTTTCCAGAAAGTTAAAGAACTTCTGCAGGATTTCCTCTTCAGTTTTGATAAGTAGATTTCATATTTCCCATTAATAGGGTTTGGATTTGCATGTTATAAAAAACAAATTACTTCTAAGTCATACTTTGCAAGTATGAAAAGCAAATTACTTTGTGCTCCGATATTTATATAAAGGCCTTTCACTTAGGTGAACACAATTATGTTATCAGTCCATAAGAGTATTAAAATTTTCCTTCTTAATAACACCTTTGAAACTTCTGTGCCAATATTTTGATGGGGATTTATGCAGTATTCCTGGTAAGTGAGACACAGGTAACATAGAGGTGAAGTACACACAGACTCTTCTATTTACCATGTATTTTTGGCAAAAATGAGGAGAAAATTATTTATAAACTGTTGTCATTTACAGCTTTTATACAACACTGAAACTTAGGAAATATGAGTTCCATGTTTAAATCCTGCCAGGGAAAAGGTTGGACCTTATTTTTATTATTTTTAAATAACTTAAATAATTAATAATTTAATCTCTAAAGCCAGAGAAAACAGCAGGCAAGATCTTTTATAAGAATGACCAGCATCCCTCTTTTCACACAGCTTCCTGGAATAAGTTTCAAAGATAATTTTGCTACATTTTGAGAATTCAGCTGGGAATATATAACATCACAATTCAAAGTATTCCTCTCAGAGAATGTAGATTTAAGGCTCACTCCTATCTCCATTGTTTCCCTAGAATACAGTTAAACAATCAACCCTCAGTATCCATTGCTGTGTGTTTGATTTCCTTTCCTCAAGTGAATGACTTTACAGATTACTTCAGGGTCTGTAATGCAACTTGAAAGTATTTTTCTACCTGCACATGAACACACAGATTAAATAGCAAAGGATAACAGAACTTTCTGATTTTTCAGAGGCTGTGGAAACCACTTGCTTCTTCCCTTTGCTCTGGCATTTCATGCTTTCTCTTCCCAAGGATGATGGCATTCACAAGCAAGGATTCATTAGAAGTACATATGTGAATTTGAGCACTCAAATTTACCAGCAGTATAAGATGTAAGGGTCCAGTAGATCTTTATCACTTTCTATTATTCTGACAAATCTCTCTGAGCAACATGAACAGATGTGGAGCAGTTTTAGCATGAATGGGCCAGGTACCTGAACAGCCAAAAATCTGTGTACTGAAATGAGTTGAAATATGGATATCATCTCAAAATGGGGAAAGCTCTCACCATTGTCTAAACTCTTCCAGAATCTATTACAATAATTCCCAGTGACTTCAGAGATACCTAGCTGATTAAGGAAGAGCTGATGAATTGAAGGTTTCCCAGCTGCTAAGCTCAGACACAAAGTCACTGATGACTTCAACAGATGGTCCTGCTTTTAGGCCATTGAGAACTTTATGAGCCATTTATCCTCCTTCAGGCAGCTCATCATGTGAAATAAGGAACAGAATGATGTACTAATGTGTTTTGTAACCAAATGCTCTGGTCCATGTCTTTCTTGAGTGGCATCCAAATCCCCTCCATTTGAGGAATAGCTATAGATAAAAAATTAACAGAGTTAAATAAAAAAAATAAATCAGTGAAACACTTAGAACAGTATCACAGGTACAGCCTTTTCTCACCTGAAATAAGGCTAGGTTTGGATAGCTTTTACGAAAGAGATATTATAAAAGTTATGAAGGCAACAACTTTCATTTTCAACTCCATTTTTGTTAAATTCCATATCTGCAACAAAGTGATTCACCAAACACCATCTAACTTCAAAATCAGTCCCTGGGTTTGTGCCTGACTACTTTTGTTCTTGCCTGGAGTCAATCAAGACAAAAGCAACCAATGCAATTTTCAGAGCATGGGTTTCTTGCTGACATGAGACAAAGCTACTGAGAAAAACTCCAAAACAGTGTGTGCCATTAAAAAAAGAAGAAAAAATGTTCCATTTGGAAGGATTTTATTTCTTTCTTAAAAAAAAAAAAAAATCAATCAAAACCACTGTCTCTTTGGTATAAATATATTTAAATCTATATGTGTGTGTCATGTGAATATGGGATATGTTCCAGAAAAATCCCTTGGATCACATCCAGTCTCAGTTCTACTAAAGTGTTCAGTGGGGTTCCCCAAACAGGATATTTAAATCAGTGACTTGTTTTCCCAAAATGCATTTTAGTGTTTTTGAGTGGCAGGTCTCTTTGGTGCACAGAAATGAGGCCTCTGTGTGTCCTGGGACCAGAGAGTTTAGAGAGTCTAAATGATCACTTCTAGAGGGTTATTAAAAGAGAACTGAAAGAAGGAGGTAAAAATCTTTCTTTTAATTATTTGATTCTTTATTTGCCACTGTTAATCCAATCACAGTCTGAAATTGTAGTAAGAAATGCAGTGAATTTATGTCTTCACCCCCACCCTTTCCAGGCCAACCACCTGGGCAAATGAGCAATAAAACTGCACCATATGTAAGGTACTAATTATCTTCTCATTTTCAGATAAGGTTGGAAATCCTCCCTATTTATTAAAATATTATTCTTCTAAGCATATATCACAAGCTCAGAGAGCTGTACCATCAGATCTAACTTCTGCTCTGTGTCCTTTTCAGGCACTTAAAATGTAATATTATTACAATAACTACAATTTTGGCTCAGGATGACTGTACTCTAATCCTATTGCAATCTCATATGTTGAAAATGTCCAGTTCTGTGTCATCAGTTGTTTTGTTGAGATTATTATTATTATTATTATTATTATTATTATTATTATTATTATTATTATTATTATTATTATTATTATTATTATTATTATTATTATTATTGCCTCTGTCAAACCCACTGCAGTGGCTAAGGTTCGATGACACAGAGGCATGAACAACTCTCAGAAACAGAATTCTGTGACTTTCAGTGAAACCACAAGAGCCTGTTGGTTGTAGGCAATAAAATCGCTGGTTTTTAATGCTACACTGAAGCTGCAGGTCAGCATTTCAAGTCTGTATATTCATAAATAATTCATTTCTATTATTAAGCATTTACAAAGAAAGAAAGAACAATGAAATCAACAGGAACAGCAAGATGTTCCAGTCTTGGATGAAAAAATCCCAAATATTATTCTCTGTCCCTAGAGTATGTTAGTAACAGTGCAACCCTAATCAAAGTTGCTGTGGGGTTTCTGACAAACTATTTATTACTTAATTCTTTTTCCTTTCTGCACCAATAAAATTGTTATTCTAAACATTTGCTGTCAAACAATAGATGCCTGCTGTGAGATCATTCCCACTGATTTAAGGCTGATTATTTTCACATAGCAGCTGTCACTAGGTATTCCACATTCTTAAGCTCTATCATTAGAGAGGAATCACAGCCCCATTTCTGACTGTAGATCATGGAATTCTGGTGACTCAGAGCCTGCTGTGCTAATTTCTATAGAGGCAAAGCAGGAGCTCAGCTTAACAAATAAAAAATCTGTTCAAGTTCTACTGGTATTTAAGTGAATAGGTTAAGATTATGTTTCCCACCATGGTGGGAATGTTGTAATAAAGACTTCCTTGTGGGATCAGGCCCTTGGAAAGAGAGAGATAAAGGTATTAATTCATAAGTTCAAGGAAAGCCCAGTGTCATCCCATTTAGTTAATTTGACTGGACAACATTAATCGGGCTTGCATTCTGCACTCATCTTTTCTTGGCTTGGACTTTATCTCCTGTACTTGTATGATCACTAATAATTACATATTAATGAAACGTATGACTTATTTCTTACCACTGTTTTTGAATATAATAATAAATATCTTAACAGTCTACAAGGTGTGCCAGCAGATTACAGGTTGTAATAGCTCCTAGAGTAAAGAATTTATAGTTCAATATAGTACACACCTTATAAATCCTCATGTAATTGGGGAGGTAATGTGCTTTTCTGAAATCATTATGTTTCTGGTATGTAGGAAAGAGTCATTATGCTTCTTGGAAATGTTAATGACCTTGTATAGACAATTTTAAAATCACAGAGTCTAGAATAAAAGGATGGTTTGGGTTGGAAGAGACCTTAAATATCATCTAGTTCCAGTTCCCCTGGCCTGGCTGCTTCATTTTAATGATGACAAATAGGTGCATATACACTATGAAAAAATTCTGAGAAACCATGAAGAAGTACAAGAAGAAAAATCTGAGTTTTTTCTGAGACAAAAAAATTTATAAGACATTGGTTTGCACTAATTACACCTTGTCAGTTGCAAATATACTTTTTCATTTTAAAAATGGCAATAAATGTTTTTCAGAGAGAAAATTATCATTAAGAGTCAGAGAAGGAATCAAAGGCATACATGTCCTGTTGTATGTAGCTGTTTGTGGTTGTGTGGCTGTGTCTGGTGTGTGATATGTGCATGCACAATGGATTCCTGTTTTGAGGGGATAGGTAAGATGCAGATCACCTCTGTGATCCATCAACACAACTCTCCTCCTAGTGATGAATGTGTTTGCTGTGTCCTGGGAGTCCTCACAATGCCAAAATAAAGAAAGTAGGAGAAGAGTTATCTTCACTATATTTAGCTTTTGATATAAAATCCATAAGGGTTAAGCTAAGGCTATAAAATTGTAGCCTGAAGCCTGAAAGTTTTTTGAAGTTACAAACAACTGAGTAAGTGTGGCTTTTGTTGGCTCTCCATCTGCGATGCTTACCTGGAACAGCATGATTTGTATTTCTTCCTCTGGAAAAAGTTATTGCAGGAACTAAGATGAAGAAAAAAATCAGAACTTAACTGTACCCCTTTTTTATTTAGTATTGTCCATTTCTCCCCAACACAGTTATAGATAATATGTTGAAAGCCAGTAAACTGCTAAATTTGGTGTTAGTTTTTTGTTTATCTATTAAAGCCTGTAGGCTGTGAGCAGTGATTTTCAGTCATTTAATTGGGCATCTCCTTTCTTTGACTTTTGAACAAGAATCTTGTCAAGACAGTCTCTGTTTCTCACATTTTTTATTATTTCTAGACCATTTATAGACATTCAGGATGTCTTATGCTTCAATATGAGAAAATTTAAGTTTTAATATAAAGTCCTGACCACTCAGAAACTTGGAAGTCATTTGAAGGTACAAGAGTGAATGTTGATTTTTTGTACAAAGGAGGGAACTGCCAAAGTTTTCTCTGCACCTGCTTCTCTACTACAGCTGATGCGCTATGAAGAGGAAAAGGGAAAACAAATACAAAACTTTTGAACACCAGTTTTTACTTTGTGGAAAAAAAAAGGATTATTGCAATGAGATAGGCAAGCCCACAGTGCAAGTTCTAAGAGAATTAAGAAGTGTGTACTCAACATTCTCTTACTTATTCAAAATAAAAATGGGGGAAAGTAAATGGACTACCCTTAAGGGGAAGGATGGACCAAAAGGACACTAAGAAATATTCAGATGCATTCTCTCTAGTTATTGGTTTGAGTATAACTAAACTGAACTTGAACTATTGATTGATTCTATAGAAAAAACAGAGATTTGACTAGAAAACTGCTGGAAGCTCCAAATCACTGTTTTCTCCAAAGATATGTTTATTCTGTGCAGTTCAACACACAATTAGAAAAACATCAAACACTTAACTGAAACTGCACTAAAGCAGGAAAACAATACTACCTTGCTTAGCCAATATGTGAGACACTGCTCTGGGAACCTCCTAGGACTCTGTTGTTCATTCAGCCCAGGTGAGACAAGCAGCCAAGACACAACTCTCAGCCACAACACTGGGTTTGGGGCTGTTTACTCAGAAAATTGCAATGGAATCGTTAACAGCTATGGCAGTGTGTCTATCCAGCTACAAGAAACACATTTGTGTTATGTTTTTCCCAATCAATTGTGTAGGATTGTAACCTTCATAGTTTTTTATTTACAAACATTAAAACCATTCAGAAATATCCTCCACTGAAAGTCTTTCTGTGTTTGTTCATCCATCCAAGTGGAGAGGATGGCATCGGGCCAAGCACATAATCCGTAATGTGCTCATTTGGTGCCAGGCACAGTTTAAGCCATTTTACAGTTTATATTTCCATTTGAATTTAACATAGCTCCTCTTTGCCATTCCAATGATTTGCTTGGCTGTTATGCAGAGGAACATTGCAACTCCATGACAGTTAAAACCAAAAATGTTGCTCTCAATGTAGTTAATTAGGAGAAAAAATATTTCTCTATACAATTTTGATATTCACCTCTGCCCTTAAAATGCACAATTATGGTTTCAAAATGGACTTTTTGTTATTGGTGGGGCTTTTTAGCCCTGGAGCATAGACTAATGGTACATAATAAAAACCACTAAAAAACTGGGACCAATGTATAAAGTTAATGAAATATTTTTCCTCTCCACCTTAAAATGAATTTTTGGACAATGTAGACTTTCTCAGTCCTGTATTTTCTTTTTTTCCCATTGTCAGTTTAGGTTATTTTTTTTTCTCTATTTTTACAATTATTTCTTAGTAATGGCATAGATGAATACATCAGATCAGTACAGGAACACCTGCCTGAGCATATACAATGAGCCTCTGATCTTGCAGTAAAGTCTGACAATCAGATTATACAGCCTCTCAGATTTCCCTCTAAAGGTCATCCTAGTACCAATTCCATTTCTGTCTAGAGACCACTGAGATTTTCTTCAGGTTATATTTGTGTATTTAGTTACAGTCTGGTAACTGCAAGTAAAAAAGGAATAATTTTTTTTTCTTTGCAGAATGGTGATGGTAAGGTAGACCCATAAGTAAAGTAGAATAAAGTAAAGATAAGATTTAGAACTCTGCATTTGTTACAGAAATCCTTGGCTATCACCCTCTGAAGGTAATTTCTTGCAAATCAAATTGCTACTATAATTAAGCCATTTTGAGCATATGATTTTCACTGAACATGTATAAGTTCAGCTAATTCATATTTCCTAATTTTATTTTTGACATGTCTTTTTAGTGCCAATTTAATACATATCGCTAAATATCTGTTGATAAAATTAATTATTATATTAAAATTATTATTACATTTCAGATAATAACAACTTTCCTGTTTCATTTTTGAGCATAATTTCTCTAGCCAAATTATACTTTAATTGAATCTCCTTTGATATCCTCTGGAAAAAAAGACATGGGTCATCAGATATCATTTGCCATCAAAGGCATCCGGGTTCTTCTGCCTGTTGCCTTTAATTTTATCACAACTAAATATGAAGTGCAAGTGGGAAGCTCAATGACTGCCCAAAGCAGGGAGCTCTAATATAATTTTAGGTTATAGGTAAACATAGGTTATCACTTTTACACAGCTTACTTTTTTCTGTTGAAATCCTGATTACCTGTCAGACACCTGGAGAGCACACAAGAAAACTTTTATTGATACCTAGTTTCTGAATGCCCCTCCTTATAAACTTGAGAACCTTCAACATCTGTTTTTACTGCTATTTCATCCAACTTGTGAAGCTTGAAGGGGAGCAGCTCAAGTCTAGAAGTAGGGGCAGGCCCTGTCCAGTGCAAAAAAATGACAGAAAAGTATATGAGAGGAAATCTTGAACTACAGCTTTTCCTTTGCCGTCCCAGTTGTACTCACAAAAAAAGCATTTACCCATGCTCAGGAGAGTGCAGGCTGGTCTGAACCAATGTGCTCCTTAGTTAACAAAAGGCAACCCATTCACATCTCTAAATGGGTGCTGCTGCAGTACCTTTTTTTGCTTTCCAGCAAAACTGGAGTGGAAAAAAAGGGGCTTTTTAACATTGTTTATCCCAATTCACTGAGCAATGCCATGAAAGTTGAACACAACTGACCTGAAAAAGTGACGTCTTGGCTAGTCCACAGGAAGACATAAAAAGAGTTAGCCACACACCTCTCTGATTAAAAGATTAGTTAGCAGCATTTCCATAAAAACTTTCTTTATCAGATTATCCTCAATATTTTTGTCTTCTAGTATCAGATACCTATTTGTTCCACAATCACACTGGAAGGAGAACCCCAAGGAAAACCAAGCTTCTACTTCATTAATGACTGTAATGTCCCCTCCCTGCTAAGAGGAAGCTGGTTAAGCGTGTACTTGTAAAATCTCTCATCATCCTTCCATAAAAAACAGAATCTTGATAAAGATAATCCTTAAAGGGGATCCATAGCACACACCCATTAAAAGGAAACCAAAAACTTCTAAATAAGGCCCTTCCCTTTATTACACAATGTCTTAGATGAAAATATATTTCCGTAAGAATATAAATGTTCCAATGAAAATTTTCACTCTTTTAATATCAATACTATATTAATTTTAAGATGCAAATTATCACTCTATAATATGTTGCTATATTCCATAATCATCCTATATTGTACTTATTAGATATTTTTAAAAATATCTCCTCTGATTCCTATATTTCCCCTGAATTAATAATTTTTAGTTTGGGCAGTTTTACAGAGATTCACTTGATCATAACAACAATAATAACAATAAAACTTTTTTCCTTTCAACCTTTTCTTCAGTCAGAGTACCACTTCAAACACACCTTGTTTTCTACATTATTTATCTATATGGTAGAAAAAATTTTCACTGTTCTTAGAAAAAACTGATAACTTTAGATATCATAGTTTTATTGCTTTTTGTCTGTTTTAATGCTGTCCTTAATTTCCTTTCAATATACTATTCTGGAAATTTAATGAAATATTGTTTTTAGATATTATCAATAACTATTTTTTAAAGTCAGGGAAATGTTGTTTTTTATTTAATTAAGACAATTAAGTGTTATTTTTCATACTGAAGGGCACCCAGTGCATATTACCTATATAGCAAATGACAAAGAAGCTTAATCCACAATGCAAAAATGACCAGATTTAATCTTTTCTGATTCATTAGGTAAACAAGTACCCTGACTATTCTGTCTGGGTTATGCTGGAGACTGGGTTATAGCCAAATTCCTTCTCTAAACAGGGGGAAAAGAATAAATTTGTAAAGAGAACTTCATTAGCACATAGGCATTGGCTTAGTCCTCTGTGACTACTGGGAACACTTGGAACATAGAGACTCCAATAAATTCAGGAAGAAAATCAGCAGAGGAAGTTGAGAAGTTTGAAAGATCCTTTTAATACAGTCTTTGTGTTTAATTGACAATGAGCTAAGAAAGTGAGTAACTGTATCATGATAATTTTTTGAAATTGATAAAAATAGGAGATTTCCCACACCATTTGCCTCTAATATACAATAACTTTCAGGTTAATGAATTATTTTTTCTGAGGATTTGTTGTGACCATAGTAAGGGAGAGGAGTGGCCATTTATTTGTGGTAAAATTCACTGATGTTGCCTTTTAATAAATAAGGTCAAAAAAGTTTAAAATTTTCAGGTAGAAAGCCCAGGCATGAACACTGTTTACTTTTCTTAGCTTGTTCTGCAAGACATTTCCTTTCCTCTATTCAGCTCACATTATCAAATCCTTGATCATGGCAATCAAGACTCCTTGTATTTTCCACATTGTATAAAGTTTGGAATATTGTGTCAAACTCAAAAACATTGATGCAGCAATCTGGGAATCCAATTTTATCAGAAGTAACAGCTTAACCCTGTGCACACAGTGTTTCTTCCTGGCAACTGGAGATAACACACACTACATTGTTAAAGTGCAATTCTGAGAAAATGAACCACAGTCTTCCATTTTGGACTCTAAAACGTAGAACACTCTTGAAAATCCAAAAGCATCAACTGGAAATTTGCAGTTATTTTTTTGGATACCCATCTGGCATAGCTCTGCTGGCTTCTAATCATCTCCTTTATGATATATTACTGGAAAAGGACATGTATTACAGCTCTATTATATTGAGGAAAGTTGTGTAACAATTTCTTGTTAAGTCTTATCTTGCAATCCCTGAGGCTCAGAGTCCTATTTCATCACTGGGCTGAATAGGAGAACACTGTAAATCTCTTTGTTAAACCCCTGGACTTCAAACAGAGAAGAGCTTGTGCTCAGGCATCCCTGAAAACTTTGAGGAATACATCATGTCTCAATCCCCTTTGTGTTGAAGGAGTAGAGGCACAGTTAAGTTTCTTAACCACAGCAGCAAAGCTTGAGTTCAAAGACACAACTGGACCATCTCTGGACCCTGCAAGACATCTCCGTGTGCCCCTGGGAAACATGCCCATTAGAAGAGTGGTCTGTGAAGAAGAGGGCTGTACACCTTAAGAAACTTGAACTTATCCACAAATTCCCTATTGCTGTTTTTACTACATACTGTACAACAGATAAAATTTGGATGCTGTTTTTTTTCCCTTCTGCAACACGGTAGAATGCATTAACATGAAACAAATGCTCTTGAGAAAGCCCTGGAAGCTTAGTTTCCTCTGGTCTTGTTAATTCCTGCATGTTGCAGTTAATCTGTCTCACTTTAAGTGTGTTAAAGTTGCAGAATCAAATTCCTAGCAACAGTTATTCAGAAAATATAACTCAAATTTTACAGGGAAAACATTATTCAAAACTGTTATAATTTGAAACTGGAAAACCACCCAAATTTTCAAATCTTTGCCTCTGCATCACTGATAAGAAAAATACACAGTAATTTTATTCAGAATCTCTGAACCAAGGCTTTTATAGTGACAATATATCAAGGTTTATTTCCTATTTACTGCGGTATGCAAATGTAGCATTGAAAATGGTGTAAAACTTTAATAAATGAATCAAAGCAACAAAGCTGTAGTCAAACACTGATACTGCCTCAGACGATTCTCATTTTTAACAAACAAATTTTTTTCAACAATACTTTAAAAAAATCCACTTTTCAAAATGTCTTCATAGTAGAATGAAGTGTTTCTCAGAAAAGATTTATTTTTACTTTTCACCTGACAGAATCTCATCACTGCTTGTTTTGACTAGCTCCATAGATGGATTCTGGTGTAATTCAGCTTTTCAAGAAAAAATGTAGGGTGTTCCTGCTCCCACTCTCTCAGACAGCACAATGCTGATGGGAGATCCCTTCCTTTCTCTGGCATTCTTCAGAGATGCACAGCAGTCTCTGAGCACAAATCAGCTCCAGCTCACTGCAGAAGGCTGTCTTGGAGGTGCATGAGAGCGGCTGCATGCAGGAAACAAACCCAAACTTTAATTTGCAAACAAAACCAATGGCCAAAGCTAACAAAACACAGGGGTGAGCACTCCACAATCATATTACAGCAACGTGTAACAGGATATGAGTTTGCTGCACTGGTCAGAGATATTGCCACTATACAGACAGAAATGATGGCCCAAAGATGCACACACACACTGTTAAAGGAGAGTAATAGAATCATTTAGGCTGGAAAAGACTTACAAGATCATCAAGTTCAGCAACCTTTGAACCTTTGACTGACCACCTGACCTTTAGCTGACCACCTTGTCAACTAAATCAAAGTACCACATTCAGTTCTCAAACTCTTCCAGGATGGTGATTCCACCACCCTGCTGGGCAGCCTGTTCTGATGCTTGACCACCCTGCAGTAAAGAAATTATTCCTGGTGTCCAACCTGAACTTCCCCATGCCCAGCCTGAGGCCGTTCCCTCCCCTCCTGTCCCTGTTCCCTGGAGCACAGCCCGACCCCCCCGGCTGTCCCCTCCTGTCAGGAGCTGTGCAGAGCCACAAGGGCCCCCCTGAGCCTCCTTTGCTCCAGATCCAGCCCCTTCCCAGCTCCCTCAGCCCCTCCCCATCAGACCTGTGCTCCAGTGTCTTTACCTGATGACTTTGTGCTCTGGCTGAACATGACTCTTTTTATGTTTATTCAGAAAATGAGCAGCAGCGCCTGTCCTGGGCAATGGCTGCAATGGGCAAAATTTAACTTCCCAATTCACAGTCTGACACCTGTGTGGCTGCTTTAGAGGGAGTTACCTTTCCCCAGGTTTTCTTGGGTTCAGAGCAATTCCTGTACCCTGAAGCCACAAGGAACTAGGAATACAGGCTGATTAATGTGGTTCCAGAAGTGGTTGTGAAAGAGAAAAATTTTAGATGTGTTTAATCAGACGTGAGGAAAAAAATTACAAGTGTGAAGCACAATTGGTACACGTATAAGATGAAGATTGCCAGAGAACGTCTGTTTTCAGCTCACATAGCAAACACCTCTTCAAATAATTTGTATTTCATTTAAATTTATTGCACAGAATAAAAGTGACATGATTGCTGTATACCATATCATAATTCTCTCATTCATTCACCCTTAGAGGCCAGTTTTGGCATTTAACACAAAAGTATGAAGGGAGAAAAAAAAGAAAATTCATATTATAGACCGAAATAACTTACTGTAAATACTTTAGTTGCATTGACTTTGTCTTGTTTTGTATCGGTTTTATGAACCATATTTCAGAGAGGATTCATATCAAACACTGCCTGTTTTATGTAGGTACTATATATTGTAGATTTATGCAAAGGGCAAATTCAGCTAAGTGTCTGTGTGAGTCTTATTTTGCAATGCCATGTGTATATAACAAAGTTATTGTCAAGGGGATTGTAGGACAGGCATTATTGTTGCATCAGGTTTTAATCATAATAATTGGTGTTGGCTGACAGTATAATCTTTTTGCAGATATTTCTTAGCTCTGGGTATCATAACTCTCTTACATTTCTGAGTTGCAAATTATCATTGAGAGGGCAAAAAATGCCAGGCAAGCACAAGCTCTGACTTGAACACTTT
Organism: Emberiza elegans; assembly: GCA_024865655.1. Classification (NCBI taxonomy): domain Eukaryota; kingdom Metazoa; phylum Chordata; class Aves; order Passeriformes; family Fringillidae; genus Emberiza; species Emberiza elegans. Next base: position 3,543,706 of record JALJVW010003588.1, on the reverse strand, counting down.
CACAACAATTCTCAGCGATACTCATCTACATAGGGTTTGCAAATGTGCTTTCACTGAGGTTTAAAATCACCCTGAGAAATATAAAGCATTAACATCCTTCCTATTGAGAGCAGATTGACCCATCACCCCTCATGAAAACAGTTAGTTATGGTCATAAAAAAATCGAAATCATCAGATACATGCACTCTGCCTGCATGAGACTGCTGTGGATAAGTCCCACTATTTCCTTGTGCTCTTTTCCACAAAGATTAAGCATTCTCCTAAATGTAACCAAGCATAACATGTTTTATATTTTGCATCAGTATAATTCTTGATCCTGGAGATGTGTCATCTGTTAATTTACAGGTTACATAACACATTTGTAACAGCTCCTGTATGTCACCTCTACTTTCAAAAGATCAGATATTTGATTTTCTAAAAAAGAAGCTCCAAAGCCACAGTGATATTTTTGTTGGTCTGATTTCTAAAGAGTGTAGTGACAATCTTGAACATAATGTGATTTTACTCTCCATTCTAAACTAAGAAAGATGGTTGAGGGTTTTGGGTTGTGGGTCTATCTTTTTTGTGTGTTTTGTCTTTTTCATTTGTTGTTTTGTTGTAGGGGGACACAGTATGGGTAAATGAAGGTAATGTAAAATGTCATCTTATCCCCAAAGAGTTGCAGCTGGAACCAATTACTAAAGATTAGGAACAGGCCTGTTCTTAACAGGCCACACCTGTAGCCAATAAAAACAAGGGGCATAAAAGAGTAGTTTAGTAGGAACTGGAGTCAGATGGCTGCTGCAAGGACCAAGAACAGTCGGTGCTCTGAGGAGTTGCCTGCGAGAAACATCAAGGAGCTATGAAACTCTGAGGACATGGAACCCTTGCACAGTAAGGATAAAAGAACTCTTGATATATAAGACAACAGAACTCGTGATATGTAAGACAACATATAATGATAATAGAACTGTTGTAATATATAAGAACAGCTCACCATCTCAGAAGTTCTTTGAAATTCTGTCTTGAGCTGGTCCTGCTTAGACCTGACATCTTGAAGGAGTTTTTGTAGCTCATCTTTTTCATGGTTAACTGATGAGATTTGTTATTTAAGTTGTAAAGTGTGACTAGTTCTTTCAGCTAATAACTGGTCCTTCTCACATGAGACAATATTTAGTGTCTCAGTTAACTGTTAAATCTACAATGAACAGTGGAGAAAAATGCGAGTCACAATTTGGTGGTTGTGGTCTTTATACACCCTATGAGGTAGTCAAATCAGTTGTGTCAAACACAAAAATCACAATTCTTAATTACTAAAATTCACGCTAGCAGAAAGAAAAGTTGAAAAATTATTCTGGTGTTCTAATAGCATAGAAAAAATTTTACAAGGAAAAGGAGCAGCATGACACCCAAAAAGTTTACATCAGTCAACTTTGGTTTTTGTAAAGCAAGAGGAATCAAAGGAAAAGGCAATCAACCTATGTCTGTATCACAAGAAAATCAAAATGAATAGATGATGAGCACAAAAGATGGACAATATCTTTATATTTCCTCTGCTGGAGGGTAATATTTGCTAAACTGAAGCAATCCTCAATTATACTCTTTGATCTACAAAGGAAAAATGACAGGTGAAAAGCTGCAACTCTTTGGGGGATAAGATTACAGTTTTGTCCTGGTTTAGAACAAATTTGGTAGAGAATATCCAAAAGGGGCCCCTCCAGAAAGCAAACCCACACGGCCCCTCTCCCCAGCTGGTTCGGGAAGATTTCCTCGGAGAGAAGTGGAAAGAACCTGTTTGTTTAACAGGCACAGCACCCCCCAGCACACAAAATGAACAATACCGGATGACACCACTCTGAAAAAGATGATAAATTCAGAAAGTCTCTCTCTCGGGGAGTGGTCGCTCTGTTGTCAGTCCCTCCAGTGCTGGGGCAGCTGCTGCAGCCACAAGGTGCAAACTCTCGGTGTTCCCAGGTCCCAGTTTGGAGCAGGTTCGAGTTGGCTGAAAAAAAGGAGAGGATGTCATGGTTTGACTCTGGTACAATGTCAGTGCCTTCATGAAAATATCTTCTCTCTGGTGTCTGCTGTGAGATGTGACCAGGAATAAGCAAAGCAGGCTTCTACTTAGTAAGAAAAAAAAACTTTATTCACTACACTACACTGCATAGGAAAGAAAAGGAGAGGAAAGAAAGAAAAAAACCACAAGGAAAATGAAAACTTTATAAGTACATCTCCTCTTCTTACTAAATTCCCAATACAATACATCTCTCGGTCCAGCACCACCCTTTAGAATACTCAGTCTTCAGTTCATTAAGAGGAGGAGTCCTTCTTGTGTGCCATGGGCTTCTGGTCACGTATTGCCGCCCGGATTTGTCATCGTGACCCCCTCCTCCCATGCTCAGTGCTCTCACCACTGAACATGGACCAGAGCTACTTTGAGGGTTGTCTTTTAAGGATTCGTTGTCCCACTCCAAAAAGGCACAGTTTCAACTTTGGACACCTGTCCCCCCTGTATTTTTTGCACCCCCCAGGGCTTGGGGGTTCTCAAACTGCCCTCCTAACTGTGGGACACTATTGTTCCTTAGGGAAGCAGGGTTTTGAGGATGAAGAGGAGACGAGAATCTTGACTCCATAATTAGAAGACTTGATTTATTATATTATATATATATATTACATTAAGACTATACTAGAAAGAGATAGAAGGAAGAAGTTCTCTGAAGGCTAGCTAACAATAGAATAGCAAGAATGATAACAAAGGAGCTGGCTCCGACAGAGAGCGAGAGCCAGCTCTGTCATGACTGGTCAGGAAATCCAAACTCCCATAGAAGGCCAATCACAGATGCACCTGTTGCATTCCACAGCAGCAGATAACAATTGTTTACATTTGTGGCTGAAACTGCAGCTCTCAGAAGAAAGAAATCCTAAGAAAGGATTTTTCACAAAAGATGTCTGCAACAGGACACAGCTCCCCCTGAGAGCAGTCTCTGTATCACAAGGAACAGGCCATGGCTATACAAAAAGCATCCAGCAAAAATGCCACTCCAACATCTCTTTTCACCCAGGGTTCTTCTCACATCTCTCCCTTGCTCAGACCTTCAACTCTTGCTCAGTTCCCTGTTCATTCTTCACTCCATCTCCTCTCCAGGAAAGGTCAATACTCTGCAAAGTTTTCATTGTCTAAAAAAGGGGTTAAAAGCTCTTACAGGCGGTCGGGCTCCTTCTCAGTGCAAATCCCCCCTTTCTCCACAGGCCAGGCAGTGCTAACAGCACATGATATCAAATTTCAAGGTAACAGTGCTTGGGGAGGCAGGTCTGATCTCTTCCCCGACAAAGTCCCAAGAGAGCTTCCCAGGGAAAGCTCTGCTTTTAACCCCTGTGTATTCTCAGAAGCATATCCAAATCTCAGTGGTCAATTCAAGTGTCAATACCAAGCCTGAGCATCCAATTGGACTGACCACAAAATCTCAGAAATCCACTTCTTGTCCAACCACGACAGAGGGGAAACAGTCCAGGAGAAATTTGGACTGTTTAGCTAAGCTAGCTAATGAGCAGAAGCAAAAGCAAGCAGAAGCAAGAGTGAGAGAGCAAAGCAAAAGCAAAAAAAAAGCAAGAGCAGCACTATGTACTGCCCCATCTCTGTGTTCCACCAGGCTGATAAAAGAACCCAAACAAAACTTTCACTCTTCAGAGCCGGTCTCAAAGGCACAGAACATAATATCCAGCATAAACAGAACACATGAATGGGGAAACAAGCATCATAACGTCACCCTCGGACAATTCTACATTACCTTCATTTATCCATACTGTGTCCCCTTACATTTTGTAGGGGTTTTTTCCCATAAGTTTTGTGGGACTTACTGGTTTGGGGACTTGTTTGTTTGTTTGCTTTTATGGGAGTTTCCTTGTTTGTCTTGGTTGGGTTTGGTTTTTTACTTTTTTTTTTTTTTTTAATTTGCTGTGAGTTAAATATTTTCTTAGCTCACAGCAACAATTTATTTTCTTCAGCAGAACATTCATTTCAGAATCATAGAACCATTTACCTTGGAAAGACCTTTGAGATAATCAGGTCCAACCATTACCCCAGGACTGCCAAGTTCCATGACTGAACATTCTCCCCAAGAGTCATATCTATGCCTGCTTGTAATTTTTTAATAATTATTGTTAGTCTTAAAAAGGGGATGATGTGAAGAGATGCCTAAGTACCCAGTGATCTCAGAGGTAGAACATTTACCTGAAACTAAGTCAGAGTGACAACTTGGACCAGTATTCTTCAAGTCATAGATGCATTAACGATTCAATTAATGTAACAGACATTAAAATACTAACTTTCCAGCTTCAATTTATTTCTAAATAACTGTAATAGCTCATGAAAGGTTTGTGAAAACTATTTCCTTTCCAAAATCTATACTGGTCTTCTAAACAGGAAAAAAACACCTGTCATGATCTCTAGCTGGTCAGTGTGACCCTGAGAAAAGTTGGAAAGTCCCTTTTTCCAGCCCAGTGCTTGAAGAAAGAGTCAGGGCTCTTCATTTCTCTGTCTCAAGGTTGTTAATTGTATCTTATCTAAAGAAAATTTTCTCCTGTCCTGCCGAGATCTGCTCAGCAAGACAGTGCAGGCACTCTGCCTGCCCCCAGGGCAATGTCATGTCTTTATACTAAAAACTACGTATACAATGTTTACAATTACTTTCCAATACCTATCACCTGTGTTAGACAGTGAGCTTCTACTCTAAACCAATCTGTAAGTGCCAACATCACAGCAGAAGATGGAGGCCAAGAAGAAGGAGGATAAAGGCTGGATACACCCAGTTCCCTCCATCTTGCCTCCTGAACTGCCACACCAAAACCCCTAAAATCTACTTTTCCACCCTGTGATAATTTCACTAATATTCTACCTAAACTGTTGTGGTTTGCTGATCTTCATACAAGGTTGGTAATTTGTTCCACGGATCATAATCAAAACCACAGGCATTTTGGGCTCTGTGCCAGGGTCTCTGAGACCCCTGGCAGGGGTCTTGGCTGCTCAGGACAGCCAGAGGGATGTTCTGGGTCCTGAAAAACACCAATCACAGTAAAATTTCTGTCCCTGGAATATATTTTTTGAGCTCCATGTAGATTTGGTAACAATTTCCACTCAGAAGATTACCTTCATGTGCAAATAACATAAGCTCTTGGGAGAGATGCAGGTCCAGCAGGGAGCCATAAGATGTGACAAGATCCTTGCATCCTGTCTAAATGTGAATAATGAAGGAGTATCAGTTGAAACATTAAGTTCATAACAAAAGTGATGGCCAAGGTATTGCCTCTCCCTGAAGAATAATCTTATAGTACTATGCATGGGTCACTTCAACCTGCCTTACTTTGAAATTAGATACAAATCTGCTTCCACCTTAATTGCATTTTTTTAGATTTTATCAGAGGTGAATAAACTTCAGTTTGTGAAACCTCGGAGCTGCCCCAAATTTATGCATCAGGATTTTCCACAGAGTATTGAAGGATCATTTCTATTTCAGTCTCTGGCTTTGTAATGTTGGCTGTAGGGAGAGAGAGAGAAAATAGAAATTTTTCTGTTGACTGTATTATAGTAAGGGGTGTATTTTTTTTTAGAATCTGTGTATTAACTGTGATGCAACAGAGTTCATCCAAGCTAGAGATAAAGGAACACACATGATTCAACAAGGAAAGGCTTAAGAAAGATTCAAGACAGGCACAGTTTGACCCACCTAAATGAAGTGTTGAGGTATCACAGCACTCCACAACTCAATGATTTAGGCCAGAGCTAAAATATCACCCAATGGTACAAAGGTAAAACAAAATAGCTAATTTTTATTGGTATATTGGACAGCAACAATCCAAGTCTAAGTCTTGAAGCTTGTTCCACACGTGAGGAACATGGCAGTTAATAGACCACAGAGAAATAACCAGTGGCTAGGCATAGGCTTGATGTTTAGCCAACCTAACAAGAAAACTACTCAGCCTGATTTAAGAAATTGCTCAGTGTGACCAACTGTAATGTGAGAAAATGCAAAAAATTCCCAGAAAGTATTACGGGGAGAGCTGGCTATCACAAATGTTTAAGGGATAATCATAGCTGGGAAAGGTGTACTTTCACAGAGAAGCACTGGAGATTTTTGTGGGGGTGAAGCTTGGCAGTGCCAGCCATGTCCAAGGAAAGGTCTCAGTGAAAGCCTGTGAGGATCTGGTTACCTCGGTAACTGGATCAGAAATTTCAAAATTTGGCTATGGATGTAGCAGAACCATGACTGTGAAAAATGGGTGCAGGGGGAGTAACAAATGTAGGTTGTCTGTTTGGGTGAGTAAGAGAATGTGTGGGTTGGAAGGGACTTTAAAGATCATCTCATTCCAACTCCTCTCTCATGGCCAGGGACAACTTCCACTACATTAGATTGCTCAGAGCTTCATCCAACCTGGCCTTGAACACTTCCAGGGATGGGGCAGGCACAGCTTCTCTGGGAAACCTGTGCCAGGGCCTCACTACCCTCAAAGTAAATAATTTTTTCCTAGTATCTAATCTAAACCTGCTCTGTTTCAGTTTAAAACCATTCCCTCTTGTTCTTTCACTCTATTACTCCATAAATAGTCTCTCTCCAACTTTCTCTCAGGCTCCCTTCAGGTACTAAAAGGCTGGAACTAGGTCACCCTGAAGCCTTTTTTCCCCCAACCTGAACAATCCCATTTTTCTCAGCCTGTCCTCATAGTCAAGGTGCTCCATCTCTCTGATCATCCTGATGGCTTTTCTCTAGACTCAGTCCAACAGGTCCATGTCTTTTTTGTTCTGAGGACCCCAGGGCTGGCTGCAGCTTTCAAGGTGGGGTCTCAAGAAAGCAGAGACACAAAATCACCTCACTGGACCTGCTGCCCCTGATGCTCTGGAGGCAGCCTGGGATATGGTTTTCTGGGCTGTGAGTGCCATGGCCAGGTCAGGTCCACCCTCTCATCCACCAGCACCCCAAGTCCTTCTTGGCAGGGCTGCTCTTGATGAGTTCACACCTATGGAAAGGACATATCAGGGCAGAAAAACTAAGGTAGTCTTAGTAGCTACTAAAAAAAGTAGAAAGTAATGCAGTGGTTCAAAAAGCCTGGAGCAGAGCAGTAAACCAAACCTTCTGTTCTGAACCTACCCCTGATCAAAATTTCTCTCTTTGAGTCTCCTAACAGAGAATGGAAGAAAAAGTCTTTTCCTGGGTACTAAAGGAACACCTGAGACAAACAGAGCTTCCTGATCGCTGTCTCAGTCCAGACCTGACAGCATCAGCCTTGGCCCAGCACCTCCCAACAGTGAAACTTTGACAGTTCCTTATGCCATTTTTCTACAAATAAAGACATTCAATATTCAACCCTTGCAGACTTTGTTCAAAGGAAAGGCACCACCAATCACGTATATAGTGTGTATCAAGGTAGGCTAAAATAAGGGTATGCTGCGTTCACCGAGTGAATGAGGTGAAAAACAACCAGCACAAATCACAGAATTACAGAATCACTGAGGCTGGAAAAAGTCCACAAATCATGTCCAACCTGTGACTGATCCCCACCTTGTCACCCAGACCAGAGCACTTGAGCTCTTCAGGTTAGTTCTTGAAGACCTCCAAGGAGTGGTGACTCCACCACCTCCCTCGACAGCCCCTTCCTATGCTTAAAAACCTTTTCTATGAGGAAATTGCCTCTGAAGTCCAGCCTGAGCCTGCCCTGGCCCAGCCTGAGGCCGTTCCCTCTCCTCCTGTCCCTGTTCCCTGGGAGCACAGCCCGATCCCCCGGCTCCAGGCTCAGCCCCTTCCCAGCTCCCTCAGCTGCTTCTCACAAGACTTAGAAATGTGCATCAGGGGCTAACTGCACCTTGGTTTTGCTTGTTCTGTAAAAGTATCAGACTTCTACCTCCTCTTCTTTTCTGACAACATTTTACTCATCTGCACTTCAACCTGATTTACTTATCTGTACCTTTTACTGCTGTTTAATATAACTTCCAATTTTAACCTGGGAAAATTCTCTATTGTTACATGTCATTTGGTGATTCACATCTGCTTTCTTGTCCATATATATCCATTGCAGCATACAGGTCTGAGGGATTTGTCTCAAGAAAATGCAGTCCCCAGATCAACATTACAACCCTGGAGAACAGATCAACATTACAACCCTGGAGAACAGCAAAAATAATAATTCATAACCAAAGTCATGAAGTTAGTATCTGCTCTTGATGTTGTTAAGCTTTATCCCATGATACCGAAAGGAAAATTGAGGCTAGAATACTGTTTATTTGTCCCACAAATCAATGTACAGAGGCACTTCAGATGCAGACATGCAGAGGTTTCCCTCTTCAAGTAGGAACTTTCATTCACACAATCCTAAAGGCTATTTCATTGAGAGGGTATTATGGAGATGCAATCAATATGGCAAGCGATACTGTGAAATACTTGTTTCCATAAAAACTGTTGTGTTTTCTGAGCCATGTAAAATATTTACAGCATCTGTCAGAGAAAATTCATGGTTATCCCTGGGGTTGTCTTCAAGCCTAAATTAAATATCACAGTCACCATACAGCACCCTTAACTGATTGGAAAAAAGAGCTGTAACAGCCATGATATTGTTTTACAATGATAATTTTCACCTACAATTTCTAAAGAAAACAGTTTTAATGTGTTTCATTATGCATTTTGAATTTTGCATCTTAGATTTTGTGCTTCTGTTGCTTGTTTTTTTGTGGGTTTTTTGGGTTTGTTTTTTTTTTTTAGAACTAGAACCTTTCATAGCAGTATTTCTTACACGGAAGAAAGACAGAGACCTTTTTGCAACATTAACTTATATTGCAAACAATCTGTTCTTGTTTAAGTCACAATCCAAAATGCTATGACTCAGAACTCCTGCATAGGACTGCTCCCTCAGCCCTGTGTGTGAGCTCAGCCCCAGTGAAGCTGTTTTCAGTAGCACAGCACTTACCTGTCACCCACTGGGACCTGACATTCCTGCATGTTTCACTTAAACCCAAATTCCACGCCTCAGCATCCACTTACAAAAATGCAAAACCACGTCTTCTTACAGCTCAGTCACCTATAAAAAACCTTCTTGAGAGACTGTCCAAAGAGGAAGAAAAAGATTCAGTAATGAGTGAAATTTCCTGCATCAGGATGAGAGGAGGCATAGCATTTTCCAGTCTGGCCCAACCTGTTCTTTACTGACCTAAGAGCATGTTGCTGTCAGAAAGATTCACAGCAAGAAATCCCACAGGATTGCCAGGGGGAATGACATGCTGCTTTTCTAAAGAGAAGCAGTTACACAATTACAGAAATTCTAAAACATGTGGGAGTTATATAGCTGGGGCTGCTGCAGCTTCAGGAGGAATGAATAGTGAGGATGGGCACTGGCACATGCCAAAAACTGATGAGATTTTCAGTGTCCAGGGATGGGACACAGGAGCCAGCCTCAGCCTGGAGCAACAGGGTGTTCACTGAGAAGAAAAGGAGGGTGGAAGATGCTGGAAATATATCGTGGGGAGGGATACCGAATCTGCCAACCTGCCCTGGCGATATCTTGGGAAGTCTGGTCCTTGCAATGAGACCCAGATCCAGGTTGTTGCCAAAGTTTTTCCAGCCCTTCCCCAGAGGGGAGTACTGCAATACTGGGAATACCCCAGAGTATTGCAGCTCTTCCATCTGGGCATGAACAGTACTACCAGGGTTATCCAGAGCATGTCAAGGGTGACTGCAGAGCACTGGGGCTAGGGTGACGTGTGAGGGCCTGAGTGCTGCAGCTGAGACTGAAAGGCTCAAGCAGAATTTGACAGATCTTTCAGGACAACACCTGATTCTGTTGTGGTGGTGCAACCAGAGCATTCACACTTATGACTGCAGGACGTTCTCTGGTTGTGTAAGGAAGAACACAATGGTAAAACGCATAAAAATGCAGGCATAGTAAAGCATTTAACTTCTTTCATTTCCCCTTTTTACTGGCTTTGGTCCTTTGGTTCTATCTAACTATAAAGTTCTTACATGCTGCAACTCTAAGCAGTGCTACAGTGCTGCTTCCAGACCAAAGTTGTGTTACAACAGTTGTTCAGTTGAGGAGGGTTAAAAATATGGAAAACCCATGAGAACTGGGTAGGGCTTTTTGAATTAAGGTAATTGCTTAGGAGTCAACATCAACAAAGCAAATAAGTGTCAGTGCCAGTTGCAGCAGCTGTAATAGTGCTGTGAGTTGTTCAGCACCTCCATGAGACATCATGAAGTATAGAAGCTTACACAGACCATATTTGAATCTTGTCTTAGGAATAAAATAATGTTGTGTATGGCCATCTGTGGTTATGTATTTTTACCGTGTGTTAAGTATGTTTTTGTCCATGATGCCATAAAATACAACAGGCCTCCAGAATAGTGTTAGATCTTGGGGATTTGTCCTGTAAAGAGAATATCTGCAAGGGCTCTCTCAGTTGCAGCAAATTGAGGTACAAATAGCAATCAGAACATCAGCTTTGAGACTCCCCCCGAGGCTCATCTGCATCATATTTGGAAAACATAAAAACATTCTTGATCAAAACACAAAGACATTCTTGATGAAAAAATAAAGACATTCTTGATCTCCGTCCTGCAGAAGTGGGGCTGGAATGTGATTCATGTGAATCACCATTGTTTTAGGAGAACTGTACAATGCAGGAAGAGAAAAGAAGTGCCTGCATGGGATGGAGTAGAGCAGTCTTACACTTGGTACCTGTCTCCGGGGGACAGGAGATTTGTCAGAGAGATTATACCAGCTTATAACTGTGGAAGATGTTGTACTTTGTGCATCTGGCTGGTGAATCCTGCAATTGATTTCTGCTACAAGGATCAGGGAATCATTCCAGGTGTTGGAGCTCACAATGGGAATCATTAAATGGCTGCATGTATCCCGGCTTCCGCTCCCTTCTTCTTTCCTTGGCTTCTGTTTCTGTGCCAGTAAATACTCTGATAATCTTACAGAGCACTACAGCAAGGTTTGTATTTGGGTATAGCACTTAAATGAATGTTTTCTCTACCTCAACTTCCAAACTCACCTGACAAGCTGGAGCCTGACACGACTTCCTTGTCTGCAAGGAAGTACTACAGCATGATTGGCCAGGGTAAATAACAACTAGAATGACAGTAGGATAATTTGACTTTAATATTTCTCCTTCTACCTAATATATTAGAATTCATTCTTGTTTGCATCTGTATATCTGTCCCTATAAGACTCATATCTTCTGTCATGGGCCATGTTTCTGGCTCTAGCCTGAGTGCAGAGTACAATTCAGGATTCATATTCAGCAAGCATCTGGGAATAAAGAGCATGTGATGTGCCTGTGTAGCATTTGTCAGAACAAATCTAATCCACCTTTTTGAGAAGAGGAAGATTTTACAAGCAAAATGCTTTCTGATAGAAACATGAGAGAGTAGATCATGAACACAAAAATTAGCAGGGGATTTGGGGGAGAAAAAGATACATAGGTGGGATAGTAGGTAGGATGGAATGAACAAAAGCAGCAGTTTATTCTTGTCTTACACACATGGCACAACATACAGAACCAGCACAAATAACTTACAAAGTCTCATACACCATGCTTTCTCTTGAATAGCTTCTATTAAGTTACAACACCATAACGAATCGGGTATTTAGTTACGACAGATCTCCAGACATGGATAGTCTCCCATTCAAGGAGTTATTTTTGTAAGCTACTTAGACAAACATCATTTTTTTTACATGTTTAATACAGTACAGTATCCTTAACAGAGTTCAAGATATTCACAATGAGAATTGAACACTTTATAAAACAGCAGAATTTCTCACCTCAGTACAGGCCTACATTCGCTCTCCTGCCTCTTTCTGATTTAAAATGTGTTACAAGTCGTCTTTACTCAACTTTTCAAAATGAGAATTGCTTTAAATGAAAAAAATCTATTTACAGGGTTTTGTTAGATTTAATAAAAATGTCTTTGCTTCCCTTTCCAATTCCAACTCCCCTACCGCCAACAAAAATTGCCATTTGGCAATTTTAGAAATATTGACCCTCAAGCTACTATAAAAACTAAATTAAAAAAAAAAATTGGTGACGACTTGTTGGATGCAAAATGAAAGATGATCATCACAGCCCAGCATTAATTCAAGAAGATGAATTGTTATCCCCTAATGTCATATATTGTGTTCATTGGAGACAGATGATGCCTGTCATCTGATTTTTAGAGATAAGGAACTACTTATGGGCCAGCGTACAAAACCTCCATCTTTTTTATTTGCAAGATGCCTCACTCTCTTTGATTATATAATTTCCAGCTCAGTTCTTTCCTTTTCAGAAATTGTTATAACTCTGATTGTGTCATACTGACCTAAACTCTCCCAGTCTCCATTGGATAAAACAATGTTTCCCCATATCCATGGTCCCAGTGACATTTCTGGGTTGACTCAGGAGAGTTTTGCTCTCTGACTGCACTTCAAACCCCACTCAATCCTGTGGGCATCTTTCATGTGGTGGCTTTGGATTAGCTCTGCTCGAATGTGGCTGGTAAACTCTAGCCCTTAAGCAGTTAATCAGCTTTCTAAAGAAATAATCAAAAAAGATTCCTCTCCTTTATACATACAATACGCAATATTTTTACATTTAGCATTATCATAAAAAGCATGTTTATGTTATTTTGAAAATGTATTTTTACAGAAATCTATAAACACTGTTGTATCAAACACATTCTCAAAAACTGGAGAAAATACTGACACAAAACCTGGAAGAGCCTCAATGGAATTCTTCCAGTACTATTTGTCTACTTGCATATTTCATATTTCAGTGTCCTTTCCTGCAAACATAATTTGGCCATATGAGAACAGGTAAAGTAGACAACAAATCCCCAACAGTTTTAAGTAGGACCTAGGTCTGTTGTTTAATGAAAGTAGATTGACATTCAATGTATGTTTGGTTTGTTCTAACTGGCATGCCCATTTTGCTACCTTTACTCACAATGAGCAGTGCCTTAATTCCCAAGTAGTCTTGTTCACTTCAGTGGGATTACACGTGACAAATGACATATGCAAAAATACTGAAAATGGTCTTCCACTTTTTTTACCCTTCTTATGTCAACAACGAACATCACTATCTTCTTCTTTATATATATTGTACTTGAAAATGAAGTAGGACTAATACTTGCAAACAATTCTGTATCAGAAGTTAGTGCACAAACTTTAGGAAATAATCTGATATAGTTGTGCTATAGTTCTGACAGCCAAAAAACCTATCTGGTTTGACCAAGACTAAATTTCACAGGTCTAAATGCTTTATTTCTACACTTGTTATTGTTACACTTGACATTTCCTCAGTCTGACAATTTAATTTTAAATAGACACGTGTCACACTGACATTAAATCAGGATGCTATTTTCCCTTACCACCACCATTTTCAGTACAGTCAGTAATGTACATTAATTCATATAACCAAAGTACTTTCCAAGTACTTTGTCTATAGAATATTAGAGAAATTATAAAGTGAATTTGGTTTCCTCTCCTGCAAAATTTAAAAAAATGCACTGGAGTTTGTATATTGGTACTGACTGTAATGGTTTTTTTACAGTCTAGGAGGTTAAACACAGAAAGTTAAACAGCAGAATAAGGTTTTCCTCTTTGTCTCACTGTTTGTTTATTCTTTAATGAAGCTAAAAAAAAAAAAGCATCAACTTCTTTTTAGTACTAATGAAACATTAAAATATAATTGGTGAAAAGCAATTGATTGTAATATCCTGTATGTTATCTCTTCTCAACATAAATTCTCTTATATGGCTTGAAATGTTTAAAGTGTAATCCTACCTAGAGGAAAAAAATGCAAGCCATATCTAACCCCAAATTCTACCTATACTGTAACGTGTACAGTCACCCGTAAAGGAGCCCTTTTAACAAAAAAAACGTATGCTAACTTATCATTAGTTTAAAGTACGTATCTATTTTGGTCACTGTAATAAAACAAATTATATATATAAACTTACTAAAAAAGTCCAAGTGTAATCAGTTATATAATATTTTGACACTTAAAAAAAATAGTTTTACACAATGTGATATGTAAAGCAAAATACTGAAAACATGTTAATTCTTTGGGATGATCAAAGTATAAGTAACCAAGACTTACAAATAATGATTAAATTTTCATAAAAGAAGGTTTTTGGTGGAGGGGCAGAAGGAATTTCCCCCCCTACTCACCCTCAATCCCCATGGCTTTTATAGATCCATCCCCTTCCCTAATAAGCCACAGGTGGGGTTTGGTTTTTTTTTGGATATATTGTAGTAAGGTTATTTTCTTCTATATATGAGTCACCAGTAAGTGACTCTTTCAAAACATAGTTTGTTCTTCTTGAGGTTTACAGTGCTTCAGAATTTACAGGCCACTTTAACTGTAGAAGAATATTAATCTGAACTCATTATGTTAAAGTTTGATGAAATAGAAATTCCATTATTTACTGTGAAAATTAAGTTACCTTCTGTTCTGATAATTCAAGTTTATTTCAAACCCCCCTCCCCCTTGAAAAAAAAAGAAAGAAAAAAAGTTTTGTAGTTAAAAGCTTGTAATTATACATAGCAAAGAAAAAAAAACTGCTCCTTGCCTATGGAAATATATATAGTTTTTTTAAGATCCAACCCCTCTCTAACCTGCTAGCCATCACATAACATATGCCATTTGGCAATTTGTCTCCTTGGATATTCACAAATTTCTTTCCAGTGCTCTCCACCTGTTCCTTCTGCTGAAGATCCCAAGGTTAACCGGCCAATAACCTCATTCCTTGACCCCCTATCTGAATCTAAAACCAGAAATTCAATGCTGATATCATCAAGGCCCTCACAAGGAATGTCAAAGACAAATAATTCATTGAACACTGCATTGGGGGTGCACTTCTTCACATGGGTTTTCTTTTTAGAAATTCTCTTCTTGGCATGGTACAGGTTCACTTTGACATAAGGGTCTGCAATGAAAAGCAAGAGCACAGATCAGTTATTGAACAATGTTTAGAAATACCTTGATGTCATTTATGGTAAATTCCACAATTATCCAATATATTTACATCACAATGAGTAGCTCTGTCAAGTTATTAAAGTTGATTCCTCTCATCGAATATTTAACATTTTTTCTATACATCTGAATTAACCCCTTTAATTTCCCTTTATGATCACCAAAATTGTGTTGAAGGCAGACAGTGAATTTTAGACTGCTACCAAATCCAAGTCTTTCCTTCATGAGATAAATCCTGTCCTGCAGTCCATGAAACCAACAGCACCACTACCACATTCAGAGGTGGTCTGGAAGTGCACAAAATTCTAAAAGTCTCTGAAAAATATGTAACATTAAACATTTAAGAGTGACAGAAATTTGCTTTTCACACATTCTGCTGGGGTATAATCATCAGCACTAATCAAAACCATGAAAAGAAAATTTTCAGAAAGGAATGAATAAACTTGGGCTGAGAGAATAGATGTGATATTTCTGCTGGGGTTCTTTAAAAGTCAAGTCACTAAGTTGAGGCCACCAATTTTTATTGAATAAATTTGATGTTAAACTTTAAATGTAAGGGTATGTTTGCTGTTGGAATGTGTATCCGTCTTTACACCCGAATTGTGCTACTGTTGAATATTGGAAGGAAAAATGTCCATATTTTTAGCTGCCAACCAACTTTGGGTGTTTGCATTCATCAGAATTATTTAATTGTTGTGAGGTTTCCTTGTTATTGTCTTCAATAATGGCCATATTTATTCTTTCAGAAGAGACATTTTAAAAGTCAACCCTTTCAATTACCTTGGCATTTATTCAGTGAAATTGTGGGCCTGTTTCCAGGTTCTCATGGTGCAGTGATGTAGTACAAAATCTTCTCTACTGAACCCAGTCAAACATGATAGTTTATGCAATTAACCAAGTTAATAATCAAGAACTCCTGAACAATTTTTTAAAAGAAGTAATACTAAAACTGAACAGTATTTACAAATTTTATGTCCCAGTTGTCAGTCTGCAAGGGTTGGATGAGTAAAAGTTATGTTTTTCCTTGAACTGACAATAGTCTACTATAAGTGGAGTGTAATGGAGTACCTCTTCACTTTCAAATTCTATTACCATAATGAATATTTCAAAACCAGGGCTTAATAAAAACGTGCAATGACTTTGGAATTTTTGTATGCCATACAAGCATTAAAAATATCAAAAACAATATCAATCAGTGGTTTCCATTTATTTTTAGAGGAAGTTTTCTGTAACTTTTGACCAGCTACTAGATAAGGCTACAGAGTTCCACTTGATTTTATTAGGCTAACAAAGGTCATTCAGCACCAGTGACTAAGGAAATCAAGGAGATTGTGACAATTGAAGAGTTTCTAAGTATAAAAAATTTCCCTCTTCTCCAGGAGGTTGAGTTGTGGAATTGTTTATTTTATCTCATAGAAATACCACTTCACCCTCCTTTTTTCCAAGATTAATGTTGGGATGAGGGGAAAGTCAATGAGGAAATTTTGAGTGTCCTGAGTGCAGTATGCACCTGAGATCCAAATATCTATTGCACCTGGCCTTATTGACAAACAGAAAATAATGGAAAGCTGTGGAGTAGGAGTCCAGGTGCAACATGGCTGCCTGCAGAAATACTGCATTCCCATTGTAGTCAGCAAGGCTCTCCCAGGGGATGCAGGAAATGCAAACAAATTTTACAACTTTACTTGTAAGAGCTGCAGTAAAAAAATGGGTGTTCATAGGGGCCAGGTAGATGCTGTGACCAACTTTTACCAAGTTATTTTCCCATCTGGATAAACATCAGGCAGGTCTGTTGAGATCAGCTGGTTGTCATGCTGTCTTCATAAAACCACCACTATCTCCTGTGACTTTGGGATTGATTTGTAAAAGTACATATCCTCTTTTTTAGTCAAGTAAATTGTTGGGCTCAATATACATCTTTTCTCCTTCTGATATGTGAACAAAATTTAGATCAAAAGGAAGATTTAAATGGAACTTGATGAGAGTTGCCTATAGGTTTGTTGCATTGGATTCAGGCTAGGCTAACTTTCCAGATGAATTGCAGTATGAAAAATAGAAAAACTGTATTTTTTGGCTGCAGTGATAATTATTCAATGTTTCTTAAAACTACTTCCTTCTCCTCTTCTTTCATAATATTGAGTGAAATAAAAGACTATAAGTTCTATAAAGAAGCAGCAGCAGATGTGGTACTATAGCCCCTTTTTGTGTACTGTTGTTTTTGTGAGGCAGTCTTATATACAGGACATTAAATTTTATACTGTTATTATGTTATATAGCCTTAATGTGTCTTCTATGTGCAGTTCTAGAATTGGCTTCAGAGGATGTTCCACTGAATGAGAAGTGGCAGCAGACAAGGAGAAGAGAGGATAAAACCTGATCCCTCTTAGTGCACCCCAAGTCTGGCTCACGATAAATCACGTGTGTCATGCTGCAGCATCCTCCCAGCATTGGCACAGCTCACCTTCTCACCTTGCCAAGAAAATGTTGGTGCTCAGTTAGTGCTCAAATTCAACACAGAGGTAAGATACTGCTTTTCTTCTGAGATAAATTATATGATGATATCACTCAATACTGATCTTCTACAAATAAACTCATTTTTTGTCATAAATAAAATCTTTTGGTATCTGCAAACAACATCCCACGCTTATGGCAGATGGGTTCTGCTCAAGACAATCATAAAACTCATTGGTTTCCACTGCTAACAGATGTCACCTTTTTTTGATGTGATTGAAGAACAAATTTGTAAAATACATACCCTGGAAATAAAGCACTGACCTAGATATGAATGAAATGAATAGGCTGTAAATAATAGAAACACCATTTCTGCATGTATGGAATATTTTCAGTCTTTGAAATGCCATGTTTCTACTGCCTTTTGTCATTCTGCTTTATATTTTTAGGACATATTCATCATTAAAACCATTACCTGATAATCCTGACACATCAGATTTAGGTAGATGCCTGGCTTTTAGAACAACGACAGTGAGTGTGTTTGTTGTAGATTGATAACAGAGAGAGACCAGTAATTCTCCACGACCAGATGATTTCTGAGGAAATGAAAGGAAAAACAAAAACAAAAACAAAGAATAAAACTGTTTATAAGCATTTATATTGACCAAGCTTTAAACCAGAGTTAAAAAGGTTTATGAAATGTCACAGAAGAGTATGCTCTGAAGCTGTCTAAAAGGACATGCCATATATAGCTATTCTGATTTACAAAGTGATTACAATTTCCCTCTATATTTATATAACTTTTCCTATGATTGGTTTTCAGACTGAATAAAATTAAAAAATAAATGGACAATATAAATTGACATGACATCACTATTTTTGGAGAGTAGGAATAAAATCTGGAGGAAAAAAAAATCTCAGCTAAAAAAAGAAACTTAGGCAAAGCAAAATTCCATGAAGATATAATGGGGAGAAAAAATCTAGTACAAGAAAAAATATTTGGTAAAGTATTTTAAACAGGAAAGATTCATGCTATCAGTGAAATCTTATCCCTTGACACTCTCTAAAGCAGAATAATATACATGAAATAAATATGAGATAAAAGATTTTATCTATCATTATTTGATTTGAATTTGCAGGAGTAGTTTATTTCAAATGCAGAAGAAAGGCAAGGGAGACAAGAGAAGATAGAACCTTATATTCCAGAAAATCCAATAAGTTATCAACAAAAGATCAGTGACATATGCATATTTGTTGCCATACAGTGATAAAATTGCAAAATAACAGTATTAGCTATGGGTATGTTGACTATTAGACATTTATTTTATTTGCCAGTATGCTTGCCATTTGAAACCAATCATGGTGAAAGTCAATACACATTCCACTTCCTTAGCAGAGATTTAAGAGTGTGTGTGATGCCTGTGCATTTCTGTGGTTCACCTGGGGTGGTAGTAAATGACCCTTGCATTCTGAACTGAGACAACACAGCATTAAATATTTTTGTCCCAGTAAAGTCAGGAAGTCTATGGCTCCACCCTTACTTCCTTTAGTAAAGCTGCAGCCTCTCAGCTCATGAGAGACAAGGCGGTGACAGCACCCACATGCAGGACCATGCTACAACATCAACAATATGGTCTCTAGCAGGTCCCACTGCCCTAACTAAAGACCACCTACATTCCTTAAGAATGTGCTACAAAACTCATGCAGTTGATATTTCCATTGACTTCAGTAAGATTTAAGAAAGAATGATGTCAAATATAAAAAGGGACAGAGGAGAAAGGGAATAATACATAAATAATTTTTATTCTTTCATTTGAAATCAATTAAAAGCAAATCAGTGGGGTTTGAGTCAGCTTGAGCTAACCGGAATTGGTCCACTCAAACCTGCTGGACATGATGAATAAGAAATTAGAGCTTAGGGCATTAGCAATTTCTTTCAAAATGCTTGTTGTAATGGCTTTTTTCTATTGCATTTGTGTAATGACTTCCTCACACTGCCATTAGGAAAGCATCTCAGGAATTGCATGGTGAGCTTTTTGGCTTTTCTTTCCAAGATGGCAGCAGCATTACACAAGAATCATGTCTAACCCTATCACAACATTTTCAAACTTTGAATAAAAAAGGTGTTACCCTAACATTTCTTTTGATGATCTCTCTGTCCATTAGCAGCCTTCCTTCCGAGAGCTCAATTCCAGCGAGGGGGATGAGGACTTCTCCAATGACATCATCTCTGGAAAATCTGTCAAAGCTCAAGATCATGAAGTGAAGTGTTAAGTCTTGGATTTGGCTGTAGGGGATCCCATAAAATGTGAAAGTCTCATCGAAAGCTGGATCTAAGGTTTTTCTTAGCACTCTGGTTTTCACCTTGTGCTTTTTCTCAGGCAGGATTGTCATTTTGATGTAGGGATCAGAAGT
Source organism: Emberiza elegans (assembly GCA_024865655.1). Classification (NCBI taxonomy): domain Eukaryota; kingdom Metazoa; phylum Chordata; class Aves; order Passeriformes; family Fringillidae; genus Emberiza; species Emberiza elegans. The sequence continues at coordinate 3,523,863 of JALJVW010003588.1, read as the reverse complement.
CATTGACTGTTCATCCATTGCTGGCAGCCCACGAGCTTCTTTGATGTTCACTACAAATGCTTTTTTCTCAAAGTTGTATTCTAAGGAGAAAAAGAGAGTTCCTAGCTTGTCTTGTTTATCTTCAGATGACAGAGAAGTGATGGATTTTAAGCTATCAGGAGATACTGAATCTTTCTTTCTTTCTGCAAAATGCTTAGGAGATGAATTTTCAAGATCTGGAGAGCCCTGCATTTTTGTGGTTGTTTTGGGGAAATTGCCATTTAGATCTCTTTTCTCCAGGTCAAGATGGAGAGAGTTCTTTGGCATTGCTGATTTGTTCTTTGCTTCACTTTTATCATCTGCTCCAAACTTCTTCTTGCTGTTGAGATTCTCAGGGTAGATGTCAACCCCCTTCAGAACATGGACAAACTTGTATGGAGGGGTCTTATTGGACTTGGAAGATTTGCGTTGGCAGCAGATCCAAGCAAAGAGGGAGACAGAGAAGACAAGGCCAAATGCACTAAAGATCCCAACCACTGTAGGAATTTCATCTGCAAATCAAATAAATAGCAACAAGCACATAAGCAGCAGTACCTTGAATTCTGCATGATATTTAATAAAGCAGTAATTTAGTAAAACAAACTGATACGAGATGGTGATATCAGCAGGACTGACAGACTGGAAGTGCTCTGCATTGTACACATTGCTCGCCACCTGCAGGCACCAGTGTGCAGTCCCACTCTAAGGCATGCTTTTTATGCTAGTATTTTTCCATACACGCAGAGTTAGGGAGGAAAATACTCTTCCCATCCCAATAATAATCACTGTTCGTAATTTCTCTACTCTCTCAACCTTCTGTGTGTAGTTTCTGAGCTTATATGTCTGTGAATAATACCAGCTCTCAGCTGTTTTTGGATTTGAGTTTATGGAGGTTTCTTGGTTAGCTAAAACACACTCTGAAATACATATTACTTTTAGATACATCATCTGCTTTCCATAATGTTTCCTAGAATACTTTATGCACTCAATTAGCTATTTTTTATGGTCTATTCCCATAATTGCTTGTAGGTATCTCTTGAAAGAAGTGAGTTTAATTGGAGGTTATAACACTCAACAATTTCACTGGGATTTTCAATGTTTTGCAGGAAGAAGTCTATCAAGAAAATTTAGGATAATTATATAGCATGTGTCTTTTCCAGATGGATGTGATATTAGGTAGCACAAGTGAGTTCAAAGCTGAAAAAATCATGTTAAGTTTATCAATATTAACCACTGAGCTTTCCATTTAAGACACTGAAGCAAAGCTTATGGGGAGTTTACAGAAAGGGTCAGAACTTCTTAGGAGTATATAAGAAAAAATGTTATAATTCTCTACAGTTTAATATGAATTCTATAGTTACGCTGAATAAAGAGAAACCTGGGCAAGTGTTACAACCTCCTTTGCCAAGTGGATATATTATTTGCATATGGAGTATCATTAGCCCTTCAAAGCACACATCGAAGGGTAAATGAGCACAACTAATTAGAAATCCAATTTTGCCCATAAGTAACATTACTAAGTGAGTTTAAAACTCCCACAATGTCACAATCAAAGCTTAACCTTTATTCCCTGCCACAGTGGACGTACAATGGAATATTAATGTCATGACATTGTTTATGCATAAAGGCAATTATGTAACAGTTCTGTTTCTCTCTGGTTGTTCTGGACGTCTGGACGAGTAAAGAGCAACTATCCCCCTGTATTACTAAATCAGCTTCATGTGGTCAAAACCTGAGCAGATCAATGTGCTGCCAATACACCTTTGCTTTTTAGTGTGATGATTCAGAAAAAAAAAAAATCCACAACAATACTATCAGAGCAAAGTAGGACATAATGTTCCAGCTCAGAAAGGATCAGGCCTGGCTATTAATTTTTTATAACAATTTTTCCTGATGCCTACAAGGTGTACTAGTCTATACACTTAATTGCAGGAACTTAATGAAATGACTGACAACCATATATGTAAGCAAAAAGTGTTTTTCCTAACTTAAGCACATGGTTTGGAGTTTGAAAGATTCCCTGGTCTGCATAAATTTAAATATACATGGTATAAATAGAAAGTTAAAAGTATTTGAAGACTAATCAGAATAATATCTTTTAAGAATGGTTTGTACATTTACAATACTTTTTCATGAGATAATATACTTTTTATAGTAATGTAATTCTACAACTACTGAAAGTAGTGGTAAAATCAATTTGATGTTTAAAATATTAATTATCCTTCTTAATAAGTAATTAGACAAGCATGATGTCACAAATGTGGTTAGAAACCTCAAGTGGGTGGAAGAGGAAAGAAGATGAAATGGTAACTAAAATGGTTTCATATTTACAACTAATTGTGTCACAAAATGAATTTCTTGCTTTTGTCATAATCAACTGGTTAGCATTCAAGGCAGTGCATTAATAGAAAACCACCTACTGATTCTGGGAGAAGTTATTATCCCCGTTATTTGATATAAATCTGGAGTCTCTTCACTAAGTCAGGGAATGATCCTTGAATCAAACCACTGGTAAAGCAAGCTTAATATAGTTTAGAGTCAATATTTGTAAAGCAGAGTTCAGAAATGTTCCCTCTTACTGTTTTTCTCAGTAAAGCAACTTATGTATGCATTTTTTAAGTGCATAGACATGACTCCTTCTGAAACTTCTGATAGCTCACTACATCCAGGGCATAGAAATGACAAAACTGAAAAGTTCATTGTCATCTTTGTTATTCTCATGAACCGCGTTGGTTAAGATGAAGCTGTTCAGCTGAAAACACTGAAATCCTGTGTTTTCATCTTCCTAGCAATGTCCTTTCACTTTAACTAATGATTGACCCATAATAAGAATAAAAGAAATGACAATTATTTCAAGAATTACTTGAACAAAGATTTTCTCTGTGGCATTTACATCATGTAACTCTTGATGCACATTACTTTAACAGAGACACAGAAAACAGCACCAAACCTCTCTCATCCAAAACCGCACCTACAAAAATCTATCTCTTCCAGTACTTTACCAGGGAGGAGGAACGGGGAGGGAGGAAGGAAGAGGGATTAGGGAAAGAAAGCAAATTCACACAACTTCTGAGACCTGAAGAGAACTGGGGGGGGGAAACCAGGTCCCTCCCAACAAGCTGCGTGCTGGGAGGCACCGGGAGGCTCAGCAGAGGCTGCTCTTCTCCCGGGGAGGGGGAGCATCGCCCGGCCTCGGGTGCGGGGAGCCGGGACGCGCTTACCGAACTGCTGGCGGCTGTCCGCTATCGGAGCCATGTTGGTAGCGAGTGATGCCCGCGGGGCTGGAGCCGCTGTCCGGGGATGGAGCCGCTGCCCGGGGCTGTCCCCGGCGCTGGAGCCGCTGTCCGCGGTGCTGGAGCCGCTGTCCGCGGTGCTGGAGCCGCTGTCCGCGGTGCTGAAGCCGCTGTCCGGGATGCGGGAGCCGCCTCCCCGGATGCCAAGCGACCCGCCCGGGGCGCTGAGCTCGCTGCCCTGCTGTCCCCTGGCTCTGCGCTCTCACGGCGCCTGGGTAGCCGTCTTTGCCAGCGCAGTTTAAAAAAAAAAAATTACAAAGAGAGGGAAAAAAGAAACAACCACAAAAACCACCCAAAACCCGGAGACACGAGCAGTGGGGACAGTGGAGGAGGAGGCTGCGACGGGACTGGAGGAGAGGGGGGAGGGGAACCTTCGGTCCTCCCCTTTGCACACTGATTTGCAACCCCCTTCCTGTTTTGGCTCTTCTGAGTAGCTCCGCTCTGAGACTGAGTACGTGGTTGAAACCCAAATTGACGCAATCCTGACGCTACAGGGCTGAAATCAGCACCTTTCCCGCCTCCCTCCCCCCCTCCCTAGCCACCACACCCTCCCTCCCTTCCTCTCTGTCTCTCTCTCTCCCTTCCCACACCCTCCTCCTCCCCCTCTCCCCGTCCCTGTCTTGGGATTGAACACGCACTCATCGATTATTTTAACTGCCTTGCTGCAGGTTATGAGCTCCCCCACACACCCCTCCACCGGACACAGACAGTGAAATGGCAATGTCTGTGATTCAGTGCACCCTCTGAAAGACATGGGTGTGCCCCTTTTGCCAGGGAAAGATGTATTCATTTGCTTAATTAACTATCAGCTGTGCATGTTACAACAACAACGTGAAAGAGTTGCCAACCTGAGAGAGTCCAGACACCTCGGCTCCAGCTGCAGGGCACACGATTTTCCTATGACTGATGTGATGAATTTACTGAATTTGAGTCACGAAAACTCCGGATGTGACTTGTCCCTGTGCCTCCTCCTTGCTTCCTCCCAACATCCACCCCCACATAAACATTCAGCCCCCAGTTTGGAAATCCTCTGTATCTTCCTGCAGGTCTGGGAAAGAGATGACTTTACTTTTAGATTTTACTGGTTTAGATGTCTTGTCTCCCCTTGTGAACTGAGAATGTGGTGGGGAGACAGGGAAAGTGTGGCAGAGAGGACGAATGTGTGGGGAGCAAGAAAAGAAAGCAGGGCTGCCTATAACTAGAACGTCTACAGTGTATAATAAACCAAGCTAACTCCTTGTCAAACAGAGCTGCAAAAGCCAGCACCTGGCATCTGACTCCTCCTGGATTCAAATGGAAGTATAGCAGCCAGGTTTGGAGCTAATTCTTCTGCATAAATGGGAAACAGGTGTTGTTGCTTCTCTAAATAATAAAATCCAGATGCAGACATTGTCTGGCATGACCTTACTCCGTGGTCAGCCACTTGGAAGCTAGTATGTCTTGCCCCATTTCAAAACATTCTTCCTTCTCAGTGCAGTCAGTGAAGCTCCTGGGATTTTAGAAAAATTAAAGTAGGAAGATAATGGAATCATAGAATATCCTGAGTTTTAAAAGACCTGTAAAATCCTCAAAGTCCAACTCCTGGCCCTGTGAAAAACACCCCAAGAATGCCACTGTGTACCTGAAAGCATTGTCAAAATGCTTCTTGAACTCTGACAGGTTTGGTTCTGCGAATACCGCCCTGAGGAGCCTGTTGCAGTGCCCAACCACTATTTGGGGAAGAGCCTTTTCCAAACATCCAGTGTAAACCTCCATGACTGAGCTTCAGGCCGTTCCCTCAAGTCCTGTCACTGCTCACCACAGAGAAGAGATCAGTGCCGGCCCCTCTGCTGCTCCTAATGAGAAACATACAGAATACATATACAGCTTGTACAGTGATGATGTCCCCCCTCAGCCTCCCCTTTTCCAGCTGAACAGACCAAGGCCCCTCAACCACTTCTCATACTGATTCACCCCTGGATCCTTCCACCATTCTCATAGCCCTCCTTTGGACATCCTGTAAGACCTTTGTCTCTTCCCTGTACTGTGACCAAAACTCCTCATAGTGTTCAGGGTGAGGCAGCCCCATCCCAGAGCAGGGTGGGACAATCCCCTCCCTTGCCCAGCTGCTGATGCTGGGCCTGATGTCCCCAGGACAGGGATGTCCCTCCTGGCTGCCAGGGCACTGCTGACTCAAATTCCACTTGCCACTGACCAGGACTCCCAGGTCCCTTTCCATGGCAGTGCTTTCCAGGATCTCATTCCTTACTCTCTCCATACACCCAGGGTTGCCCTATCCAGTACAAATCCGGCACTTTGTCTTGTTGAACTTCATATAGTTGGTGATTTCCCATCTCTATCATTTGTCAAGGTCTCTCTTCAGGGCCTCTCTGCCCTTGAGGGAGTCAAAAGCTCCTCCCAACTTAGTATAATTGGCAAACTTAACCTCCCTTCCAGTCAACATGGAAAGCTGGTGTAAAAACACAGCTGAATTAAGTGCCTGGCATATCATGGGTCTTGAGAATCCATTGGTTAATATTGTTTTTGTTTATCTGCTTGTGGTATACTTTCAGCAACTGGGCCCCTGTACACAGCTCCAAAACTCTTGCAGGAACAGCTGCACCCACTACCCTAATCATCATTAGATCCCAGTCCTTTCAATAAAGTGCAGAGTATAGCTTGCCATCGCTGTTCCTCTTACAAACACCTGGAGTACAATGAATTTGGGTATAAGAAGACTGAAGAAACTTTTGAAGGGCTCTTTTTTTGGTGTGCTTTGGCAGCACAATTTGTTTTGGAATCTTTGGATTCACGTGTTGGCACAAATCCAAGCAAACCTGGCTCAGTTTCTTTATTCTTTCTGGCAATCCTCATTCCCTTATCCCTGCTATCCACTTCTCTTTCTCTGTCCAAAATCTAGGCTTGCTCAAAATGTGTAGACACTGAAAGCAATCACATTTGATTTTAGACTACATTCCAAGTATATGAACCTCCAGACTTGACTGAAATAAACAAAATCCTAAAAAAATTTGGAGTTAAACACATATAACTGGATTATTGGATTATTGTAAATTACTATGTCTGGACTTTAAAAACAAAGGACCGAGAATCAATATATAGTATATCCAGGTAGTGCATTTATCCTACATGAGCTGGGGTAGGCTGAGCATAAATATTATGTTGACACTTGAATTATTGTCAGTTATTAATGAATCTTTTTATTTTTCCTTTTTTTTTTTTTCAGCAAACCCCAAGACTTTCTTTGTTAAAATATACATCATTTAGAGACCAAACAGATTATAAAAATGATTGATTCTGCTTTTCTTCTGTTTAGTTTCTCATACATCCCAGGGATATATAAAAAGCTTTTACACAATATGTTCTTTGTTTCAATAATTCACAGGGATAATTCCCTTTAGCATTCAACGTTTTATTTTTTCTTATTCTTTTCTGGGACAATGCTGATAAAATGGGGAAGATACGTGTCCTTTTATTTATTTTTTTTTCTTCTTTTCAGAAATCCATGATAGCTCATGGTAGATTTTAGATATCAGTTAAAACTTGAGTGGTGTTTTGTGCTGTACAAACATAGAGTAGAGAGCCTTTCCTTTCATCTCAGTTTTGTGCATGTGTATCACTTTAATAATGGTAACATAAAAAAGGTTTCACGACAGCAAGTTTCTGTCTTTAGAAACTCGGAGCTGCCAAGACTGTGTATATACAGAAACACATGTAAACATATCTATAGATATGAAAAAAAAAAGTAATTTTATCTCTCTATTGTTTTGGTCAGCAGAATAACAAATATTTTTTTTTACGTCACACAAGAACCTTCTGTATTTAATACAGGACTCCACTTAATGGAACAGAGTGTTCATCACGGAAAATGCTTGAGGGGGAGGTGGAGCACTGAGCTGCTGACACATCTCGAGACAGACACACGTTTGCTGCCTGCGTTGTGCAAGCACCATCTAGTGTACGACTCAGAGCCATCAGCACTGGATGACGAACCTGCTCCCCTGTAGGTGCTACAAGCACAAGGATGCATACACAGCCCACTGCTGATTCATTGCACTTCTGGCAAGTGTCCAGAGAAAATCACATGAACCCTGTGTGTTTCTTAACCAGTTAAATGATGGCCTTTCTGTCCTGCAAAACAGTAATGACTCCTCATGTCTGCAGCTGTAAGTTCTTCACATTTCCCTCTGTTCTAAGGCAGCATTGTGGATATTCTCTTCACACAGTTTGCAACAGGCTCTTCAGTAAAAACTCAGGCTAGGAACTTACTGCCCAGGTAAAATTCCTTTCCTTTCTCCTGCAAACAATGATCTCAAGCACTTCCATCTCAGAGACAGAACATTAAAAGGAGCTGAATGAGATTTTGTCTGCACTGAATCAAAATCGATTGATCATCTGGAAAATATCACAGTATGTGATCTGGCTGGCTGTATCACAACAGGACCTTCTGTGGTCTGAAAACCAGATTACTGGTGTGCATGCATGCGCAGAGCATCCTCCAAGAAAAGGGAGTGTGGTTGCTAAGTGACAGAGATTGTACACTTCCCAAAGCAGAGGGTCCCCAAACACACACATAGGGCTGGAAAAGATGCCCACCCACCACCTGCAAATTAATTGTCACTGTTTTTCAGATCCCCACATCTATGTGTGAAGAAGACATAATCATTTCCATTTAAGAAAAAAAAAAAACCAAAAAACAAAACAACAAATTATTTTAAACAAGTGTCCTCCCAATCACTCCCTGCTCCCCAAAGTCAGACAACATTTAAAAATAAAACTCAGACGTTTATGTGTATGAGGTGAAACTGGGAAAGTAGCCCTTTTCCGTCTCTGTAGAATGTTTCCCTGGAGCTTAAAGACAGTTCTACATTTTCAAAAATAGTATATAATTTTGAGTTCTGCTGTTGCCAGGTGCCAAACTACAGACATTAATTAATACTATTCAGCACCTATGAAAATCAAACCCTCCAGCCATGCTTACAAAATAAAACCTCAGCAAGAATACCAATATCAGTCCCTGGTTTTGGGAAGTGAAGACCATTCAACACTCTGAAAGTCAAACAACTTCAAAGGGATCTACAAAGGATTTAGGTAGTCATACTCTCCTTAATTTCCACTTCAGTTAGCTCCACAATTAGACAATAGAAAGGGGTCAGCATCCCTCCCTGTCTCATCTCTCAGCCTTTGACATTTCTTAAATGCCTAAAGGGAACTTTTTGAGTGCCTCCCACACACACAACCCTGGACTTATCACCTGAAGACTCACCTTGCTCCCTATTTGGCCCTATGGCATATTTCCCTAGGTTGTTACTGAATTCATCTTCATGCATTTTAATATTCAGTGCTACAGTGAAATTCTTGAGCATGGTTCCTGTCTCTGCTGCAGAATGGTGTACATTTCCTGGGTTGTATTTTTCAGTCCCATAGGGCTACACCGGATGCCACAGAGCTTCTGAAATGGCACAAGAGGTATGGATTTTGGTAACTGACTCATCCTCTAGCACATCCACTGAATTTCAGGCCTGTAAATCTAGAGATTAACTTTTCCTTTTCCATCTCTGGGACTTGGTTGAATTGCTTCTGAACATGTGTCTAGAGTCAATTAAAAACCCTAAGCTTTCACAGAGAACTAGTGAATACAAGGATGAGCAGGACACTTCTACAGGTCTGGAGCAGCAGCAGAGGGTGGGGTAGAGGTGCTGCTACAATGGTTGGTCTAGACAACCTGCCTCAAATTTCATTATACTCTGTCATTTAAGCAGCTGAGGCAATCCCCTAGCTCATCTACAGATGCATAGAAGTGTACATTAATTCTTTCAGCATGAGATTCAGTCATGCCCCAGGGATCACTGGAGCAGGTTGCCCAGGGAGGTTGTGGATACCCCAAACTTAGAAGTCTTCAATGACAGGTTGGATGAAGTTGGAAATGATAGTTTTACTTCTGACCTCCATTCTTAAGGCTATGTGAGGAGTCTACGGTTGCATTTTCTCATTAGAAAGAAAACAGACCAAGTATTTTTCTTCTCCATAATGGCACTGTGTAGACCAGTGTCTTGATAGAATATATAAGACTGAATGAAGGATATAATTTCAATCATTTAGCAGTGATTTTTATATTGAGGAAGCAACATTGGTTATTTGATTGATGACAAAGTTCTTCCATGGAAAAGCAGTATTTCCATGCCTTCAGAATTGGGGCAGCTTGCACAATGTTTTGCTGAGCATATCAAACAAAATATTTTGTTTTCCTTTTTTTCATTTTAAGATATCTCTGCACTTCTACATGGTGGATGAAGAAAGGGAAAAAGAAAAGCATTTATTGGCGCCATTAATTTTTTTTTCAGATTGATTTCAATCCATACATACTGGAACTCACAGTTCTTTCCAAAGTGCCTCAAAATGAGGTCTCTGGGGGTTACTGGCACATTTGTGTTACAAGGTGTCAAGAAGCACACCTTGGTTTTGGAGGGAGCAGCTACTAATAACTCCTATGACATTTCTTACTTTATATTTTTTTATTTTTAAGATACATTTTTCCAGGAAATATATCATGTCAATTGACAGTTTCACTTTGTTAACAGCTAGATTCTGCTGGTTTTAATGTGTTCAGGTTCATGTGTGAGCTGGTAGAACTACTGTGCCTGTATCTATTTTATGGGCTCTGCAGTCCAGGTGAGTCAGAACAACTCTCACACTTTCAGCCAGGTCTATAAATACCTCAGCAGACAGAATAGTCTTTCATATTAGTAACCTCTGCCTGCAGAGGAAAAGAAAATTTCATTTCCTCTTCAAGTAAAGGTTTTGATAACAACAGTGCTGAAAATAGGAGGCAGAATCCGAATCTTATTTTTGTCATGGATCTCTTTTGCCTGTTACTTAGCAGTTGAAGTATAACTCAAATCAAGAAAAAAGGTTTTATTAGAGAAGGATAGGATGAGATTTTAGAAAAGTATTATGGTATTAGAAGGCTCAAATTTATTTTAAGTTCTTACCTAATTCATTCAGATTTCTTTAGAAATTTCATCCTTAGTTAGTAACAGGCCTTTTATGGGTTTTTTATTTAATTAATAAATATAAGGACTGAAAACTATGCAAACCCAGGTTTTTAAGGCTTAAATCTCACCTAACTCCAGTTTTATGAGTTTTAATATAAAATTCAAACCTTCAGGTCTCTGATGGACTTATGTTTAAGACTGTGAACTTCTTGAGAAATCTTAGATTAATAATAAGGACTTCATGTAAGATGTTTTCTTTTCTGGCCATGATCAAAAATGCTTGTCCTGGTATGCAAAGAAGTGAGGCAATTAGTTCCTTTCTTAGCACTGGTTTTCTATCCATTCCTCAGACATGACTAATGGAGAAGGCACTAGAAAAAAAAAAAGAGAGATTTCCTTCCATTTCCTTCTAGGACATCAGAGATTGGAGCATTCCACCCTGACCAGGTTCAAATCCTTCATGTGTTCCTATTTCTTGTGGAAATATCCTGAGCAACACTCTTTAAAGCTAGAAATATACCTAATGATATTTTTCCAATGTAATAATATACTGGGTCAGAAAATAAATGTGCAGCATGAACACAGGGCTTAGATCAATCCTCTAAGGATGGAGATGCATTTTCTCATCTTCATTCCAAGCAGTTCTCTGTCATAGCACCAATGGCATCTGAATATTACATGTGCAAATGCTTCTCTCTGGCAGAAGGTTCAATTTTTAAAAGCTCAAACATGGGAGGAATTCTTTGAAACTCATACTAAAGGCTCTGCACTACAGAGGGGACTTTGCAAGGGCAACTAATGCAATTTATACCACTTTCACTCTTAAGACTGCTCTTTGCCTTGGCTTCAAGGATTACATGGTACAATTCAGCAATGGTATTGATGTTAACATTTACAGATTGTAATTGTGGAAATGCTGCAATGCTTACTATTCTGCACAGATGAAACACTCATAAGACACAGGAAACTGGAGCCACAGTAAAAAAGGAGAGGAAGGGAAGAAGAAAAAGGGGTTTTATCTTTAAAAACCCTGTAAAAATCCATACCTACAAGTAAATAT